>VXAV01010263.1:46690-61181 GCA_013399715.1 Alectura lathami | reverse complement strand
AAAAAAAAAAAAAAAAAAAGTTGTTTATTCTGCAGTAACTTCTCCAGTTTTCCTCCAGTCTTATCCTCTGGCGGGGATGGGTGGCCATTTAGTAATGCCACCCCACGATGGATTGCCCCTTGGGTTGCCCACCAGCAGCTCCCGCAGGCTCAGCTGCCCCATCCCCGCCCCGCGCAGGGCACCCCCCCACCGCAGAGCGGCTCTGCCCAGCCCCGCCGCCTCTGGGCTCCCTGTCCTCGGGAAGAGAGAGTGTCTGTGGCCGTGTCCTCCTCTGAGGAGCCCCTCTCTAATACATTTGACTTTGCTGATGTTTCTAGTCGGTCAGAGACCCAGATGTTTGTTCCTGTGCAGCACACAAGGTCCTGGCATCCTTTCCTCAGTCCAGGTGTCTGGTTGGATCACTGGATTCCCTTTTTTTTTCTTCTTCTTCTCCCTTGACTACTGCTTGAGTGCACCTCACCATCGCAGTTTTCATTGGGAAAATTCATTATAATAAGAGTATCTGGCTCAAGTTTGCTGTCAGACGGGGGTAAAGGACCAGATTCATCTTCTTTCCCTTGTATGGATGGCTGCCTCAGGCTACTTGCAGTGCCATAGCAGGGAGATGAATTGTAGTTAATGAAACTGCTTGGAGGGTAAATTATTTACCCAAATGAGTATGAATAGCAGAGTCTAGCCCGTGGATGGAGAACTAGGAAATAATGCAGTAGGCTTATTTTAATGTGTGCCTTGTGCAAGTTGCTCTGGGGCACATTTTGTTAGTAAATTAATTTAAGGTGATAAGGGGTAGGTTTGACTATTGGAGAGCTGGATTGCAGGATGTTCTGTACCATGTTGCCTATCTTCATGAAAAAGATATCTCCAAGTAATTAAGAAGAAACACATTTACATTCTTGGGATTGAATTTTACCTCTCAGAACAGCAAGGGGAAGAGCAAAGGTGCAGCAAACTTGCTGCTATCCACTCCTTTTGCATACCTGCTGCTGCCATCCAACAACGGCCAATCTGCTGTAGTGATCTCCTGCAATGGAGAGATGTGCCCCACGTGGAAGAGGGTCACAGATGGAGGGGAAACTCAGCATCAGAATATTTCCCTACAACTTTGTACTGAGCTGGCTGTTTAACTGTTTAGGCACTACCAAAACAGTATGTATTTTTACATTTCATTCTTAAAACATGGGTCGTGACTTCTCTCTGTGTCAGTATTCCCCAAAGGGCATTATGTATTACCATTTCACATCTGTAAAGTTCTGTATAGGCATCGTTTGTGTTGTTCTGAAAATCTTAATTACTCCCAACTTCGAGCTAGGAGCAAGCTACAGAGCCTTCAGGGTGGGTTAGGCGGCATAGCTGAGCTGCTCTAATTGCTGCTGACAGAGCCAAGCATGTTCCCTCCTCTTCCATTCCTTCCCTGTTTTCCTCTTGTTCATGGCTGCATCATCCATTCCCCTAGCAAAAGATGCATTTCTTTGCCCAGTAAATTTGTTCAACTCATTAACAGAGCAAAAAACTGCAAATCAGTTATTTGCTGGTTTTTTTTTTTTTTTTTTTCCAGACAGGTTAGAAGCCAGGCACACTGGTGAAGCTGCTGCAGGGAGGAGTGCTGCAGGGCCAGGCCCTCAGGGGCGGTGCAAGACAGAGCAGTTCTGCTGGCTCAGCTGCATCACAACTGCATGTCAAGGACGCAGTATGATACTACAGATAAGGTGATCTGAACGGAGATGGTTGCTGAAAGGGACTCCTGCCCCCGTTGCCACCCCAGCCATATGCTTGCACTGCTTCCTTCACATCACCTCTGGTCACTGCTGAGCTGTGGGGTGACCCAGCTCAGCTGCTCGGTCTGGCAGAAAACTAGCGCGGCAGAAATCATCCTCCTGCCAGCCACAGCGAGTCGCCTGATGGGCGCACAGCACTGGATCGGATTCACATGCAGTGTGAGCTCTGCTCCTGTTGGCAGGTGGATCGGCTCAGCCAGAACTTCAGGCGGCACCTGTAGCTTTTTGAATATGCTTTGCATTTCCTCTCAAGGCACCAGCTAAAATTTGGAGTGAGTATGGAGCCCGCATCCTTCCCTTTCATTTGGAAACAACTACTATAACAAGTACAATATTTTTACATACACGTGTCTGCTACTTTCAAATTATGGAATTTCTAATGATAAGAAGAAATAGACAGAGAAAGAATAATAGTTAAAAAGTTCTAGGTGAAAGAACATGATGAATAAATGCAAGTCGCTTGACTCTCACGCTAGACTGTCAACCAGTTTAATTACCATAGGGAAATCCCACAGGAGGCACTCGTAGGGACAGTGCCCTGTCTTTCCAAGAGATTTTGATATAGCATCAGACAGTCTCTTTTTCAGTCTCTGAAGTTTCAGATATCTTGCTGAGTTTAGTGGGAGTGAAAAACTGAACAACTGTGGTAAATGTATGTGTGTGTACATGCATGTACCTGCACATGTTATGTTCGTATATATACACACCCATATATGCATATCTTCAAACCAGAACAAGAATTGGTCCAGAAAACTTGGATTCAGTAAAAGATAAAAGCCTAGGTGTTTAAGGATCAGGAGCCTCTCAGAGCAATTATTTGCCAGCTACAAAACTGAAAGCTAGATTTCCCTGAATGTCAAGGATCTTCTGACTAACAGAGTTAGTTCCGGCCCATGCACTATAAATTATGAATCTAAGTGTCTCTCTGTCCTGCAGTGATTTTTCCTAAACAAGCAAACAAACAAAAACAACAAGCCTCTGCAACAGAGGAACTTTGTTTCCTGTACTCGTTAAAATATGGCTATTGGACATTTCATTCCTGTATTCCTGAAAGAAGCTGTATTCCTCTTCTCATTTTAACTGAGTAGCCTGATGAAAACTAATTATTAGAAGTTGAATTAGCAATATAGAGGGCAGTAAGAATAATCCTGGAATAACTGTATCAGTTCCTATCCGATTAAACTGCTAAAATGTTTAAATTACTGCTTAAAACAGGAAGACAACATCACGTTGGTCTCATCTTTGTTGCTGCATCAAGCACACTTCAAAGCTGCACATTGCCAACGACAGTTCAGAACTGGAACAGCTGCAGGCTTCAGCACCCTGGAGCAAGATGCCCTGGCACAGCCTGGCGTGGTGTCCTCCTGCGGTGCCACGGCCAAGGCGGGACAACGAAGAGTCCTCAGCGTGGGGACCTGCTGAGCCCACGCTTTTCTCACTGACTTCAGACAGGGACTGTGTTGCACAGGCTGTATTGGGCTGTTAGTCCTTATTTTCCTGACTAGCTAATTCATTATGAGAGTTATAAAGAAAAAATAAATCGATCAATAAGAAATACCTTGGCACTCAAGTTAATGAAATGTAAAACTGGTTCATCAGGAATTACGGTTCTGTTTGATTGATTGCATCACCTTGTGGCGTTAGCACTAGCTTGTCTGTGGAGATAGGGTACATTTCTGCTAATCTTTTGTGGGGCACAAATGGGTCTCCTATTTTCCTTCTAGAAGCTCAGGGAACTTTCAAGTGCTGTTCAAATGTACCTTCAAATAAATTTTAACATATAAATATTTCTCTCTGATTTCCTGTGGTGAAGTTGAGTAACTGAAAAACATCACAAGGTTTGACATACATTTGAACATGTCCTTTAGGCAGTGTAATTCCCCTGCAGAGTACTGAGTCCACCAGAGGAATCCAAATGTATTTTCTCATTTATGCCATTAATCAAAGAGTGTGTTGCAGACTACTCACAGAAGTTTTGCTGCGTTGGTGTGTGGTGAGTTTATTGGATCACACTGCAAAGTAGAAGCAGAAAAATGGCACAATCTAAAGTACAGAGTATAGCTTTGTGGATAAGGGAAGTGCATAGACTGACCCGCTGATTTAAACAAGAGAAAGGGTTCAGACAGAAAAAACTTTCCCACATATATATAAGGAATGTCTAGTATATTTTGTCCTGTTTACTTTTTACTTTCTGCAGGTATGTCTTAGGTATAGCTGCCTGCGGAAACCAAATAGATTTATTCTTCCTTCTTACCACTTTCTAGTTTCCACACTGCAAATTTTAATTGTCTTGCTCTTCTCATATATCCACATCCAGTTAATTTCTTTATTAACCTCATGCCAACTTTCCCCCCTCATTTGGAAACAGCATCATCTGAGGAAGCCACTGAGATACTGTGGCAATGACTGTGGGAGATTATGGCTTACATGTAGTTCTTCAGATTTGATGGAACAACAAAGATGCAAAAATATTCTGGAATGTTTGTCCCTGTAACAAAAATGATTCCCAGCAGAGTATTGCCTATTGCTTCTCTGCTATAACAAAAATGATTCCCAGCAGAGTATTGCCTATTGCTTCTCTGCTATATTCCTTGTCCGTTCATTCTACCAGTCAGTAAGAGTAAAAACAACTTAATAAACTCTAAGATGCAGCTCAATCTGTTTATAAGTGGAATTACAAGTGGAATTGTCATTGCCAGTAATTGGAGTCGAGGGATTGGAGTCAGTGACTTGAGAACAATTTTTCCAGCCTAAGAAGATACTTTCCAATGGAATGTGCCAGTATGTGGCACATTGTACGTCTGTCCAGTGTGTGTGAAAGGGAGAGATGTCTGTCCATACAGCGTAAAAGGAGAACAAAGAAAGGGAAATGCTGCTATTCTTTTCTCATCTTTGTATATGCAGTTTCTAAGCTTTGCACCAGTGATCTCATTATACCAACACTGAATCTGGCTCTGTGTAGCCTCCCTTTATGAGATTCTGAAGCAATTCCAGAAATATTTTGAAGTCGCAGTAGGGTTATGTAGAAAGGAAAATGAAAACTTCTAATAAGCTAATTCCCAGTGGCCTCTTGCACTGTGCTGTTATTCACACCAGAGAGCTGAAGTCATTCCAACAGGCAGCTTATTTTGCACAATAGACATGTAGCGTTCACAGGGCTGCAATCATTTAGATACGTGGTAGCTCAGAAAAGTAAGAGAGTTGTGTTCAATGACTAGATTGCATTCCAGTGTGTTGGTCAAGAAGGTTTTTCTATGGCTTGGATATTGTCAGGAAAGTTACCACGTCACGCAGATTAAAATCCGTCCAGTTCTATGGCTGCAGACTGTCTGAAATCAGTTTATTTTAGAAATTTGCACCAGGCTGATTTTAAAGTAGTTTCACTGATATTGCACCCATATCGCAAGATGCATCTTGTTTCGTTGTGCTGTTTAAAGTGCAACCCAGGTGTGTCCAGAGCTCTGAAGAGCAGCTCTCCGCTTGGGAGCAACGAAGAGCAAGTAACTGATTCCTGGATATGGAAAAAGTGACCACCAAGTGGATACTCTTGGTATTGCACATGTAGTGTTTTGCAGACTATAAATCGACTTCCCAGAGAGAACCCGTGCTGCTTTCCTCCATTCACAGACAGAAAACTGATTTTATAGCTTTTTTTCTGATTGCTTTGCTTTGTTCTTTTGGCTCAAGGGCTGTGTACTATAGTAGTCTGCCTTTTATAATTAAATGAAATGTAGCCATCACGTATGACCGAACACAGTTCATTTACGATCGGTTATGTCCATTTACAAATGCAAATTTCAAACAGAAATTAAAAAGAAAAAAAAAAAAGATGATTCAGCAGGATCATGGATAACTTGCAATATCAGTTCTGTAAAACTTAATTACTTTCAGTTGTTTCCTTGACACTGTTCTTTGCAGTTTCTTTGTGAATGATGAATGACTGGGCATGGAGCAAACTGCAAAATGATCAATTAGTGAAATTCAATTTTCTGTCTGTCTTTGCAAGTAATTAGCTTTTCTTTAGGTAACATATTGCAAGTTTGCATGTATCCGATGTTGGATGACAGTTGCTTAGGGAAGAGCAGACAATTTAGTTGCTGTGCTGCTTACAACAAACAGCTCATAATTACACCAAGGTTAAACATCCATCAGTGTGAGCGACTCCCCTGTGTTACTCCTGGGGAAGAAACACACGTGAGCAATCCTGTTTGGCTGTCTGAGCAGCAGCCGTACCACTGCCGTGTGGCGTTCCTTGTGTTACACAGAGGCCTGCATCAGCTTCTCATCAAAACTGGGAGGGTGTGTACAGCTCACTCCTCAGATGGGTTTTTCAGGAGATTGAACGTTATTGTTCTATCCTATTTTAAAATCTGTTACTGAGTCAGCTCTTCCTACCAGGCCACATTGCTTTTTGTGAGCTGTCTTTTGATGAGAAACTAAATTGACTGAGAAACACTTTATAAGGCAATAACGTACCTTTTGAACAAACATCGTTTGTAATGGGCTGGAGCCAATGGCCACTGCAGTTAGCAGAAGTCATCCCACACCTTTCGGATGGCTTTGGCATTATGAGCATCTTTCACCTTCAAGGGAGGCACACAGGGTTGTCACTATCTGCACCTGTTAATAGATTATTGAAGGGTTGTCCCTTTTCTTCAAAGCAGAACTTCGTATATGCTTGGGAAATGACTTTGTGTAATGAAGCTTTTGATCCAGAACTTCTACTCATGAAATTGGCATTACTTATCTCAGTTTAGTTTAGTTTTGTTTGTTTGATTGTTTTCTGAAGTGAAATGTTGACATCTTTTCCTGTCTCCTGTTTGGTCATTTTTCTTCAGTAGGATCTCATTTTTCTCCCTCCTTATCTACTTTTTTTTTTTTTTTTTTTTTTTCAATTTCTCATGTTCTTCAACAACTGACCCTTTCTAGCCTTCTCAACATTTAGTTATCTACCATGTACAGCTCTGTCAATCCTCTCTCTCCTCAGAGGACTTCATGTGTTGTAGAAGGAATACCTTCTCCCAAGTCGTTAGCAAGAGGCTTCCTCTGGCAAAAAGAGGCCTACATCTGACCCAGTATCAGTGGACTTACTTTCAATTTACACTAAGATACATAAAAAGAAGAATACACGGAGCTGCCATTACTACTCAGTATTTCATATTCCTTGCTTTCACATCCCCCTAATCCCTGTACACATCTAAACTGCACTTTCAGCCAGTTCTGTACAGAGATATTCACATATATTACCAAAATCTCATAGCAAATCTCTCAGTGGAAAGCAGGGATTGCATTATTCTGGATGTGATCCTCAATCTGGGAAGTGGGGAGATCCACCAAAGGATGGGGAAAGGAACCACAGTGAACCCACTACAAACCTGAAGAACACGCCTGCAGAGCTGCAACACTAGAGGAAAATTCCATCTGGGGAAGCACTTAAGCTCCATTTCCTTTAGGAGGCCATGCAGCACTGGCCAAGTCTCTTTAATATTTCTCTTTCACTTTGGCAAATCAACAAGTAATAAAAGACTGAACCAAAGTCTCCCAACACTCCAAAATATATTCAAGGAGAAATTGGAAGTGACATGTACTCATGCACACAGCATGGTCCGTGCACTTTCAGTGTGGATAAGAAGGGCAAGGTGTTGGAATGAAATGTTTGGATAAGAGGAAGGGCTGTTGGGATGAAAAATTGGGATAAAATGAAGGGTAGAGATAAAATGAAGATATTAAGTTACAAAAGGGTAAAGTTTTGGCATTTGGGCTCTATGGTCATTCCAAAGAAAAGTTCTGGACTGAGGCAGTCTCCAAGGGCTGTGGTTCTCATTTGCAGTCAGACCACATCTAGCTGGGCTATTGACCCTTTGCTTGCCTGTGTATTGCACTTGTTTATCACATGACACACATCCCACCACTCCCGTTTGAGCCACTGCCTTGTTACATTAATGCTGACTATCCAGACAAGCAGGCAGAAGCACAGAGTGCTTTAGTGACTCTTAGGCAGAGAACAAAGGGACACAGGTAGATTTTTTTTCTCCTTTTTCTCCACTGCCACAGCATGCCTAACGTTCAGCAAAACAAGGAATCATTTGGCACACCCACTCAATGACTTTCCAAGATATGTTGGCTCTGCAGTTTGCGAGCCAGTCCTCCAAAGCACTGGGGAAGAGCAATCTACTAACAGCCTCTCCTGCCTTTTGTTCATCTTTGCCTCAAAATCAGCAGCGGGAACAGTACCTGCCCTCTGTGAGCCTAGGATCCCTTGCCCCTGGGCAACATTAGGGCAGTGCAATGTGGTGTGTGCTGCCAAAAGTACATTCATATTTGGGGGATCTGTTCATTAAATTTAGGAGAGTTTCTTACTGCCTGGCTTCCTGCCACTCTCCTAATTTGAGACAGTCTCTCCAGCCCTGTAGGCAGGTTAGCCAGTCTACAGGTTTCCAACATGTCACTGCTGCATTCTGACATGAAGATATAGAAAATACAGATTGCAGTACAGTGTACAGACTCAGCAAAATAGCACTTTTAGGGAGGGAAAAAGCCACCTTGCATAAAGGCAGGAAGAAAGGGAGTGAAGATTTATTTAGCAATGCATAGCAAGACCCTTGTGTTCTCATGGTCTGCATGTTAAAAAACTGCCAAAGATGAGAGACCTCAAGATCTGTGTTGTCCTCAATAGCCATACTGTAGGAGCTAGTAACTGCTGAAGGCTTAGAATAATCAAGTTTTGGTACTTTGTGGGGACACCAGAAGATTTGAAGTAGCAATGAGCTTTTGAGTGTGGCTTTTAACAGGGCAGGAACATTCTCATTGTTATAGGGGTTGTCAGAGTTGCAGAAAGGTGTGATGCATCAACCACTGAGCAAAGAGGCTGGGGACAGGAAGAAACTTTAGGGATCAGTGAGGAGGGAGAAGACCCCTTAGAATCCCATGCATGCTTACAACACACCATTGCAGAGCACAGAGAGGAACTCCTCAGGCTTGTACCAAGCAAGCCAGGAAGTCAGCCTCGCACAGCAGCACAGAGCCATCCTGATGTAGTGCTGTGCTCATGCGGGTTCACCTGCCTGCTACACAGCCACGCCACATTGCGGAGTTCATAGGGGGCTGCTGTAAACAGCTCTCTTCTGGGCTGGACACAGGATGATATGTGCCCTGACAGTATAAACCCTCCATCAGACAGGTTCAGTCTAGTAAGAGGACACTGGAGATAGCAAAAGAAGTGTGCAATAAACAGCGGGGCAAAGGGAAGGCACAGACAGGGGAGGAAGGGTACTTTAGTAATTATTATCACTTGGCACAGGCCCCATTTGGTACTGGAGTCCTATTGTGCAAAACTGGGAAGAAGGATCATAGGACCAGGACTCTAGACTTCAATTCTTGTCTCAATTGCAGCATTTCTCTGGACTCATATTTTTGTCCACAGTAGCAAAAGTTTGGCACATAGTCCAGTGCAGGGACACTCCAACCAGATTCAGATCAGGGACATGGGCACACAGGCACCCCACACTATGCTTTTTCAGCTAAACATCAATACTTCCTACCACAGGCTAAGAGTAATCTCACCTTACTTTGATTAGTTATCTATTAAAAAAGAAAGGAGCATTTCTTTTCTTTTTGGAGGAAGTTTTGGAGGATCCAATTCATTAATTACAGTTTAGCATATATGCATATATAGATTAGGAAGGCCATGAACATACCTAAACATTCAGCACTCCACAGTTACATAAGCAGCCCTGCTTCTTTGGAGGCCACAGCAAGGTTACATCTGGAGCCATAGTGCTGACTGGAAAAGAGTGATGGTCAATGATATTTTAATTTGTTTTAATTTAGTGCAGTTCCTCTAAATGAGTTTGGCCTCTGAGGCCACATTCCTCCTGCCACTTGGTAAGGTAGCGTGGTGAAGCCAGAAGTAATACATTGTTGGAATTTCTATAGCAAGGCAATTTCGAGATGTAAACAGCTCTGTTCACCTTTAGTCAACTTTGCCTGTTACCAGGCAAACCTGGTAGAAGTGGAGTAATTCCATCATTGGGTTTGGCCCATATCTCCTTCTGTTGGGTCCAACACAAACAGTAACCTGCTCTAGTCCCAGAGAAGATTTCATACTTGGCCAGAAATAGATGTTGTCATCAGAAGGCAGAGAGAGAAGTCAAGTCACACAGAAATTATAGCTATCTTTTCACTGACAAATAGCTAGCAGCCAAGCTTAATTATACAGGCCTCCATCACTCAACAATGTTCTGTGTTCTTTGTCTTAAGCCTGGTCAGATTCTAGGTCATAGGTCCTGGACACCAGATTAATTTATTTTGTAAGAGATTTTGGCTATCACCCAGTCCAACACCTTGCCCAAAGCTCTGTCACTTCCTCCTGGACGGACCTTAGGCCTGTGTTATAGACAGGTTGCCTCTTGGTGACCCCACCGTCAGGACACCATGTGGGCCACGGCCTCCCTGTGGGCCTGGCGCTAGGAGTGGCAGGGGGTCCCTTAGGCAGCCTAGCAGGGCTCTGGAGCTAACTCATTGCTTGCCATGTCTGGGGCTGTCAATGGACCCTGTCACCAGCCCCTGGCTCTGGCTGTAACATACAGATTCTGTGAGACTGTGCCCCACAACGAGGGTCCGGCCTGCATTGGGTCACCCTTGCTGCAGCCAGCCCTCACTGCTCCCTGACAAATAACTCCTGGACAACTTGACTCAGTGCACAACCACTTCCAGTTCTGACACCTAACAATCTCAGTGGCCCTCTGCCACCCATCAGTCCTGTGTGCCCATACCCAGTTTGCTCCAATTTGTCAGCATGTCTTATCTGTCTTGTATCGGAGGGAGGGCAGAAATGAATTTTAAAGGGAAACTTATGTGTCTCAGATGGCTATGGACTTCATCGCACAATGTCTATGGGTTAATGCAGAAAGGATACAGAACTCAGCAAAGGTTCCTATAAGGTGTTGAGGTACATAAATTTTACAGATACATCAAGTTAGTTATTTGTCTTCTATAACAGCCTGGTGGCATCTTAATGGCTTTCAAGCTCCAGAAGAGTGGAAGAGAAGTATTTTTTTTTTTAAAGAGTGGCAATGAGGTTATTCCCAGTGATCATGGTCCTAAAAGATTAAGGATTAACAGCTCCTTTACCTCATAAGTGGGCTCTGGGCTCTTAAGTTGATTTCATGAGGTCTGTGATGCACGCTGGTTGTATGAGGCATCCACCTGTCTAGTGAAGGACCTGACAAAACAGAGAAGCAGAATCTCAGAGAATCCCCTAAGAACCTGCAGAATTTAACACACTGTGCCCTCTTATGTGCTAGAAAACATGAAAGGAGAGAAGACCTTGTAAATAGTCTTGAAGCTTTCAAGTCATTACTCACATTAGTGTGCTTAAGGTAAGTAATATTAATGGAGTCAAAATGTACATAGAGAGGCATGTATGTGTGTGTGATCTAAGGAGGACACACAGAGGTTTAGAAGGGATTAAAGCTGTCAATGAGGAATTCCTTAAATATCTGTTTCAACCTGCCTAGTGCTTTAGATTTAATGTCACTAGTCTAAAAACTGTTGTATGGGGGAAAGCAAGCAAATCCAACAAAGCTGCATCATTCTATAAATCTGTATACATAATCTTTCCTTTTGAACAAACACTTCACCTAATGTAGCGTGAGTGCCTGATGTTTAGAAAGCTGGGCTTGCAAACCACCTAAGCTGAACTGTACCAGGGTAAAGGTGAAAAGGAGAAGACAGAAAGGAAAATGGCAAGATAAATAAAGAGGCTAAAGACAGCTAATTTATATAGCCTTCGATTTTTTATTTATTTATTTATTTTCGCTCACAAACATGTTAAAATAACTGTATTTATCTTACTCAGGAGAAAGGACAAAAAAAAAGAGAAATGTGAGATTCTTAGGTGCCATACATCTGCATATATACATCTGCAGCCATCCCATAGGGCCAATTCACACGGCTGTTCTGTCCTCAGGCCAGGGCTTTGCTTTTGGCCCCTCACCTATGCAAACTGCTGCTGCTTCAGCTGTCTCATACACACCATGCCCCCGTGATGCAAAAGCAATGATACAAGTATCAACGCATGATTTTCTTGGAACAAAACTATTTCATAGCAAACATATTAAGGACTGCAGCAGCACAGATATTTAGAAGGCACCTCTCAAAGCAGAGAAGTCTGAGCATCCTTAAATTTTCATCATAAAAGTTTTTGCTTTGTCACTCTCTGTTCCTAAGCTGTTCCTCATAAACATCTCCTTTCCTACCCTTCCTTCCTCTCATGTTGCCAAATATTTTAAAGATTNCCCAGGTGGCCAAGAAGGCCAACGGCATCCTAACTTGCATTAGAAGTAGCATGGCCAGCAGGACCAGGGAGGTGATCGTCCCCCTGTACTCAGCACTGGTGAGGCCGCACCTCGAGTGCTGTGTTCAGTTCTGGGCCCCTCGCTACAAGAAGGACATTGAAGCCCTGGAGCGTGTCCAAAGAAGGACAACGAAGCTGGTGCAGGGCCTGGAGCACAAGGCTTATGGGGAGCTGCTGAGGAAATTGGGGCTGTTCAGTCTGGAGAAGAGGAGGTTCAGGGGAGACCTTACTGCTCTCTACAGCTGCCTGAAAGGAGGCCGTGGTGAGGTGGGGGTCGGCCTCTTCTCCCAGGTAACAGTGATAAGATGAGAGGTAACGGCCTCAACCTGCACCAGGGGAGATTCAGGTTGGATGTTAGGAAAAACTTCTTCTCAGAGAGAGTGGTCAGGCATTGGAACAGGCTGCCCAGGGAGGTGGTGGAGTCTCCTTCCCTGGAGGCGTTCAAGAAACGTGGAGGTGTGGCACTGAGTGACATGGTTTAGTGGGCTTGGTGGTGTCAAGTTGATGGTTGGACTAGATGATCTTAGAGGCCTTTTGATTTATATTGCCCCCAAATTGCTGTCTTTGTAAAATAAAACTGCATTTCCTTACAGTTTATAAGGACTTCAAAGCTGATAATTGGCCCTGTAATCTTTCAGAAATGTTTTTGTTTTTTCAACTCAGGTAAGCCACTATGTTGTTTCCTTGCTTGATCTTCAGCATAATCCTTTGTGGACATTAGATCTATACAGGCATACAGAAAATTCTCTAATACAATACACAGTATAGTCACTCCATGTTTTCCTAATGTTTTACAGCAACTTGTTTCCTTGATTTGTATTTCTGGTTTGTGGGTTTGTTTCGGTTGTGGGAAAAAAGTACCGAAAGATAAGTTCCATACAGGAATATCAGAATGGAAAGAGGCCACCAAGAGTTTTCCCTCGTTATGTCACACAGTCCCCATCAGAAATGCAACAAATTGCATTTTAGAAGCAGGTTTTTTTTTTTTTTTTTTAATTTGATTTTCTGTCCCATTTCTCCTGTGCAAGATTTCTCCTAATACAAGCGTGGATAGAAACTTTACTCCAGTTTCTAAGCCAAATTTGTCCATGTGCAGTAGCTTTGGTCATCCACCAACACAGGCCAGTGTGGATGCAGTGGTGCTGGGGGCTCCCTGTGGGAAAGGGCACAAGCAGCGGTGGGGTCTCCTCATGGGGTCGGTCCATCAGGACAGGGCCTGGCAGCCAGGGCAGGAGCTATAGCGTGGGCAGGGGCCAAACATGAGGGCCTCCCCCGCAGGAAGTTCCCACAGGCTGGGAGGGGACACTCAGGCCCCTCACAGCAGTGCCTGTAACTATTTTCTTCACCCTTGCTTGTTTATCCCAGGGTAATGGTTGCTTGCAACTATGCTGCTCCTCAGCCTTTTCTGCAGGCTGTGTGAGCCAAATCTGTATTTGCGGAGACTCCTCACACCCTAGTCACCCGGGTGGCCCCATGGAGACCTTCTTTTCTACTCTGTCACCTCCACAGGTGACTGATGCTGTGCCTGGCATGCCATGTGCCCCAGAGCTCACCTCAGCCTTGTGCAAGTCCCATCACCTGCCTCCTCCTCCCCACTCCAAACTCAGGATCTCCCAGGTACTGAATTCCATCCTATTTTTATTTTTGCAGTCTTCAGGGCTATCAGATTGCTCCATTGTCCTGCTCTGTATCATCGCTAACTCCCAGATTTATGCCCTCAGCAAATTTTACCAGCTCATTGCTGACATTTGTGGAACTGGGAATCATGCGGCCCAACAGGTCTCGGTAACTTGGGTAACACATGTTGTACTGCGGCCTAGGGCCAACTGCCCTTTGTGCAGCTGTTTTAAGAATGTCTGTAAAATATAATGAGTTCCCAGACAATTCTGTCTGTGCATGGTTGGCAGCTGTATGTTTCAGAGCTATCTATCTAAACCCCATCCATCTAATCTGCCTCAACCACAAATTTAAGAAGGACCTGAGGACACTCCTGCCTTTGGTTGGAATAATTCAATTGCCCAGATGGGCTCTGGCCAAGACCTCCCGAATCTCTGCATGCATTATTCTCACATTTCGCTAGTAGTTTCTATGCTCTTGTTCATCCCATTTCACTAGAGAGTGGGAAGTTCATGAGCGCAGAACCGCCTTGATGTCATCGCCTCTGCACAGAAGGCTGGGTGTAAGGCAACGCCTCCCACAGTGGCCGTGCACAGCGCGTCTGTCCCCGCCGCTGCACCCCGCACCCTCTGCAAATCGCAGCCGCTAAAGGCACGACTCGCTCACACGGGCACACGCGGGCACAGGCGGGCACACGCGGGCACAGGCGGCTCCCCCGAGGCCCCGCCCCCTCCCGCCTCAA
>VXAV01010263.1:26391-46489 GCA_013399715.1 Alectura lathami | reverse complement strand
GGCGGAGCGGCGAGGCTTCGCGGCCGTCTCGCGGGGTGTCCGGCCCGTTGCCCCGGCCTGGCTCTCCCCGGGGCGCCGCAGCTGCTCCTGCGGCTCTTTTCCAGGCGGTTTCCGGCTCTCCGTGTGCTGCCCGCTGCACGGGGCAGAGCTCTGCCCGCTCCTTCCTCCAGGCGGCCGCAGGCCCCTGGCCTGGGTGGGGAGCCACGGCGGAGTTTGTTTTGCTCCGAGGACCCGGAGCACAGTGCCCTAAAGGCACCCCCAGCCCCGGCAGCAGAGCCTGGCCTGTCGCTGTGGGTTTTGATGTGGCTGCTTTCAGTGCCTTGTCGGGGGTGGGGAGGGTGCTGTGAGGGCTGTGAGGATGACCTCCAGTCTGAAAAGCTGTCAGGAAATGCTGGCCCTGGTGTTGACGAGGGGGCAGGGGAAACCCTGTAGGGCAGTAAGCTACATCTGCCTCTCCTGGTGTGAGGCATCCTAGGGCAGGCTTCTTACACAGCTCCACAGCAGGCATTGGGTGGTTCAGTGCCCTTTGATTTCTGGGGATATGCAGTTGTGTTTAAGATGATACCTAAAGTAGTCCCCAAGACAGTAAGTAGTTCACTTCTTGTTTGTGTTGGGCAGAAGATCAGCCTGTGTAATGGCTTGTGTCTAACATCTGCTGTGAAGCTCAAGTCCTGATGCTGCTATAGGAACTGGTCAGCTAAGTTACAGGGATAATGCCTGTGATTTTTCTAAATTGTGTGAGGATGATGGCCTCTTTAGAGAAATGAGGCTTTGGTAAGAGGTATTGCTTTAACTTGGCTGTATCTATATAGTCCTTTCAAAGGACTAAATGTTTGTCTAAGGCCTGGACCCATTCCTCACTATTAAAGAGACTGCCTGAGCTGTGTGACAGATGGTTTTCAATTCACAGCTCCTTGTGAAGGAAGGGCTTTGATTTAATTGGTGCCTAAAACTCCATAGCCAAATTTAAACTTTGTGTACTGTGAATTACCTGTGGCAAGACTAAATAGAAGTTATCTCCAGTGAGCAGAAGGACAGAAGTAATCTGTGTAAATGCATCCTGTTGACAGAAAATGTGTTCTGTAAGTCCCTTGTAGATTTGATGGCGGGGTGTGCTTGTATTGCAGTGTGCCATGTGGGACAACTTGGTGGCATTCACTTTGCAATGTACAGTAGTCTACTGTTCCAGAAATCCTAAGGCAAACAATCAAATATTTTAATGACCATCATACTTGTCTTGTGACTTCCATGTAGGCATGGGAATGCTTAAAGGCTTTGGTGTTAAGCTGACTGAAATTCCTGAGTTGTAGCAGCTGGTGCTGCTGAACATGCTTGTTCAGAGTAGTATGCAGATGCTGGAGCTTTGCTTGTGGTCCCTGTCAGCTCCAGAGGCTGGATTGTAAGGCTCCTTTTTTAGCTGCTGTAGCTTTAGTTCTAACTTGGGAACTAAGCTTAAGCCTGTTTTTTGTGTTGTTGAATGGACAGTATGCCTTAAATATAGCACCAAATCTTTTGGACTGGTGAGGAAGATGGAAAACTGGGAAAGGAAGAGGTCTTGGTTTTTCTCACATGAGCTTTAGCTGAAACATTTGGGAGAAAGAAAAAAAACAAATGAGGAAGTGGTAGTGCTGAACTAGTCACTGGCTGCTGCTGGGGCTGGTTTCAGTTCCCATGGCTTTGCTCTGCTAGGACTTGAAGGGCGATTAACACATGGTTCTTAAACAGCCTGCTTTCAGTGTGCTGCGGAGCAGGTCAGTAAAAAATGCAGTGCTTCTTGGACCTAGCTGTGTTTGAGGCATGCTATTAGATGAACTCATGTAGTAACATGCAACTTCAAAGAGCATGTTCCACTTGAGTAACCTTCTGTCTGCACTTCTGCAGTTAAGTACATGAAGCATCTCTATAGACCAGCTTGCTCAGTTTAACCCCCAGAGTTTGGGGAGAGGGGGAGACAGTGGAGTTCAAGCTGATGTGCTTCTTGGTCAATTGACTCTGTGATCCCCTAGGAGACAGTGGCCTCAAGTTTCACATTCATGTGGCTTGGTGTGTGGCATTAGCGGCTGAAGGGTAAAAGTCATCTGTAGCTACTTGATTCCTGACTGTTTTCTAAACCTTGGAAGGCTAAATTATTTCTGTCACAATTTTTCAGCAACAACATTCTGGTCAGAAGATGTCTGCTCTTGACACCCTCTTTAAATACATCGATGAACACCAGGACCTCTATATTAAGGTAACTTTTCTTTCACTTTTGTGCTGCAGCACAGACAGCCATGGTATGTTAACAGTTAATAGGTGGTCAGCTCCAAGCTCGAGTTACTGCGATGTAATACATCCAGTCATGAAGTCAGGTAACTGGGAGGATGGGGAATCAGGCAAAGGGTATGACCAGTTTGAGTCAAAGCATAGCTCTGTTCAGTCAGGCTTGATTCTCCACAATAGTTCTAATGGGAAAACTGCTCTATTCTGTAGTGCAGTCAGAGAGTGAGAGGTAGGAAATGGTACACCAGTACCTGAATGCGAGATCTACTGTGTCCCCTTTTGAGATGGGAGCAGAAAGACATAAGGCTGGAATAAAGTTTTCTCATAAAGCTGTTGGTGTTGAGGGACAGAGGAGGAGGTTAATGTTTGTGCTTTGGTATTTAATCTACAACTTAATTGCACCTTGTTTGCCATCTCTGTCACCCAAACCTGTGAAGGATTCAGCTCTAAGCACTACCAGCTCCCAGACAGGAAATATGCTGTGCTCAGCATCTGCCAGTTGCCCTTGCTGATTTCACATGGGAAGGAGTGAAGGTGGCCTGAGAAGCCTGATAGACACCAGCTGGTTCTGCATGCTTGAAGAACAGCAGCAGGGGCAAAATATGTGCAGACTGCCATGCTCTAAGTCTGCCTTATGTCTTTGTAGACTGTGCTGTGCTTGCAGTGGGGGGTAGCTGTAGGAAAGTGAGTCTGGAGGGCTTTTGTGTGTGATACGAGTGGTTAGAGTACTCCTTTGAGGAGAGGATGGAGCTGATTTGCCTTTAAGCTTGACTGAAACATCAGTTGATTTTAGTGCTGACAGTGCATCCCACCCTGTGCTTTTCTGTCTTCCTGCAGCGGCTGGCTGAGTGGGTGGCAATCCAGAGTGTGTCAGCATGGCCGGAGAAGAGGGCTGAAATCAAACGCATGATGGAGGTTGCTGCGAAGGACATTGAGCGCCTGGGAGGCACAACTCAACTTGTGGATATTGGGAAGCAGAGGGTATGTGAGCATATCCATGTCAGCTTACTAGAAATTCTATTGAGAAAACGAGGTGTCTGCACCAGGAGGTGTGCTGGTTTCTGTGATCCCAGTAAGAAAGGCACTCGTTACACTGGAGGATCATTTAAAATGCTGTGTATTAATGATGCTATAACAAAAGAGGATAGCATGGATAATCTTCTGTCCCGTCAGCTGGTGGGGACCCAAACTGTGCAGCATCCAACAGGCACCCAGTTAGCATCTAGTGTACTGTGCCGATTCCATCTGTGGGGATCTTCAGTTTTGTTTATTCAAGCAACTACAGAGTTTCCAAAACCCAGCTCTAGTCATTGATTTCACTGCCAGACAAAAGGGATGTTCACATGAGAACTTGCTGCACTTCTCGATAAAGAGAAGGACGTGTGGGTACTGTAATAGCCTGTGCTGAGTGGGAGCTGCTTGCAGGCTGCAGTCAGCTGGCTGGGTTTGTCTCACAGCCAGGTGGCATGTGCAGCTCAAGGCAGGCCTGGAGGCCAGGCCATGTGTGTGTCGTGTCACAGCACAGGGCTGGGTGTGCTTGGGCTGTTCTGTGGGTCACTCATTCCCCAGTATGTGATGATCATCTGGACTGAATCACCACACAAGGGCCTTGTGGGTAGTGGGCTAGAAGAGCAGCAGTCTCTTGGGATGTGGCATAAAGATTTTCCTGCCACACAGTCTGAGCGTCATGTTAAGACCTTTGTTACAGTAAGTCAGGGAAGCATATCATTTGTAGTGAGTGGCTTCAAATACTGACTGGACATGAACAGAGCACCTGCAAAAATAGTTCTTCATTCTTAACAGCAGGCTGGTGTTAGCCCATGGACCCACAGACTGTAAAGGTACTGACTGAAGATTCAGGTCTTCTGAAAGGCTCCTAGGCACCTCTTCCAGAGGTGTATTACATTTAAAGAATTGCACTCCTCACTTGCCAGGTAGAGATGTGAACTTAATAGGAGGAATCCATTCCAGACTTTTAGCTGCCTGGGTTGCCTTTCTTCACTTGAGAAATGCACTGCTGAGAACAATTTCATCCTAGGAAACCATCCACTTGAAATGCGGCTCCTCTAGGGTGCCCAGTTGCTCTGTTTCATAGAGTGAGGCCCATGCCAGAGCACTGGGATGCTGGCATGCAGAAGGCACTGGGACTGGTGCATCTGCAGGTTTTAGAAGATGCTTACTGTAGTTGCTGCTACTGATTGCTGGGTGAAATCCATGCATATCAGGATCCTCTGAGCAGTTCTTGCATTTGTTGACTGGAATACACTTGTTTGTAGCACTACAGGTCCCAGCAGGACAGGGGGTGACTTCAAATGCCCTCCTGATAGGAGAAAGCTCTGGAGAATGTGTAGGATAATTCTAGCTCTGCTAATATCTACAGCCTAAGATCCCATCACAAATGTTTCAATTAATTCACTGAGACAACCTTGCTCAGTATTCATCTGTTTTCATCATCTGTTGTGCATCAGTGTACCTCCTTTGGGGAATAAGAGCTGTTGCTGCTGTATCAGTGAGGAACAATGTAAAGTAATTGGCTACTTTGCCTGGTCTGACTCAGATCACTGTGCAGCGCTGAGCACTGACTGCTGGAAGTGTAAATCCTTGCAGCTTTAAGTGACTGAAGCAATATTGCAGTTGGTCAAGGACTGTGCAACCTGCTGACAAAAATCTGAACCTGGAGCCCAGAAGTCCAAGCTGTTGCTGATTTTGATCTGTTGAACAGTTTTCTAGGCGTATGTTCACCAAAATGGAAATGTGCTGACTGAGAACAGCATGTGAGATAATTGCTTGTGGGACAATTAGCTCCAAGGAACTAAGTGAAATTCAGCTCTTGAACTAAGGTCAAGTTCATCAGCACTACCCTGCCATTCACTTAATGGTGTCAGCTGGTACAGAGAAATACAGCTAAGACCTTATTTGAGTGTCAGCATGTTTTACTCAACGACTCCACTGTCGGGAAATCTTTTGTCAGGAGATCTATGCTGTGGATGGGACAGAAGTGCAGTGACAAGCACTGCAGTGTACTCCACTGAATGGAGTTCAGCACTTGTGCTTAGGTAAGCTTTAGATGTGGCAGTTTGGCATGCAGACAGCTTACTCTGCTAAAATCTAGTGTAGGGGTGTTTAACATTTGAGCTGGAAACACTTGGCTTCTTATTGGGACTTGGAAGGAATTCTTTTTTTTTTTACCTGGGATGGTTCTGCAATGCCTTCATGGCACATTCTGCTTCTAGCAATTGGTGTAAGTAGCTTAGGTTTGTTTTGCTGTCTGCAGAGGTCATGAGGTTAGACATGTCATGTTGAGTTCATTCATCTTGTAAAAGTGCCACTGAAATTCCACATTTGCATAAAATCTCCTGCCTTCTATTTGTAGCTGCCTGATGGATCAGAGATCCCTCTGCCCCCAATTGTCCTGGGAAAGCTCGGCTCAGATCCATGCAAAAAGACGGTGTGTGTGTATGGCCACCTGGACGTCCAGCCAGCAGCACTGGAGGATGGCTGGGACAGTGAGCCCTTCACACTGGTAGAAAGAGATGGTGAGAGCTGTGGGCTTTGGAAACTGATGAGCACTTACATAGTATTTCTTAATTTTTCAAAATCATACCCTTGACAGAAAGGGACAAGGACTGTAAGAACAAAAAGGGGCGTTTAATATAACTGAGAAAAGATGCAGGGGGAAATAGTAAACAATAGAGATGTAAAATCTCAGCTGCTTGTAGATTTTTTTTTTTCTGGCATTCTAAGCTATGCTTACATACTCTCTTCTTTGTAGCTAAAATAGCCTTAACTACTGCCCCCCATGGTAAAAGTGTTGCCAGAAGGCTTCCTAGAGCTATTTTTGTACATTTTAAAACTTTCAGCTTGTGAGGTTGTGTCAGACTGGGGTTTTGAACCACTGCAGAGGACAGGAGCTCAATGCTGCTTCCTTATCTCTGAAGAGAGGAGTGATACAGCAACCTCCATGGTTTCCTTTGTTTGTGTCCTGTGCTACAATGAGTACACAGGAGCTGTTTGACAGAGTGACTGCCCAGAGGAGTGCTCCACCCCTGCAGTAAATTCTGCAGTAGCTAAAGTTTAAACAACATGTTGCCTGTGCTGAGAGGAAACTAAAACTTGTTAAAAGCTCTTGCTGCCAGCAGCCCCTTCTTTGTTCATTTACTCAGTGCTGAGAGTCAAAAGTCATGTGGATAGGACATTAAGCATTCTTGCATTGATAAGCATTAATCATTGCCAAGGAGAGGCATTCATGGTAACTAGTATTCCTACCAGGGTGCTTGGTCACAGGCAGCAGAGTCCAAGTCACTAAATCAGGTTGTTTTATCTGGTAGCAAGAGCTAGATGTGCGTAAGGCTGGGGCTTGTCTCTGGGCAGCCTGGCAGTGCAGGAGGTGTATCTGCCAATGGCTGCTTACCTTGCAGCCTCTGTGGCCTGATCTGGCACTGGGGTTGCACCTAGTGGCTTAGGGGTTGTAGCTGCAGTTCTAATGAGTTGCAGCAGTATCTGCCTCTAGCCTGTAGAATGTCTCTGACTCGAGTCCTTTCTGGGATCCAGAGAAGTTACTGGTCACTGCTGAAGTCTTATTCTTCAAATAAAAAATTACTGTAGTGATCCTGGATAGGTTTCTGTTAAAAGGAGGCGACCAGTTTCTGTGACCTTTACTGATGTGTTGGTGGAAAATGGTAACAGTGTAAAAGGATATGGCAATGAATTGGCCCAAGGCAGTTGCATCTCTTCTAGGTTTTCGCTCTGTCCAGGGAGCAGCTGAGGGAAGAAGTGGGGTAGCTCTGCAAGAGGGAGAACTGCATGGGTATAAAAAAAAGTAGGATGTAAAACTGCTGCTTCAGAGGAATCTGCTATGAAAGTTAGTGGAAGTAGGGCTAAAAAGATTTTTTTTTCCTGCAGATCAGAGATGACAAACTTCATTCTAATTTTTCTCCCTACTGGTTATTTTCTCTGGTTTCTGCAGGAAAGCTGTATGGGAGAGGATCAACAGATGACAAAGGTCCAGTGCTTGCCTGGCTGAATGCCTTGGAGGCTTATCAACAAACTAAGCAGGTATGTGCCCAGTATGGATCCTGGTTTCTTTACATACAGCTGAGTCTAACAATAAATGCCACAAACCCTTGTGAGGCCTGCTTATTCAGCTGATTGGAGGAATGATGCAACAGTCCTGTAAATTTCCTGACTTCCTGCTAAGGCTGAGTTGACCTGCTGATAGGCTGGCCTTGTAGATGTTTGGATTGCACTTAACACACTTTCTGTAATTTGTAGGAAGGAAAATACATATGCAAGCGTCTTGAGCATGAGCAATAATCATATGTGCTCACTTCCATGTAAGGATGTCAAATTAGCTTGGCCTTAGAGGAAGCTTAGTGTCTCACTGCCACTGAATTCTAAGAGATTAACATGGTAACCCTATTTAGGGTCTTGGCTGTTTCTGTGAAAACTGCAATCAGAAATGAAGCAGGTATACTGAGCTACCTTGTAACACTGATTGCTATTGCTTGGGCAAAGAATTAGCAATTCTGGAGTGCTTCCTGGGCATAAGGTAGGCTGATCAGACAGGGTAGCTCTTGACTCCTGCTGTGGCATGTGGTTGCTGTGGCTAATACTAGTTTTTCTAGCCCTGTGACTTGACTTTGGCAGCTGATCTGTTGCTTTTCCACAGTTCAGAGGACTGGGAACAAGTTGCTCTACAGCTTAGTTAAAACTTCTTTGAAGAGTTTGAATCCCATCAAATGAAGGGTGGCATAAGTGCCCTCAGCTTCACTACAGTTGAGACTTCAAGACAGACTTTGGTTGTAACTAATGTGTTCTGCCACCATAGAACTACGCTGCCCTTTGTATTCTGCTTTGTGCATGACAGATCAAAATTTCTGGTCACTGAAGGAGACAGATGTTCTCATACTTGATCTGTTAATGTTCATTTTCAAAGGAATTTCCAGTAAACGTGAAGTTCTGCCTAGAGGGTATGGAGGAGTCAGGATCAGAAGGCCTCGATGATCTGATCTTTGCGCAGCGCGACACTTTCTTCAAAGATGTGGATTACGTTTGTATTTCTGACAACTACTGGCTAGGCAAGAACAAACCTTGCATCACCTATGGCTTGAGGGGTGTATGCTACTACTTCATAGAGGTAAGTTCCAAAACATACAGCCAAGATAGTAACACTGAGCTAAATGTTCTGTTAAAGATGAGTTATAGCTCCATGATTTTCAAGGCAATTTTCATCAAACAGTGGAATTAAGTACAGCAAGTTCTACTGTAATTGTCTAAATATCTTCCTTTTAGTATCCTAGATGGTAGTTGGGTAGAAGGGTTAGCTTTCAGCTATCCAGCAGCTTTGCTGGAGGATTCTCATGGCATAGATATCTTCATTCAGATATTTCTGTGAGTAGAGGAAGAGAAGTCACCACTGAATTCTCCAGGGCTGGGACAGTCAGTACTAAGAGCTTGCACTTCACAAAGCAATAAAAAGCACATCTGCTGTAACATACTGCAGCTGAATGATCTGGTTTCCTAAACAGATGCCTTCTCAAATTGTGTTTAACAAAATGCTAGGGTAGAGATCTGTGCAATTGTCAGTGTCTCCATGCTGAAATTAACCTGAATCTCTTAATTCATATCCAACCAGGTGGAATGCAGTGACAAAGACCTTCACTCTGGTGTTTATGGTGGTTCAGTACATGAGGCCATGACAGATCTCATTCTTCTGATGGGTAAGAAAAAGCAGGTTTCACTGAATATGTCTGGAATGGCAGTAGGACCCATTAAAGCATGAGTTAGCAGTGAGGAGTTCCTGAGAACTGCTTACACTAGTAAGGCTGTAACCAATGAAGCTGTGCTGCCAGGTGTGCATAAAACAGGCTGATGTCTTAGACATGGAAAGGAGAAAAGTCTTGCCAAACTTCTAAGAACTTGCTGCACACCTCTATGAGCTAAATCAGCTCCTTCCTGGAAACTCCTCTACAGATGCCATACTGAGCTTCTTGGGCAATCCTGCCTTCAAGCAGCCAGCTAAACATGTGGCAGTAGAATTGCATCCAGGTACAAGGAAGTGCAGACACTTGGATAGCTGCAAATTCCATGAGTGCCTTTTGTGCTTAGTGGAACAGACTCTGGGAGGTGGAGGTTGGTTTTACTACATCTATTACAGGGTTTTCAGAAGACTGGCTTCCACTTCCCATGGAAAGTGTTTCCTGGAATGACATTGCTTCTGGGTGAATTCCAATCTGAGGTGCTTCTTGTTTAACAGGTTCTCTTGTAGACAAGAAAGGGAAAATCCTCATCCCAGGCATTAATGAAGCAGTAGCATCTGTTACTGATGAGGAGCTGGCAATATATGAGAAGATTGATTTTGACCTGGAAGAATATGCCAAAGATGTAGGAGCAACAAAACTGTTGCATGATACAAAGGTACAGTGCACTGCTCTGCCTGCCCCGGTTTGTTGTGTTAGTTCAGGCACACTGTGCAGCTGACTGCATACTTCTTACTGGCAGCTCTTCTGCAGAGTGTGTGCTTGGAAGCTGTCTGGATTATCCTGTATTTAAGGCAAGCAGTCCAGGCAATGCTAGAGCTGCTCCTTTGCTCTTTACCATGTGTAGGTCACATTTCAAACTGGTACAGAACTTTCCTGCTCTAATGGTGTTATCTTAAAGCTAGATAAGAGCTAGCACAGGACAAACACTTCCAGAGGTCAGATGGGACATCCTCACAAAGCACCTGACTTCCTGCATCGATGTGGAAAGCTCAGTGTGTTAGAAATGCAGTTGCTCAGAGTTGAATCCTGTCATAAAGTGAGAGAACAGTGTAGCTGTGAGCTTCAGTTTGACATAGTGAGCACCCTCCCAGCCTTAGCAAGCAAGGATCTTCTTGTAGGCTGCTGAAACCTTTGGCCAGGCTCAAGTTCAATACACAAATCTTCATCCTGGGATGCTTTTAAGTACTTGCAGGGTAAAAGTATTCTATACTAATTTTTAAAGAGCTAAGCCACAGATGTAAATACTTCTATCATAAAATGTTGGAACAGGTGTTGTAAAAAGCAAGTTTACACATGCAGGTCTGTCTCCTGTCTTGGTGCTGTCAGCAGAAGACTTCAGACTGAACTCCAGCAGCTATAAGTAACGATTTTATATGCTCAGTGTTGTTTCTACATGCTCAAGTTTACATCAACTGAGAGCAGACAGGCTTCCTTGTTTACCCTTGTCCTATAAAGTAATGGGTAAAATATAACTTGTATATAAGAAGGAGCTGGCAGGATGCCCTTAAGATACTGCACTAAAGCTGTTCAGTCTTAGCTAGACTGAAATCTTGGCTGAATTAGTTGAGAGAACTCTTAAGCTGCATGCTTGCAAGAAAGGTCTTGGGCCTAAGGGGAGGTATGAGAAAGCTTGTAACCTCCAGGTGAGAAGCAATGTGCTTGAGTGTTCTGAACAGTGACAGTTCTGCTCCTAAGAAGATCAGAGACAGGTTGTTCCTGGAACAAAACAAATACAGCATTAAAGCCCACAACATTTCTAAGTCTCCCTAATTTCTGCAATGAAGTTCAGCTTTGGGTTACTCTAGTTGCCTATAACAGGACACAAATGTGCTGAATTCACAGTATCCAGTGTACTGAGCTGTGCCCAGGGCAACAAGGAGGAAACGGGCACCTGCAATGGCCTAGCGCTGGTGGCTGGTGCTCATGTCAATGAACCTGGAGTTCAGTTGGCTTAATGCAGCTAGATGAGGAGCAGGCTGCATGCCTCAGTCTGCAGTAGTGAGGCTTCTACAAAATCTGTGATCTTCACCAGTTGTGTGATTCAGTGCTGAAGGCGTGTGCCTGACTTAAGGAACATCCAATGTGCTTCCTACAGTGCTTGACCAGTCTGCTTCTGAGAAGGACACAAGCACCATGTATAGGATTACTCATGTCCTGTGAGTTCCATGGAACTAGGAGAAAGCCTAGAGCTACTGAAAAATCTAAGGTGCTGAAAGCCAGCTGTTGTAGCCACATGTGTGCTTAATGGGAGTGCTGGCTTCTGCTCACAGCTGAGTGGCCTTGACTGATGTGCATTTGCCTGTGTGGGGAAGCACTGCTCCTTGGAAGCCTTGAGTAGACTGAAGAAATTGACTTAGGGGAGCTCTGTCAAACTTGATGTGAATTTGCATCTTTCCCTTTGCTTCTGCAGAGAGATATCCTTATGCACAGGTGGAGATACCCTTCCTTGTCTCTCCATGGAATTGAAGGAGCCTTCTCAGCCTCTGGAGCCAAGACTGTGATTCCTAGGAAAGTGATTGGCAAGTTCTCAATCAGGCTTGTGCCAAACATGACTCCTGAAAAAGTCACAAAGCATGTATGTTGAGATGCATCTCAGAAAAAACTGTCTCTGCTTCTGTTCTCTATATCTGGGAGAAGGGCGTTTCTGGTTTCTTAAGTAGTTCTGTTTAGTTTGCTGCAGTCTTCCCTGTTCTACACCTCAGCTCAGGTATTTGAGGGAGTCTGCACCGTCCCACACTGGACTGCTTGGCCTTGGTATCCAACTTCTCTTAACCAACTCGAAGACACAGCTCAGAAGTGAATGCTGATCAAACTGCAGGGCCCCAGAGTTACCACAAGAGTGTATTCAAAAGCAAAAGAGTTTGACATGAGGGTGAACTGTTCTGCAGTAATACTGTTACTTGCCTGATGGAGATATTCTGACTGCAGAGCTAAATAGTAATAATGTGAAATAACAGTAATAGGGAAACTACTGCTGCACAGCAGTAGTGACCTGCGAGTCCCTAATATGCTTTTAGTATGCTGACTTCACGGGTGTTCATAGAAATAACAGTAAATAAGAGCGCTCAATCTTTTCTGTAGGTTGAAGACTACCTGAGCAAAAAGTTCGCAGAGCTGCAGAGCCCGAACCGATTCAGGGTATACTTAGGCCATGGTGGAAAACCCTGGGTGTCGGACTTTGACCATCCCCACTACATGGCTGGTAGGAGGGCCATGAAGACAGGTTAGTGGGTTTTCCCAGTTGATACTGGGGAGTGGTCTTGTTCTAGCATCTCAAGAAATACTGTGGAGGTCGTATCTGCAGGCTATTTCTGGTGTTCGGCACTCATGTAGTAACTTGGCTTACTAAGTAACAAAGCATTTCATGTACCATCCTGAACTCCATCCTGAGGCACAGGACGGAGGGGAAGTTGCTATGGAGCTCATTTCTCCTGTGTTAGAGCAGCCTGATTGGGGTTGTGTTGCCTTTACATAAGAATGGAGCTGTCTGTAGTTCAGGTAATGTTTGCTTAGCCAAAGCCCTTGAAGCTTAGGTGTTCTAGTACCTTTAATTGAGATGGAGTAACTAGAGCTCCAACAGCAATCAGATCTGGCCAAACAGGTTTTCAGGAAGTGTTAGCTGCTTGAACTCTGAAATCGGCAATACTCCAGCAGTACATCTGGGGTGAAATCCCGCAGTTCTGTGACCTCTGCAGTGTGGCCAATTCAGTGAGCTGCTGGTTTGGCCAGCACCTGGGACAGAAGTGCTTGCTTAATGAAGCAGCACTTGATTGCTTAAGCAGCAGCAGTAAGGATCTGTTAGGAAGAAAAGAATCATGGGGCTCCAAACTGACTGGAGTATTACTTCGTTTCAGTTTTTGGGGTTGAACCAGACATGACAAGGGAGGGAGGAAGCATTCCTGTCACCCTCACTTTTCAAGAAGCAACAGGCAAGAATGTCATGCTGCTTCCTGTTGGAGCTGCAGATGATGGTGCCCACTCTCAAAATGAGAAGCTAAATAGGTAAGAGAACATTTATCCCTGTGCCAGGCTGGGTCGTACTGTGCATCTTGGTGTGTACTATGAACAAGACCGAGTAGAATTTGGCCCTTTATGTCTCTGGAAGGCACCCTCCTCAGAGGATGACAGTGGGTGGTTGTGGTAACGGTTCTTGGATCTTGACCTCCTTACTGCTTCTGGTTATGCACACTTGTAACCAGAAACAGGTTTTATACTTGGATCTCAAAGCTGGGCTACACTCCCCTCCCCTGCAGGTGGCATTGCTGTCTTGCCACGGGAGGTGCGGGGAGGTTGGGAGTGGTGTCTGGTAGGGCCTGAAGCATCTGTTGCCTGTGGAGAACTGATACTACAAAATGCACAACTGCTAGTGAGACAGCTCAGACTAACACAGTGCTAATGGAAGTTCTTTTCTACAGGTACAACTACATCCAGGGAGTAAAGATGCTTGGTGCATACCTCTATGAAGTTTCCCAGCTAAAGGACTGAGAAGCCTTCTGGCCTGTGAATCAGAAGTCTGACTTCCTGTAGGAAACAGCATCAACTATCAGTTCTTTCATAGTTCCCTTTTTCCACCAACACTCCACTGCTTTGGGGAAGAGGGAAGCATGCAGTTCCACTGGAGAAGCAAAGAGCATTGTAAACCAAAAATAATTCTTTAAATGCTTCAGATGACTTCAACTACTTTTTACCCAGACAGTAGTCCTGAACTGCATCTTTCTCCTCTGCACCACTTCAAAGCTGTGGTTTGCTGTACTCATCTACTTCTCCTGTCAAGCAGGAGGAACTGTGTGCTCTCAACTGTTTAAGCAGCCACGTCAGCTGCAGCTCTGTTGGCCAAGTTTGAGGCTCTTATTCCAAGGTATGTCCTGGAAATAGTCAAAGTGACAGATTAGGGGGCTATACTGGATTGTGCTCCAGCTGTGGTGAGGCATCTGTCTTCCCAAGTGATTTGGAAGAGCAGTTTGTCTCTTACAGCTTATACCTATCTGCAGGTTTCAATTTACAGTGAATTAGGTTGTAACAAAATTCACTGTGGTAATGACTACTGGCCATTTTTGTAAAGCTGCCTTTGTATTCCCTGAAAAGGACAATAAATAATCATGCTCTAGCACTTGGCTCTGTTTCTAAGGATTAAGTAATGGCTTGGGAGGAAAAGTAAGCAACTTCAAGCAACTGGGAGGAATGCTGTGACTGCAGAGGCATGGGGATAGCATGGCTGCAGGGATGCAAGTTTTTGTTAGAGTACTGCTAGGCTCTGGTTCCATAGCAGCTTGCTGACTTGAAGGTGATGTTGCAAAATCCTGCTCAGTGAAGGGAAAACAAGATCAGGCTGTTCCTATTTGGCTCTGTAAGCCAGGGCATCACACAAACACAAGTGATAAAGGGAGTGGGACAAGTTTGTAAGCAGAAGTGGGGAGAGGAGCATCACTCATTGCAGCCACTGACATCCAGCTTCAAGGTGTCCTGGAAACACTCAGCTCCAACACCTCTGGTGTTATGTCAAAACCAAACTCTAAATGTGCACTGATCTGAAGTGGGTTTGGCTCCCTGTTCCTGAACTCCCATTAGCAAACTCAGGTAGGTGAATATTTTAAGCAATGATGCTTTGCTCTGAGAGATGCCTGAAAGCATGGTGCAGTCCTGTAGTCCTGCATACTGACAAACACAACAGCATCTGCTGCTTCCTGCCTAGGGGCGGAAGGCAGGAATGTCCTCTCTGTCTTGTTATTTTGGTGGGGTTTTTTTTGTTTTCCCTGTGGAAGTTGATGACCTGAGCCCTGATATCATTAAACTTTGCACTTGCAGCCAGGGTACAGGCAGAGACCTGTGTGGTATGGCCATGTCAGTGCACAGTGGTACCTGCTTCTGCTGTTGGCCTGCTTCAGAACTGGCTGCTTCAAGACTGCCAGGAAGTTGTTGCAGAGATCTGGCTTGCTACATCTTTGAGTGCTTGTGCATTGTATGAAATTTGCTTGCATTCACAATAGCCTGTGTTATCTGAATAGCAGCACTCATAAAATACAGGAGTTGGGCATCACCTAAAATGTGAAATAGCTAAACATGAAGAAAACATCAGGGAAGCACAGAACATCACAGCACCATCTGCTGGCAGTATGACTGCTGCATAGTTTCCGTGCAAAACTCCACCCTGCTGCTTTTGTACCTGTTTACTGGAAGGGGTGAATACCCCTCAGTGTATGCTTGCTGACAGACTGCCAGGTGAACGGGCTGGGCTGCCAAACCAGCTTCTGGTTAGGGGAGCTACCACTGTGAGGAGAGCAGGGCTACGCATGTCAGCCTGGGTAGCTGCTGTGTTGCTTTTACTGTGCTAAGTCAGTCCCATGTGATAGCAGTACGGGAAAAAAATATTCTTGCTGGTTTTGTGGTTTCCTCCTCATGCTTCTTGCCTACAGTCACTGTAGTTTCTCTGGGCCAGAGTTATGCTGAAACAACTTTACAAAGGTGAACAGCTCCAGTCTTCAACTTACCTGAGCGTGGAAGTGTGGCAGCTCTCTACCTACGAGGAAACAAAAGCCTGCCTTTTTGTGGGGTGATGCACTTCTCTAATCTCTGAATCTTGGCTGGGCCTAGAAGGGGTGCCAACACTTGCCTGCTTACCTTACTTATTTACAGCTCGCTTGTTTCAGTTGCTTGTTCTCTTTTTTCACACCCAGGCTACTTGGCCATTACGGCTAAACAAGGCAGGAGCTCAGCTTGTTGCCCACTGACCCAGATGTGGCCTTAAATTGCTGAGATGTTTTGTGAGCTCCTGTTTAGCCAGGCTGTGTCAAACTGCTGAGCTCCTTCAAACACTAACGCAGAAGTGTTTGGATCACCTTTGTACCTTCTCTTAATTGCTCACCTACTCCCACAGGATAACTTTCCTTTTTGTTTTTCTTTCACATTCTCTTCCAGACAAACTTGATGGTTTGCCAGACTCTGGTCTGCCAGATTCTGCTTTGCTTGAAAACTGGAGTTTTTATAAGGTAGCAGGAAGGTTTACATCCCCTCACTTAGCTTCTTTTTCCCACTTTAAGTAACCAAAGCCAGCAGCAGTTTCCTGGATATCAGTTCTGGGGACCGGGTAGGGTCACATGCAGAAGGAAAGGTGACCTCATAAATAGACAGCCGACGACAAACAATATCTATACGCTTGGAAAAGCCAGACATGTTTCTGCCCTGTTTCCTAATGTGCAATCATAGCCTGATTCCTGTTTGGAAAACAGAAACCCCATGCAAAAAAGGAAGTGCAGACCTCTGGCTAGCAGTATCTCACTGCTTGTTAGATTTCATGTGTTTTAGGCGAACCCATGACAATGCCTCTTGTTAAAGGACATGTACTCAAAAAAGCAGCTGGAATTATTACAAGCTATTGCCCCTATATAAGTAAGACCTAACTGACTTTTAAAAAGTCACTTTTATTTTTGCTGTTCTGGGAAACGATAGCTTACATATTAAAAATGCAGTTCCGATTTTCAACTGTGGCAATCCACTTTTGGCTTACCAAGCACAAGGTTTCCGAATTTGAAATTTTTAACTTGTAAACCACAGACTTCAGTGTAGCAAAACAAGTTGAGATATAGTAACTAAACTAAAACTGATTTTTCCATACAGTTACATGACAGACTGTTTTCAAAAACTTCATGTTTGTGATCTTGACCTTGAAGCAATGTGGAGATAAACCAGAGCTGAGCTAGATAAAGAATGTGAGTTTGTTCATTCTGTCACATTCTGTCAAAGTATAGCTTAGAAATGTTACAGATTTCTTTGTTGTCATCTTCACCATCCCATTAAAATAGAGTAGATTCATGTGTGGAAGATGTTTTTATGTTATGAGGAGTCAATCTGAGTAAATCACCTTTCTTGTAATTAAGTTATGCAGAGGATTTAAATCACTCTTCAGAGTCTTCTTAGGCTACATGGAAAATCTGAGTAGTGGGTAATTTTGATTCTTGTCCCTTTCTAGCTCGGTTATACCATTTTGCATCGTGATGCTGGGTTCTGACAAATCCCGAACACCAGGGCATGTTGTGCTAGTATTGTTAAATATTCATCCTTCTATTAATTTTGCATATCCTTAGAGATTCTGAGATTTCTCAAGGACTGCTTAAAAAGCACGCCAATGCAATGTGCCAGCGGATGCCGACTTGCCTGACTGGGCAGGCTTATGTTCTCCTCGATCATGAGGACAGACCACAGACCTCTTATGTTTCATCCCTTTAGACTAAAAAACGAGGTAACAAATACAGCTGAACAGCTTTTGTCACCATTACTGTGCAGCACATTTGAATTATGAGACCTGTTGCAACCCCTGAGGTATCACAAAAAGTGGAAGCAAATCCACCACATTATCTGTAAGAGTAATTATACAGTTACAATCTATAGCGACAAGTTTGACTCACGGCACAAAGTGCCAAATATTATTTGAAAGTGACGTATGTTCGGTTATTAGGAAGATACTTATGGAAGTCTTCGTGCAGAGACACTTCTGGTGTTAGCTTGTTGTGGGTATGCGTGCCTTGCAGCGGTCAGTCGCAATCACCGCTCCGTACAGGGACTAGCCTCGATAAAGCTTGGGTCTGTAAGCACTGCGTGTGAACAGCATTTGAGGAAGGATCCTTCGGAGGCTGCTGTTACTGCCTACATGTAAATAAAAGCACTAAATGCCTTGACATACAGTGGATCTTTGGAGGTCTGTTTTGTTCTGGACAGTAAATGGAATAGCAAATCTGAACCCTTACTTTATGCAGAATTGTAGCCAATTCCTGAAGCTGAAGATAGCTGCTAAGATAAGGAAATTAAATTTCATGTTATTAATTAAAAGACAGTAGTGTAAATTAGAAAATTAATAATTAAAAAATATTTATTTCCACACAGCTTTGAGGCTTTTATTTCAGAAATGTGCAGTGATGTGTTGTCAGCCACATCCTAAACCTGTGTGCAATGAGGCATGTGGTTCTCACGGTTATTTTAAGGTAGTCATAATTCTGACCAAATGGATTCAGAAGTTCAGATGGAGGAGGAAAACTGTCTGCCTTGGGAGCTCAGGCACACGTTGGTACCAGCAGCCAATTGTCCCACAGCAGATTTCTGTCAGTCAGGAGAGCTTGCACGTAGATGGAGTGGAGAGGGAAAGAGAGGTAGGGAGCAGGTGTCAGAAATACAGCTCCAAGCTTCATAAGAGAATGTGTGAATGTGTTCCTGGAGTGAGGGCAGCCAGCATTTGTTCAATTCTGGGCTTCAGTCTGCTGACAACCCTTTGCGCTCATCTGGAAGTCGTGTATAATGGAATTTGTCTGGTTATGAACTTCTGTAAGTTTGTAGGGCCAGATGGAATTTTGGGAAGCATTATGTGGAGTTGTCTGACACCCATAAACGATGGTTTAATTATGTGAAGATCCATTTAGAAGCCTTTTTTTTTTTTTTAATGGTTAAAAGGAGTTTTGAGGAGGGAGTTTGAGAAATGGGAGAATAAGCTGTTATTTTATAACAGAAAGTTCATGCGATGATCAGTTTGAGACAGAAATACACTAAAATGCAGCAAATGCATCTGAGTTTTTTCAATGGAAAAGGGAGCACTAGATTTACTGGGTATTAAATTGATAGAAAACCGTGCTGTGTAACATTGCCCGCTCTGTGGAAGTCCTCCTACATGATATGACAGGTAATTCAGTCATCAAGCTAAAATATTAATATTTAAGATGATACATTTCATTTTCTTAACGTGCTGTAGTTCCACAACTATCTGTGTGCAAATATGATGGATATACTGGGACACAGCAGTCACCTTGAAGCAGTGCTCAGTAACAACTGATTAGCATTATCTGCTCCAAATGTAAAACAAGTTCAGCTTCTCTGTCCTCATTAGAGGGAGCTGAGAGAGCTTCAGCGATAAACGCTCCTTCCTGTAATTTGATTTATATGGAAGAGTTTTAGTGACACAATCTCTGCCACTAACTGGCTGCAAGCCTTTAAGGTTGTAGAAGAAAGATTCTGAAAATACTTGGACTTAACACTAAAATTAAAAAAGAAAAAAAAAAAAGGAATCTGGAGTAGGAACTTGATATTTTTTCAGTAGCAAGTGGTTTGCAATAGGGCAGACTTTTCTCTCACTTACATTCATAGACATCAACACAGAAGTGAGGCCAGTATGTCCTGAAGCACCTAGCTCTCTGCTCATACAAAAGATGCATGCACCTGTTTGCTTTCAAAATTGGGCAGTTAGAGTCTGCATCCATTAAAAACAATTAATGTCCTGCATACTGTTTGTCAGTCCTTTGCAGTTACTGGATGTAGGAGTTTAAGGTGATAAAATGACAATGTGCTCATGAATCTGAGAGCCTGCTCGAAGTTTGGATCTAAATCAACAGCACAGGCCGTGGTGATTTCAAACTGTGATACAGCTATTCAAAAATATTTTTGCTTTGTAACAGAGAAAGAGAGTAAATCTTAATGTCATACATTTTGGATAAAAATATGATGCAAAAATAGGGATTGTAACTAATGCATTCCAAATACTCTTTTATCTTTATTTTAATAAATTAACATGTCATCTTGAGTCCTTACAACCTAACTTACTCAACCAATCAAAAATAACAAACAAAGCTAAATGGTATAAAAGCCTCTTTCTTGTAGTCCGTGATTAGTGAGAGGTGGTTTCTTCAGGTAAGGCAGGTATAGTGGCATTTTTTTGTATTTATCAACATTCAGAGTTTTCAAGGCTGGCAGGGGGAAGAATGACTTGTATCTTAATATTAACAATGAATGCACGAAATGTCAAAACCACCTGTAAACCCCTTACTTCAGTTTTTAAAGTGGCACATATCATTGGGATAACATCCCTTTATCTTTCAGTTAAGAGATGAAAATCTTTCTGTTTTCATGGTACTCTGAATTTGAGACCTTGATCCCACTAAATCTGTTTTCCGGTTTAGGGCCCAATCACCAGTCACAGGGATGACTGAAATCTCCAGATAAAATGACACCATGCTGAGATAATTCAAAAAGGAATCAGCCACACTACTTCAGGCTGACACTTTTTTTTTTTTTTTTTTTTTTTTTTTTTTTCCACCTCGTTT
>VXAV01010263.1:0-26383 GCA_013399715.1 Alectura lathami | reverse complement strand
CTATAGACATGGCTCTTTGAAAATCAACTGTTATGAGAAAAAAGCACTCTTTCCTTTATCTTGCAGACTTCATATAAAGCCTCAGCTAAGTGAGTTGTTGTCTTTCTAATATCTCCACAAAGTATATCCTCTCTTCCCAGCTAAGAAGGAGCAAGTCCAGGCAGATAACAGGAGTGTTTACATGTGGCTGGGAATGCTGCATGCTGCTGAAGAATCTGTGACACGTGGCACCTCTGCATTCAGCTGAAATCACTCACGTAAGACGCTAAACAGACAGTCTGGACTTCCTCTACTTATGCCCATCATGCTCTAGAGTTAGATTCTGCTCGATGAGTTCTTCCTGTAGTTACAGCTTTGGGGATGGAGGCATGTTCTGCCTCCAGCAGTACTTTTAATAGTAACTTTTCCTTTGCCCCGACAGTGAGTGATCAGATAGATGAAAGCAGGATTATTGCAAGTGTGGAAATTAAATGCTGACGTCATAAATATATTTGCGCTTCTCTAAATGTGGTGGGAAAACTGGGTGCATTTCATTATGCCATTATCTTCTATCCCTGTTTACTGGCCCTAAATCAGCTGCATAAGTTGTGTGTGCTTTGCATGTAGGTTTTGTTGCAGAAATGTACTTGCCCAGCCAGTTTCCCATAGGTATCAACAGGAAAAAATAAAAGCAATCCTAACCTCTATAGAATTAATGGAAGGAGGATCCGTGGGAAAGTGAAGAGCACATGAGGAATGGGTTCTTTGGTTGATGTGCCTTTCTGGAATCCCAGATACTGACCTGTGGCATAAGAAATAAAAATCTGCTAAACAGAAAGTTTGTTTATATTCTGTAAAGGGGCATAACAAGGGACATAGGTGTTTTCTTTCCACAGAGAAGAAGTGAAAAAAATGCTACCTCTGCCTTTTCAATGTTTCATTGTGGGAAGTTTCTGTGTAGTTCCGTGTCACAGACTGAGGTGAAGGATCTCCAGCTGTGCCATTCACTGTGTCTGTCCCAGTGTGCAGGAAACAACCAAAGAATCGTGATAGTTGTGCAAATACATGCAAAAAAAATCTGCCAGTGTGGCAGCCTCGTGTGGGTTTGTGAGAAGAGTCCTGTTTTGAAAGATGAAAAATAAGCTGAAATGACCTGGAACAGAGTCACATGAGCAGTGTTTTCATTGCATAAAATTTCCATAGAAGCAGACCTGATCCAATCTGAATTGCTGATTTACCCTGAGGCTGTGGGGAAGGAAAAAGCAGCAGATATAGAATCATAGAATACTCTGAGTTGGATGAGCAAAGATCATGGGGTCCAGCTCCTGGCTCCACACAGCACCACCCCAAACCCAAACCCTGTGTCTGAGAGCGGTGTCCAAACGCTCCTTGAGCTCCGGCAGCAGCTTGGGGCCGTGCCCACTGCCCTGGGGAGCCTGTTCCATGCCCACCACCCCCTGGTGCAGAACCTTTCCCTAACCCCCAGCCTGACCCTCCCCTGACGCAGCTCCATGCCGTTCCCTCGGGCCCTGTCGCTGTCCCCAGAGAGCAGAGCTCAGCGCCTGCCCCTTCGCTCCCCTGGGAGGGAGCTGTAGGCCGCCGTGAGGCCTCCCCTCAGCCTCCTCTGCTCTGGGCTGAACAAACCAAGGGACCTCAGCCGCTCCTCACACACCTTGCTCTCTAGACCCTTCAACATCTTCCGAGCCTTTCTTTTGACACTCTCTAACAGCTTTATAGCCTTCTTACATTGTGGCACCCAGACCTGCACCCAGCGCTCGAGGTGAGGTCACGCCAGCGAGAGTAGAGCAAGACAATCCCTTCCCTCACCCGGCTGGCAGTGCTGGGCCCAGTGCACCCCGGGATACAGTTGGCCCTTTTGGTTGCGTAACATTGTCCCTGTAGCAGAAAACAGGTTTCCCCTTTTCATCTGATGTGTCTCAACGTCTGTGTTTCTGTCTCTCAAACACATCCTTGCACTTGGTGACATGACTGCTTTCTGTTCCCTAAATTTCAGAATTCAGAGCAAGCTGCTGGGGATAGGAAGGCTGGGGGCCAGACAGCGTTTAGATCGTGATCAGTTGAGTGAGAGCCTTGCAGGCGAGTGTGGAGCCTGGGGGTACGTGGCGATGCATTGATGTGGATCCAAGCAATCAGCAGCTCTGCAAGTGAAGGGAGTGAGGACTATCTGATGCCTAAAATTCAGCTCAGTGTGATAAGAAGAGGCCACCTGCAGGCCAGAGCCTTCACTCAAAGGTAGGTGACTGTAGCCATGTATTCAGGGGCCCAAGCAGAAAAACCTCTTCAGAAAGAGAAAAAAGAAGAAAGCCAGTGATAGTGCTACTCATCCTGAGCGCAAGTCTTGTCATCCAAGTGATGTATACCCAAGATGCGATTTCCTTCCCTCTCAACTGCAGTGAATGGATACAAACTTTATGCATCTTCATGAATTATACAAAATATTTCAACAAAAATTCCAGAACTTTTATAAGGATTTAGGCATTTGGAGTGTAGGATTAATGGCTTACATCCAAAACTGGTTTTCAGAACTGTCATTTGCTTAGAGGCTAAGAGCTATGAAAACATCACTTCTAAATGTTTATGTTCCTATAGCCCAAAAAATGCAAAGCCATCGCTGTCTTTTAAGCCATGTCAAGGCACATCATGCACTTTTATTCGAAGGCCTTTGAACATAGGAGAAACCTCTTCTCCACTTGAAAAGACTAATGAATAGAGAGAGAATACTTATCTCTAGGGAAAATATTTTAAGTTCAGACTGTAAACCCTGGCGGAACAAGTAGGGGTCCATTTTCCACTGAAGTTGTCACTAAGTTTACAGCGTCTCCTGCAAAGAGCCTGATCTGCTCGACATAGGTCCACTTCACTCATTAGCAGGCTCAGAGCCTATGTGCAGATATTTAATAAGGTATCCATATACAAACTAGGTTTCTAACCAAAGGCGCCAGTCTTGCTGTGGTCGAGATAGTATCGCACCCCTCGCAAATCAGGCTGTTGGTGGTATGACTTGCAATCTGATCGAGGTGTTCCTGCTTCGGCAGGGGGATTGGACTAGATGATCTTTCGAGGTCCCTTCCAATCTCTAACATTCTGTGATTCTGTGACTTGCACAACACGTCACTTGTGCAGAGGCTTGCTTTAACACACATGCCTGCTCTGGCAGCATTTATCTCACCCTTGTGATAAACAGTGGCACTGTGACAGAAGAGACGTGCTATAAAATAGCTCATATTTCTCTTTAAGAAGGACCTCACAGACCTTCCAACAGTAACAACAGCTACCACAGGATGCAACAGTTCTGTTTGTGTGTTTACATATGCATTTATATATATGTACGAATGTATATATATGTACCATGTATGAATGGTTCTTTTATTTTTAAGCTATTTAAGAGTGAATGATATTTGTTAATATTAAAAGAACCTCTTTGCTTGCTTTGGCTTTCTCAGGGGTTCACTTCAACAGGATGGCTGCAATGGAAGAACACCCACAGGCTTCCTTCAAGGACTGCTGCCTGTGGCACAGCCAGCCACGATGTGGGACTCAGCAAAGTGTCCCATGGCATTAACCCCTTGGTACTCCCGCTGTGTGCTGTGAGCAAGGGGAGAGGGTCACGGTGCACACCACCCCCTCAGACCCTCTTCTCCTGCCTCTGGCGTATCCTGGACCCCACAGAAAATTTTCCCCTGGGAGAAGGCAGTGTGAAGAACTGTATAAAAGACGTACTGCATGGTTAGCGTCAACGGACCACTGCAAGCTCGTAAAGGCAGTGTCTGATGCTAGCTGCTGCACAACCACTGTCTGGGCATGGCTGTGAGTTATCTGTGGGTAAGAACCTCACCTGAATGGAGAGCATTAATCACCTCTAAGGGAACGCTGTTGTGGTTTGGCTGAGCAAAGCTGCCTGAAGGCTGTCAAGACTGGAATAACTTCTTGCCATCACTTCAGCGTGATTAATATCTGAAAATATCAGCTTAAATATCAGCTTAACTGTTAGATAAATTTATAATCTTGCTCTTGTAAAAATAGAAGATCTCCTATCCAAGCATTTGATGCACTGCAGTGGAAAAGATGCTTGACTAGAAACTTGTTTATTCTTCTCCAGGCTGTCACTTAAACTCTGCATGCTCAGAGGTCTGTGTACGAGCACTTGCTGAGCCAGCCACTATAACGTGAGAAGGCTCTGTGCTTCAGACTGCTGTTTTACGGAGGGTCTTAAGCCTTGGTGGCCTTGCTCCTGGGAGGTACTGAGCACCACTGCTTCATACAGAGCAGTCTGCAGCCACCAGCCTCCACAAATCACTGTGTGACCTCTTGCCTGGGCATGGGAGTCTTCCCTGAATTAATCTCTTTCTGCAGGTGGGATTATCAATGTTTAGGTAACAACTGCTAATTCAGGGCCTCAGGGGGCTTTGCCCCTCTGCTAGTGTAATTTCACCCTGCTATCTGACAAGATTTGCAGGAGGCAGTAATGTAACTTGTGGTGCCAGATTTTGGCATCAGTCACGAGTATCTCAAGAGACAACTGCTGAGAGATTCTGCTCAAACTGCAGTGGGACATGAGTAGGAGTGAGGAGGTGGAAGGGCTTGCTGCTGCTGCACAGGGAGCAGAAGCAGAAATCCTTGAAGGTGAGAGATATTTTTGGGAAGTGTGTGAAGCGACCTCTCCGTTCCACCTTCACACTACTAGGAGAAGAGGAAAAATTAAGGCAGTATATAGAGAAGTGACAGCAGGCTGCAATAATAACCAAGTACCATTGATTATGACATTACAATATCATCTCCTTCACCTCAAATAGACTGTCAAGAAACGGAAAATAGGTGGCTGGAGCTAGAGGTAATTGCTTATAGAGTGACAGGTGGTGTTGAAAACCATCATACCATTTCTCTGCCAAGGAAGTATTCCTCCCAACTGTATATTTCTTATGTATTTGCTCACTCAAACTTAGTACTGTAATTACTTAAGATACTTTTAAATTAAGGTTGCAGTGAAGGTATGCTAGTGTTGCTGAATTAACGCTGAAATTAAGTTACTCCTATTTCTATCAACAGTTTGTAACCAAGTGAGGCTGCTGCCCTGATGTAGTAGTAAAAACTCAAAGTAGGAGACCATCTCTGCCCTGGATAGCTTACCTTTTCAAAGCACAAGAGAAATAAAGGCATTGGTTCTCCTTCTCTTTGTCCTGCTGGTTTAGTTCTTCTCTTAATTTTCTGTAAGTAATCTATTTCCTCCTGCTTAAATGCTTACTTCATTCCAGGGGGAGGTGTCCCTGTCAGCACTTAGCCAAACGATTCAGACTGAGTTCTTTATCTTTCCTCAGAAGTTAGCCTTTCCTGCAGTTAATAAGCTACCATCCCAGAGTGTTTTTATGAAGGAGATAAAGCTGCCTGCATGTATAAAAGCTTCTAAACAAAGTTGTCAATGTTTATAATACTCCATAAATGGAATAATGATCGTCAAACAATAAATCTCTTACACTGTGGACTCTAAACCTCGTTCCTAGTTATAAGGTATAAAATAAGGAGCAATTAGCAATGAAGTAATAAGTTGCAAAGTAATCATCACTCCTTTTTTTTTTTTTTCCCACAATCATATTATTTTCCAGCAGCATAATTCTAAATAGACGAATAGTTAAATGACTACAAATTTAGTCAACCTATTTCTAATCTCACACTTACTATTGTAGTTCAGGAGTATTTCCAGTGAGAAGCAGATATAAAGTTAAGACAAAGGAAGGTAGGATTAATGTAAAAATAGAAATATTTTAAATGCAAATAAACTTTTAATTTTCCCCCAAGTTTAGCATTTCATCTGCAAACAAGTTGTATATATTAATAAAATACAGAACAAATGCTAAAATGAAATGGTCTTTGTAAGGCTCTGAGATATAGGACTTGTTAATACAAGGTGTTACTACTGAAGCTGATCATGTGAAGAGCAGTTCTGTCAAAATGGATGGAGAACCATAAGGACAGCAACATGTGCAGAGATGCAGGCACCTAAAAAGAGAAATTTGCTACAAGTTTAGAGGCTCTCTTGTAAGGAAGAGTTGGCTGCAAGAAGGTGATTAGAGATGATAAGACTATCCACATCTGAGTGAGTACAACACACACATCAAAAATCATCCCAGCAGGTCAGAATATAGTAAACAGCCTTCATGTGTACTGTGATTTTGCTTTTGGTGCTCACTGTGTTTCAAAGGGCATTATGAACCAGATTAATAGCCCAGCCTTACTTGCTATCCCATGTAGTTACTTGCTATCCCATGTAGTTCAGCACTCCGCTGTACCTCCTGTAGTTATTTCATATTAACCTTTTTGCAATGAAAAGAGGAAAAGACAGTTTAGCTGACTGCCCAGGAAGGATCTCCTTAAACAATGGGTGTTTGTCTAATTGCAAACCAATGAGCAGTCAAGTTCAGAAAAATGTATTGGATGAATACTGAACTATTTCTCCTCAGTGTGCAGAGAGTGAGATATTACTCTCTGTGAGAAATTCTTCCCCTTAGCAGAAATGTACACTTTTCCAGTTTCCAAATAGAAGCAGCAAACAAAAGCCATCTCTTTTCCCTCCATCCTCTAAAACACCTCTGTAAAGCATCAACGCTTATCAGCATTGCTCAAGTTCTTTCTGATGCTGAGATTACTGCCAGGATCCGGCACTTCCAGAGAATGGCCAGAGAGAAAAGGAGGAGGAAAGGGGAAGGGAAAATTCCTCCTGACTCATTGTGGTAGCGATTTGTATATCCTGCTTGGATCGTTATACAATAGAGAACCAGATTTAAACATGTAAATCAACAGTTAATCTTTAACTCTCAAGCAACCCTTCATAACTGGAGGATGCCTCTGTGAACTGAGCTAATTGTCCCCCTTCTGCAGGTGGCAGAGGAGACCCTGCAGCTCAGAGTTTCATCACCAGCCACAAAGGCATCCGCGAAACAAGAGCACAAAGAGGTGAGGACTTTCCTCTTTCTATCATCTGCAATACAGCAAAACAGAACTGGGGCTCGTCTTTTTCTCTGAGAGGTCAGCGTGAGCAAGAAGTGCAGGGCCAGCCACTGCTGTTCTCTGAAACGCCCTCAAGGCAGCTGGGGCACAAGGCTCCTTCAGGGCCTGGCTGGGGGCTGCAGCCTCACCCGCCAGCGAGCACCAGGCTTCGCCTGTGCTCCCCACCACACATACTGATTGCTGTTACGCAGCTGGCTGGACCTGTTGCCGCTTCTTTAACCATCTCCACACCCGGTCAGGCTGCGTCAGGGTGCCTGTGTCTGGATCCCTGCAGCTCCCTGTTGTTACAGCTCCAGTGGCTGCATGAGGTCGGGCCTTGGCCTGCGGAGCTGCGCTTCGCCGCCTCACAGGGCCTCACCCAGCCAGCTGGAGAGGTCGCTCAGCCCTGGCTGCCTGCTTCCACCAAAGGTGGGCCACTCGTCAATGAATGACATTTTAAGAAGTTAAATCATAACCCGGGTGCCTCACTTATCCACCCTGATGCTGGTTCTGCAAAGGGAACGTTCCTCTAAAGCGAGCCCGCAACAAGTTCCATTAATCAGCTCCTACCACCACACATTTTTATTCCTTTTCACACCAAATGTTCTTTACATGCTTTGCAAACTAGGTGTTTTCTGATTTTATTCTTCTGTTGGTTGGTTGCAAAATGGTCAGTTTTCATTGGTAGCCCCCCTAGCTCCCGCAGTCAAACGCTGCATCTCAGCACCTCTGGGAGGAATCACCTGAGACAAACATGTCAAGAACGGGGAGGAGGGCAGCAAAACGCATCCAGGAGTACTCAAATCTTTGTAAGCTTAGCTGGTATTGTAACAAAGATGCATCTCAGTTAAAGGATCAACTTGGATTTCTTGTTAAATCATCCCCTAAGGACACTAAGTTTTCTTGTAACTTCCTTGTACTCAATGAGATGGAAGGAAGTGAGACACAAAATGTTCTTATTGCGAAGGAATGAAGGAAGGGAATCTGCATGACTGTCAGACATTATTTCCAAAGATAGTCAGAGTACACTTTTCCATAAGGCAGCAACTGCTCCTTAAAATGAGGGCAAATCAAATACACTTGAAATTGAACACTGAAGTCTTTGACGTACTTTTCTTTTGCAGGCTTTATCATCCCTTCGGATTGTTTTTCCCTTCCTTTCAATGCTGAGCTATTTTCACCTTGACTGAAATTTTTCTGGTCCTTTATCCAACTGACTCCCTTTTTGCACCAGCTTTCCCAGACGCTAGCCAAACACTTTCTATCAGCGTTGCTTGTCCTTGAGCAAGGCATGGATGTGAACTCCCATCTGCTGCTCCCCTCCCTCCCTGAAATGCAGCACAACTTGGCTGCTACCTAATCCTTGTCTGATTTTTACCGGTTGGTGTGCTCTGCTGCCTGAGAGGACTGGTAAGTATCTCCTTACATTCATTTTCCAAACTTTGCCACTGTTCATGCTTTTCTCTGTTATGAAAACAGCCAGTTGTGTGACATTCCATAAAATTTTTTTGAAGTCTGACTCTGGAAAATCTCACAATCATCCCACTTATTCCTAGGATGTTTTTGGGTGTTTTTATTGCTTGAATGATTTTTTTTTTTTTCCCTTCCACAGCATTTTAGTTCCCTTCCTTCATTTTCTTAAGCACCTAAAAGCTAACGAAACTTGACTTGAAGACATATGTCCAGGTCATTTGCATGTAACGTAGGAAGAGGAAGACACCATCACCATACTACATGTCCGCATGTAAAAGCAGACCTTTTGTGATTCTGACCTCTCTGTAATATTAAAAGAAGTGCATTTCTTCAAGTCACCCTAAGCTGCCAAATATATATACTCTTTTTTTTTTTGTTTTAGAGTGAAAATGCATGGGATTCAGAAAAATGTAATATCTAAAGAGAAAGAGGGAAAACTGTGTGTGTTGGGGAAATCAGTGCTTAATCATCGTATGAACTTGGTTACTTTAACAGTCATGTTGGGACCTGTGTTTTGACCTTCCTTGTTCAAGTGTAACATACTCAAGAAGGTATTCTTTCAGGTAGCTGAAACTAGAAAAGCCTGTTTTGTTTTCTAGAGTAAGGTTAAATGAGGACACATCCAGGGATCTCTGTTGCAAATGTTTACCATGACAAGGTTTAGAAATGGCAACTAGAAAGTGTGAGTGAAATACATGTGAAACTGAGGCACCTAGCAGGTTTTGTGAGAAATGAAGGTAACCTGCTGCTGGTTGAAGTGAGGTGGAGCAACATCGTGCAGGCAGAGCTGTTACCAGGTCCTCCAGAAGCACATAGCAACAAAAGGAGAAGCAAACAGCATAAATGACAATCCCTGTGCCTGCCTCTTACCTAACGCATATCACCTCCCTGTACTTTGGGCTTCTTCTGGACACAGCTCATATACCCTCCTGTAACCAGCACCCAGCAAGTGCCAGCAATTCGCCTTTGTCAGTAAACGCTGTTCATCAGGGAACAGCCACCACCACCCCAGCCTGGGATTCCCAGTCGTGCCTGCTCTTTGCAGCTACGAAGTCCCACTGGTGGTGTGTGTGGTCACACTTGCCCTCTGTAAAATGGACTCCAGTTGCCAAATTTTTGCAGTCCTTTGCACAGTCCAAGGTTGGAAGAAGTAGGCAGACCGGGCTTTGGAAGTTTGGGATGCCTGGTGAGAAACTCCTGTTGTTAAACCATCCCTATTAAAGGCCTATCCAAAGCTGTCTGTAACTTAACTAACCAAACCCCAGATCCTCATTCTCCACCACTTCTTTGTTGCTAAATCCTAGAAGCTTCTTTGTCTCTTCTTAAATGTCCTGAAGTTTTTCATGCTTGCTTGAAAAATTCCTCTCATAATCCCTTTTTGTTTTATGCCAAATTGCTGCTGCTGTGACTGATGATGGCAGTGCTTGAAGGAGATGGCTGGTTAGGTCCACCTGCTGGAGGGTTTTTGGGTTTGCCTTTTTAAACAGAAAACAATGTCAGAAGTAAATGGTTCTTTGATGTTTCTTTCTTTCTTTCTTTCTTTCTTTCTTTCTTTCTTTCTTGTCTTTCTGTCTTTCTGTCTTTCTTTCTTGTCTTTCTGTCTTTCTGTCTTTCTTTCTGTCTTTCTTTCTGTCTTTCTGTCTTTCTTTCTGTCTTTCCTTCTGTCTTTCTTTCTTTCTGTCTTTCTTTTTTCCCAGCAAATCTTAGCATTTAAATTATATTCCAGCACTTAATATTTCCATCCTAAAAATGCCCTGGGTTTGGATTTTTCTTGTCTTAATCAACAAGTCACCTCCGTAGCTGTGCTTTGCAACTTCATGGGGTTGCAATACTGGCATTTGGTCTTTTGCAGTACCAACTTTTTCCAGTGTCAGCAGACATCAGCAACTGGACACTGGTGATTACATTTACTGTCACGGGGCTTCTGAAAGCTTTACCCCAAAGAGTGACCTGTGTCACAGGCAATGTGGAAACAACTTCGCTTGCAAAGAAAAGTTGGAAAATAGGGCCCAGACTTCATATGTTCAGGATCTCAAGCTGGAATGAGTAATATTTGGATTTCCATAATCTGTATTCAACTTCTAGATCTGTCCTTCATCAGCTTCCGAGAAGCCATGACTGCTGCAGAGAGTGTTTGCAAAGCAGTTTTGTCTTGTTTGTCTCTACAGCAAAATGACAATTTTTTACAGGTAAATGTGCTTTGACAAAGGAATAAAGAGCTCCCTGTTTAAACACAGGTCTTGCAGTCTTTTAGGTCAACACTGGAACCAAAAAATCAGTTTTTGTTTGGCAATTTCTTAGAAGGTTGCTTACTCTAGTTTGATTTTAAAGATCATGCCTCCAACCTCTTTGGAGTAATTAAGGTCTAGGACATGAACTACCTGAAAACCCTGACTGGGTTTAAAGAGCCTGGTTACCCAGGAAAAAATGGTGTGGTGTTTTGTTTTGTTTTGTTTTGTTTTTTCTTTGCCGGTTTGAAGTATCATTGCAGTAAGAATGGCAATGTCCATTGCTGGTAGCACACCATGCCACTTGGTGCCTTATCTGATTGCTTGTTCTCCAGCTGGAATAACCCCAGATAACCTCAGACTGTCTTTCCAGTCGCCTATTTCCCTTCCCTTCCCTTCCCTTGTTCATCACATGGATTTTCCACCTTCCTTCTCTGTCAGAGAAACACAACTGAAATTATTATTATTGCTATAGTTATCATCTTAGCAATGCATCAGAGTTTAGGAATTATGGATGGACATGCAACTGCACATTTTGTCACCAACACAGAATATTTTTTGAGTCAACATGCTGGGTACTGACCTTGGGATCCATCCCATCACACAGCCCAACACAGCAGCAGCTGTTCTGAATTTAGCCTCACCCTCTACGTATTGCTTGGCTAACACCTGTTCAAGAGGCTACAGCATGAACTTCAAGGAAACAAGAAAGGAAAACTGCAGAAACGAAGAAAGACACGTTAAAAATTATGTTTTATAAATCTTCACTCATCTTGTGAAAGACAAGACCCAGAGAGGTTTGCAAGTGCTGAATGACTTCTGCACTTAGCAAGTGTTTCAGCATTGCTGCTGCTTTTTTTCACCTACAGCTATTCACCTATTTGTTGCCTGATACTCTCCAGTGCTGGGGTTGTTATCCCTTATTCATGCGAAACACAGAGCGTGTGGCAGTGGATCCATTTTCCTCCCTCCTTCTGGAAATGAAGAAAAGGAAAGATGAGTCCCCTGGGCAACTGCTGTGTGTTGGTGTTTGCAAGTCATCCCCTGCGGCGGTCTTTGCAGAGAGTGCAGTGTGAGGTTGTGCATTGAAAACTGATGCAGTGAGCATTTCTTTAGAAAATGCTTCTCCCAATTTCCTTGCAAAGCAGAAATCATAAAGCTGTTTACTCTTTGGTTACTTTTTTTCTACTCTTTTTTTTTTTTTTCCTCTTTCAAAAAAGAAACTTGATTATGAACTGATTGCAGATTTCATATGATAAAATAACTCAGGTGTCCTTTCTCCTGGCTTGGAGGACTTAAATAAGGCTCAGTGTTTTGCAGTTGTCCGTGGTTTCCAGCACTGAAAAGAAGTGCATTTTCGGGATGTCTCTAACGTCGTATTTTATCTTTAGCTTCCAGACAGTGCCCGCCTCAGCCTTGTGCTGCTTTTTAAGGCAGGAATGTCCTCCGCATCCTCTTCAGCACTGGAGACTGAGATCTTCCAGTACATTGATGCGCATCAGAGTGACTTCATTGAGGTAGGAGCTGTATAGCAGGGGAATGGCTGAGGGGCAGCACTCATCTCCCGCAGGCCCGTGATCCACATGCCAGATGAGAACAAGGTTTCAGCTCTGGCATCAGATGTGCCACCAAGCAAGGCTGCAAGGGCACAGTTGGTGCTGGGGACCCTCCAGGTGGAAGAAGGATTTGCATGGGCCTCTACAGATAAGGCTGTGGGCATCCTTCAGGTGTGGGCAGAGAGAGGCTCTGCCAAGCCAGAATGCACCCTAACGGGAGAAGCAAGCAGACCTCATGGCCCCACTGCAGTCTGCCAGGGAGCTCTGCAGGGAGCGGGTGGCACTGGGCTCAGACAATGCGCTGGGGGCCAAGGCTGGCATGTGCATTTTAAGTGCAAAAAAGGTGATCCTGGCTCTTGGGAAAATATGCAGCTTCCTTGATGTTGCTGTGACAAGATGGAAAGGAAAACAGTGTGATGCTCTTCATATCCAAAGGCCAAACACCACAGATTCCTGGGTTTTAGACCAATTGGCTCATTTATCTGCATTTGTCTTCCTGCACAGGACCTCAAGGAATGGGTAGCTGTGGAAAGCGATTCTGTGCAACCAGCCCTGAGGAAGGAAGTGACACGAATGATGGCACTGGCAGCAGGCAGGATTGCAGCTTTGGGAGCCACTGTTAATTCAGTAAAACTGGGGTCACAACAGGTGCCTGTCCGTTTCTTGTATTTAAAACATTGTACCTGCACACATACCACGTTCTACCTCTTACGTTCAATATTATGACTTACTGATGTCTTTGGTAGCCAGATGACAATTTATTAGTAGCCCCATAGCCACATGATACTAGCCAAACAGCCCCTCCTTGGACTCTATACATGCAGACTTAGGAGATCACATGGACAATCCAAAGTCTGGTATCTGTGTGGCAGGAACAGCTCCATGATTTTAACTGCAAGAAAGAAGTAGGCAAAAATGAAAGGCTTGAATTTTTACCAGGGTTTGCTTTAACTTGCTTCCGCTTGATGAAGCATGGCAGTTCATGCATTGGCTCTTCACCATAGTCTGTATATGAGGAAGGTAATTTTACAAGGAAAATATTACCACAAATGGGACCTTCAGCATCATCTTTGGTTTTGGGGGGCATCTGACAAACACTCCAAGCCATTTTTGTAATGATTCTTGGAAACAAACAGGCCAGAGTTAGCCTATGATAAAACTTTGTCTGCTGCACTCCATGCTGCTGGGTGTCTGTACTCAGAGGAACTCAAAAGCTCATGAACAAGGATTTCACAAAATGGCTTTTTCTTTTTATTGCTGGGCAAGAAGCAGCTACATGTGGAGATCTGTTCTGCGTAACTGTGTATTACAACACTAGTTTAGAGCCTCAACCTGTTTTCAAAACATTCCCGAATATCTGCTGCTGCTTCCTGCCAGCAAAACTTTGTTTCTTTATTTGAAGTTGCAGGCCTCCTGCCATCTGTCTGTTGCAAAATAAATCCCCAAATTAGTTTCTGTGTGGCTTTTGACTATTTTAATGTCAAAACATATGCTTTTGTCATTACAGCACACAGTCAACTTTGTCTTCTCTAGTGCTGGGAAGTACCAGTTTAGTAAAGAGTCCACTTATTGCAATAAAATGTTAGAAGAGCTCCATAAAGTCCCAGCAGAACATAAGCAGGTGGGGATAAAATCTTAATTTCTCTGGGTACATTAGATTTGGATTCAAAGTCAGGTTTAAGGACCTGATTAAATCAGAGCCAACTGTGTATGCAGCATTACTTTCAATACTGGGTACTCCGGTTCTTACAAAATTTGCAAGTTTTCAAAGGTTGTTTCCCCCCCCCCCCGCTTTGTTGCTTTTTAAATGTTTCTCTACAGTTGCCCAATGGCCAGCAGCTCCCACTGCCACCTGTCATTCTTGGGGAACTTGGCAAGGATCCCCAAAACACCACCGTCTGTTTCTATGGCCACGTGGATGTGCAGCCTGCCAAAAAGGAAGATGGCTGGAGAACTGACCCTTACACGCTGACCGAAATGCACGGTGTGTACCTGGTCATAGCTGTGTCATTATTTGAAACATGACTCTGAGATTCCCTGCAGGAGGAGGTTCGTGTATTTTTAACTACAGCATGAGGACTTCTCCCATGGAATTCTGTGGGACAAATCCAGCAGCTTTACATCCTGATGACCAAGCTGTGACTGCTGAGATTCATCACTGCTTAATATTTGGTGTGGAAAAGCCACGTGAGGTTAACGTTGCTTTACAGAGTGCCCATTAGAGAGTCCTTTTGTGCTTTTAAGATTCTTGCTGAGTTGTTGGATCAATCACTGCCCACCCTCGCCCTCCCTGTACTTGCTTCATAATCCTTTAGCACCTCCTCCTGCCACACTGGACCTTTTGAGCATTTGGTGGAAGAACGACAGGCCCCTTGTTACATAGCGATCCTTCCGCTGCAACCAGCTAGGTATGAAAAGCTCCATTCACTGGAGGAAGAAAAATGGTGGATGGTGGGTCAGAGGGCGAGTAAGGCAAGAAGCCAGAGATTCTGGTTCCCAGTGCTACTGCCATTAAGTCACCGTTCCTCAGCTGCTGGAACTAGCTCCAAACAGCTTTATTACGGAAACTCTTCTGCCTCCAGTGTAGAGGAAACTAAAGAAGTTTCAAAGATTGCTTGAAAGCTTTCTTTCTTTTTTTTTTTTTTTTTTTTTTTTTTTTTTTNCAAGCTTTCTTTTTTTTTTTTTTTTTTTTTTTAAGGAAATCTCTATGGGCGTGGAGCAACAGATAATAAAGGACCTGTCTTAGCTTGGATAAATGCAGTGGAAACATTTAGAGCCTTGAAAATAGTAGGTATCAGTAGGGATGTAGTTATTATAGCATCTTCTTGGAGGAATGCATTTACCTTCTTGTGACTTAGATGATATGTCTCTGTCCCAACAGAGTACGGACATCTTGATATATTAGCTTATTTCTAATGCTATAGCCAGGGCACTGGTCCCACACCAGTACAAATGTGTACTTGAGTATTTTGATTTTGAGCAGCCTGTATGCAATGTAAAAATGGTCTTGCTGTCATTGTCCTGCCAAGGAAAACACTTTATACAGCTTTGACATGCTAATTTCTTGAAAGCTTTTTAAATGCTAAAATAATATACATCGGGGATTGGTTAGGAAGTCTCATCTCCACTGTTACATTCTGCTGATCTTTGGCCTTGGCTGCCCACCAGCCACCTTCAATTTATGTGTCCACATGAACAGAGCAAGCACCTGTAATGTTCATTTATAATGGGATGTTCTTTCAACAACGTACTGAGTATGTCAAAGAAAAGGCTTTGCACGGGAGCATTAACCAAGCACAAATACATTTGCTCAGAGACTGCTGTATCTCTAAGAATCAAACTCTTGCCTAAGCTCTACAATGGCCAGCGTAGTTACCATCAAGTTAGTCTGCATGTTCAGTAGTTTTTGAGTAGTTGCATCCCCAACCCCAAAGCTAAACCAAGCTTGTAACTTGGTTAGCGAGCATTCTTTAAGGTGAATTTACACAATACATTTTGTTGGACTGATGAAAAACAGTTTTGTGCCTCTAGTATGACATGGCATCATTTGAGCTGCAAGACTTGGCTTTTAAAGCTCTCGTGCAGCCTCTGGAAAACCGATGTTTGTCTTGCATCAATAGTACTGAATTTACTTTGGTGTCCCTAAGTGCTAACAATCAAGTATGTTATTTACCTCCAGATTAGCTACTGTAACTAGATGTGGTTGTGGCTGTCTTTCTGCATCCTTCCAGTTTTTCAAATCACTAGCAGCTACTTTGTCATTTTTAACAAGCAGACAGAAAGAAATCTTTGTCATCTGGGGACCTTCCCCTAGAAAATAGCATAGACCGTCAGGCAGTATTCGTGAGCAGTTTGTTTCTACAGTTCTGTGACAGTTCGATGAGCCACTGGCGGACCTATCCATTGCACATGATCATTTAATTCTAAACATTTGTTCCTCATTTAATCTGAGAATTGAATCAAAACAGAAAACATCCCAAAGCTCGTAATGAGAAAATAAATTGGAATGGGAAACTAAGCTGAAATTTATTTCTCCTGTAGGACGTCAGCATTTCTAACTCTCACTATTTCACAATAAATATTCTCTCAGTGACTCTCGTAAATGCATTCCTATGAGCTATCAGGCCTACAGGTTCACGAGTGCCAAAAGGACCACTACCAGGAAACTACCAGCAGCACTTGTGCCACCAGGTGACTAACCCTAGTGATGGGCAACATGGTGAGAAAACTGCAGCAGTGGAATTTGGCCAGCGATTCCCACATGGGCACTAGTAGTAGGAATACAAAAGGCTGTAGGGATACAAAAGGCATTTTCTGCGGAAATGCAATTGCTATTACACAGGCTTTCCAAAGTGAACAAAATATTTAATAGTACTGAGAGAAATCCCATGACAACACAACGAGCTTTCTGGAAACAGAAGTAAAAAAGATATTTGCTTATACACTTTTGTTCCAAAAAAATGAGAAGTAGAGAAAACAGGTTTTGATGGACAACTGTATGTGTGTGTCTATCAATGCCCTTTCTATTGAAACAAGCTGTGTATCCTATGTTCTTTTCTAAACACATACTGCAAGTCAATCTGCTTTTGCTTTTTAAAGATCCCTTTTTATTTTTGAAAGTGCTTGCTCCTTACCCAGACTTCTCTGATGTTCCTTCAGGCGGTGCCAATAAACTTCAAGTTTGTTATTGAAGGTATGGAAGAAGCAGGGTCTTTGGGGCTAGAGAAGCTACTTGAAGAAGAAAAACAGTGCTTTTTCTCAGATGTTGATTACATTGTGATTTCGGACAACCTCTGGCTCAGCAAGAAGAAGCCCGCCCTTACATATGGGACTCGGGGCAACGCCTGCTTCTTTGTGGAGGTGAGGGACACGGGTTCGTGTGAGGTGGGCCCCAACAGTGAGCAGTGATGTATCTGTGACCACATCTGTCTCTGTTTGCGGAGAAACGCTGAGAGCAAGCTGAATATTAATAAATGCAGGTCTTCCTTCCACGCTCTGCCTTGCTTGTGCAGACTTCCCTCCTCATTTCAGTTGCCAGCCTTACTTGCTTTCACTAATTTCTCTCCAGCCATCGTTTCTCCACTCTTGATCTTTCTCCTTTCCCATTATTCTCCTGCCCCTCTCCCAGCTGTTTCTCATCACCCCTTACTCACATCAGCTCCCTTCTCCTGCAGAATTGTTCCTACACCACCATCCCCTCCAAACCCATTTCTCCTGCTGCTCTAGCCCCTTTGCAGCACATACTGCTTAATGCAACATCTCTGCCTAAAGGCACGCAGTTTAGTTGGATCTCTGAGTTTAAAAGCTGCGCAAAAAAAAATTTGTAACCATTGGCAGAAACAAATAAAGGTGCACTGCCAACAGGAACTATTGTGAAATGAAGAGAAACTTCACATCTGGGAACATAGGCATAAAAGGAATGCAGAGAGAATATTAAAGAACTAGAGAACTAACGAAAAATTGGCATTAACCTTTTTTGTCTGAAAAAAAAAATGAATTTCTGTTTTTAACAAAAGGACCTCAGAAGCCTTGATTCAGTTTGTCTAAGCCTTGATTGAGAAAAAATGATTGCATTAAACCATCAAAAATTATCTCTGCCTGCTACCAGACAGTTGGCTGTAATGAGGTTTACAGAAGAATAAGCAAGTTCATTGAAGGAATATAGTTTATGATAAACCCGAGCATGAAAACGTGTCTGGAAAGACAACCCATTTAATAAGCCAAATGCCTTTCTCTTTTCTAAAGTTGTGTGATTCAAAAGACCCCTAAATTCTTATCAACCTGGATTTAAGGTTGGACATTTTCTTAAGCAAGGGTCTTTCTTGCCTTTGTTATGAAGATTTTTGCGTTTATTCTGCAACATTAGAAACGCAAAGTGTTTCACTTGCGATGTATTTAATCTTACTGAAGCAAAAGAGGGAATGGAGAAGGACCCTTGCCTTCAAATACCCATAAGCAGTATAGACAGCTGAATTTCTCTCTCCAGTGGTTAACAACAAAGCCCTATCTCCTCTTTACCGGAAGCAGATTGTTCCTGACATGATGTTTCCCACTTTATGAATAGAAACATATAACAGTCTCCTATTTATTTGCGGCCTCATTTGAAAAAGTGAAGCTGCCAGTCCCTGAGGAAAACGAATACCCGCAGAAGAATGAGGCAGGGCCTATTGATATATAACCCGTGTTTTTGGCACAGGTTGAAGGTGGTGACAAGGACCTTCACTCTGGAACTTTTGGAGGCATCATTCACGAGCCGCTGATGGACTTGATAGCTCTGCTGGGTAATAACACGCATCACTGCTCAGGAGTAGCTGAGCAACAGCGACTAGAAATCAGCCTAACGAAGATCAGTGCCATGTTTAATTGACCCCAGTAAGGGAGCCTAACTGAAGCAGGACCGCCAGGTTTCCAAAGCCCAGCACAGCTGTGGCGACAGCAGCTGGGCAAGGGAATGTCTCTCTCTGGTAAGGCCAGACATGTGCCTGTTAAGCTGCTCTCAGTCCAATACTCAGGCATCAATCAAAGATGTTTAAGGATTGCTGGCAACCTGAATACATACACAGGTAGTGAAACCTGACTTAATGCTGATTTGTATCTCAGTAGGATGACGTTCTCCTGTCTGCAGCTGGGCTAACTCACTACATGCTGCAAACAAAAAGCAGCTCAGTGCTTCTCTTCCTAAACATGAAAATACATCAAGTTAGGTGTGGCAGCTTGACGGATGTGAAGAGCTGTAGTGCTTGGTTGTTAGGATTACTTATTTGGTTAACTCCAAAGAGTTAGGTAAAGGGAAAAAATGTTGCAACTGCCAAGTAGAAGAAACAGGTCTTTCTTTTACTGCTACCTTCATCTTCTTTCGTAGACAGCCTTGTGGATCCCACAGGTCATATTCAGATCCCTGGAATATATGACAGCGTTGCTGCCCTGACAGATGAGGAGAGGAAATTGTATGAATCCATTGAATATGATCTAGAGGAACACAAAAATAATAGTGGAGTGAAAAAATTCCTCTACAGCACAAAGGTAAAATAAAATTTGTACATATGGGCAGCAGAAAGAATTTCAATCACCTATTCATAGCGTTTATGGAAAAAGATTCACTGAAAGACATTTTTGGTCAATGGCAAACTCAAAATAAAGGAGCACAGAGCATTAAAAAGTAAGTAAAATTAATCTACTGAAAATGTAAGCTACAACTTCTAGGCAAAGTCATCCAGAATATGAAAAATCAATGAAAAGGAATAATGCAAGCCAAAGAGTTTGCCTCCCCCCATCTCATACTGCAGATTCCCTCCCTCCCCACCCTGACCAACCAGCCAAAGAAAATAAGCGTTCAAAACCCTACATACAGGTTGTGTAATAGGAAAGAAGTTATATTCAGCTCTGAAAAATGGGAGGCAACTTTAGGATGATGTGTTTTGGTGTCGTTTTTATTTGTTTATTCTGTTTATTGATCCTGATGTCTGCCAAGCATGCCCAAATAAGCACCTAAAGCTATAAGCCTCTCCTTGCCAGAATGTAAAAATTACATCCTAAATAAAAACAGCAAGTAAGGGCTGGCTTAGAGAGACCTCTCTGCAGTAGACTTGCACCTGGGAGAAAGGGAGGAGACATTCATACTTTATCTCTAACATCATTATACTGATATTAGCCCTAATGTAAATGCTTTTATTTCCATGAAAAAGCTTCTGAATTGGCCTAAGCTAGACTGCAACGATCAGTAATATATAATTATAATGTAACAGTAAATAAGCTTTGATGCTCTATCTGTATATGGATGAAATGGTGCAAATTTTACATGTACATAAAGCTCCAGTCTCATCAAACTGGAGTACAAAGAAAAAGCAGCTCTCTGGGGTTTGGCACGCAGACCACCTTACAAAAAGCCACTAGGAACCACTAGGAACAATGTATGTCCTTTCACTCTCCTTTAGAATAAGCAATCTTGGTTTTTTTTTTTTTTTTTTTTTTTTTTTTTTTTTTTTTTTTTTTTTTAATCTCCTTTAGAAAAAGACATCAGCTTAGTTATTGGACATTATCCTCTTACCTCTCACATTATCTAACTGCTGGTTAGTAGAATTTCTCCCCTGGTATCATCTGAATGGAGGCTGTCTCAGCTGGTCACAGGTTTCTCCTGATAGACGTCCTGAGATCCATAGATAGTCCCCTGGCACTTATTACTTGGCTGCCAAAGTATTTCTAGTAGCGCTCCACCTTTCATGTTGTGCATGAAATCTGTTCTCATCTAAATATTTCTGAAGGGTAACAAATGTTGACTGAAAGGAGTTGTATTTTTTTAAAATGAAAAGATAGCATTAGTTTAAATTACAAACAAAGCATCTTCAGAATACAGAGGTCTCCGAGTATCACATGGCTGGCAAAAGCTTGCTTCTTCAGCTTGATTCTATCAATTGTGAATGGTTCCAAGTGTCATCCCTTCATAAGTGTCATAAGATTTTTGATGCTATTTTTTTGAAGGAAGAAATACTTCTACACCTGTGGCGTTATCCTTCTCTCTCTATTCACGGGATTGAAGGAGCTTTTCATGAACCAGGAATTAAAACAGTCATTCCAGCAAAAGTCATAGGGAAATTCTCAATCCGCCAAGTCCCCGACATGGATCTTCCAGCTGTGAAACAACAGGTAAGAAGCCAAAGCCAGCCTCTTTCTACTGTGTAAGCTAAGTCCCTCTTAGCACCTCACAACTTTACTACCCCTGTAGTACACTGAGTGTTTCTCACATTTAGATGTTTGTGAGGGCCGTTTCAAGATGAAAGATGCTAGCTGGATGGTGTTTGCCCCACAGGTGGTGGAGCACTTGGAGAATGTATTTTCCAAGAGGAACAGTCCAAACAAACTGAAAGTATCCATGCCTCTGGGTGCCAAGCCCTGGGTCGCTGATGTTAATGATCCACTATATAAAGCAGCAAGAAGGGCAATAAAAACAGGTATGTTTCCTCTTTTTCAGATTTTAATGTGTTCACAAGTCTGCAGGGGAACTGTGCTCATCCACAAACAAAACAGAATTTCCCAGTTCAGTGCTACAGTCATTTGCCCTTATGAATCTCATTGATTTTGAAAGAACACCTGAGTCACCGAGGCCTCCACATCTTGCTCAGTTAGTGTGTATTCGATAGGAGTAGCCAAGGAAACTTGTTCAGTTCTTTCATGTACTGATACAGAGCTGGAGTCGTGGAGTGCAACTGATTCATGGCATCAGCTGGCCACGCACTCAATTTCTACTCAGAAGCTCTTCATGTTTGAGCAGATTACGGATATTTGGTAGCAGAAGAAAGCACCTTTTAGTTCACTTAATAATGAATTCATTCTTTGCATGTATTTCAGTTTTTGGAGAAGATCCAGATTTTATTCGGGATGGTTCAACGGTTCCCATTGCCAGGCTCTTTCAGACCGTAACGCAGAAACCAGTGATAATGTTTCCAATTGGAGCGGCTGATGATGGGGAGCACTCCCAAAATGAGAAAATAAGCAGGTTTCTTTTATTTGTTCATTTGCACTGTAAGAGAAGGTGAGGAGAACCAAAGTCCCCTGGTACCCACACATAACCACTGGTGGCTGGGAAGATTTGATCTCCAGTGGGCAGTCCCAGGCTAATACCTCCAGCAAACCTGTTGCTCTGCAACGCAGAAAGCAACATTCCAAATTTATCACATACTGCTATACATGTCTTTCATGAAATATTTACTCAGTCAGAGTCAGTAAAGTATCAGAGTGGACACTTTCTTTGTCATGCCAATCAAAGTTGTCTTTGGTCTGGAGGATGATGATGTAGAGGGGCACTGTTCCCCCACAGTGTCCATTTTGAAGTACTGCAGTCAGATGTACTCAGGCTAATGGCTGAGTAAGGATTTTGATGGTTTTCAGCCCAAAAGGTGTATTTATATTACAGAGACCCAAACTACTGTAATCATTTCGCAGTTAGTGTGTTGCCAGAGTATTTGTGCAGCTTCTGATTCGGGTTGTGTTGAGCTCAAGGAACTGGAGAATCCAACAATAATTCTCAAATGATTTTTTTTTTTTTTCTCTCAGTATAGCCGTAATCCTTATGGATACAGATAATAGTAACCAGGGAACCTTGCACTGAAACAAGTTGCAGGGTATCCAGAATTTCAGTGCACTCTGTTCTTTTTTTCAAGAAGCTTCCTGCTGTTCTTTGCAAGGTAAATGATCGCAAGCAAGCCATATCTGTACCCTCACACAGGAGAGGAAAATGAAGTCACCTCTGACCATTTGTTTTGGCCTTGACATTTACGCTCCTGACTCAGAGAAATTTGCCATCCCCACAGGTGTGAACGGGGAACTAGGACACAACAATTTCTTTCTCATCCTTGGAGAGGCAGTCTTCCTCTTACTGCACTCCTAAACCAGAATATGTCATGATGAAGGACAGAACTAAGGAGCTGATGGAGAGATTTCACATGCTAGACTTGTCACTAATAGATCAGCGTTTTTTTATAACACTGTGGATCTTTTGCTGGTTCTTTTTGGTGGCCAACCTCACAAATTCCTCTAAGATACTCAAAACTTGGACTAGGCCATTAGCTGAAGAGATGGGACTTCATTCTTTTTCTTTCCTTCTTCACAGACACAACTACATTGAAGGAACCAAAGTGTTTGCAGCCTTTTTCCTGGAGATATCAAAGCTACGTGGGCAGTTACACAAAACTTCCAACACAGAGAGTAACAACTGACAGACCATCACAACAAAGTTATTAAAGCACTCTTTTATTCTTAGGCTTTCCACCCTCCCGATCTGGAAAAACACATAAATCACATATTCTATGGGCCTGAGTTTGTGGAAAAAATAAATGCCGTGCTCTTTCCTGGTGTACTGCTAAATGATATGCCTTTGTTATTCAGTCAAGGTAGTGATCTTATCCCTGATGCTATAAAACAGGGTTACACATCATTCATTCTTACGGAGTGGAATGTGCTATATTTTAATTTTAAACTTCAGGGCAAAGGGAATTTTGACATGTATTTTATTAAAATTACGGTATTTCGCTTTAATAGCATGCCCATGTTTATGCCAGCTAGCTCCTACGTTTCTGAATACAAGCAGTTCACACCACTTGTTTTCTCCTGCCTCTATACAAAACTTCACGATAGAACTTTACGAACAAAGATACACTGCTGTGTTAATCTCTCCCCTGCCCTTTGCAGAAGGCTGTAAATAGGAAGTGCAATAAATTTATCTTGCTGAGTTTGATGCAAAGATTTGCCTATGGATGTTTATTTCTGGGAATAATCATTGAGGTCAACAGATCTGCAATAGTGAATAAATATTTCCAGGCCTGGATACTGCTTCTTCTCCATTTCATTCAAGTTTCCTCTTACTGTGCTGTGAGCATACTATTAAGAATCACTGTACAATACACATTTCCTTAATGTCATCTTCTTTTCGTACAACAAATTTTTTTTTTTTTTTTAATGTTTCGGCCAAAGTCTGCCATCAGAAGAGTGTTCTTCCACCAAATCACCGTTAGTTGCTTTTAAAGTATTAATTTATGTTGACAACTAAATCAACTGCACAGGAGGTATTTTGAAATTAAAATAATAGTTGAGAGTTCTGTTTGCTGTTTAGGCAAAACATCTAGCATGAATCACACAATTTTAAAGCTCTAGTATTAATCTGGGTTTACTTTGGGTTACCTCTTCACAGTGAAACCTAAGCACAGTTTGTCTCATATGTCATATCCTGAATAATGGCAATAAGAGGATGCTTTGCTGATTAAACCTGCCCGGATAGGAAGAAAACAACTTTGTGGGCATGTCCGACAGCAGCATCTAAGACTCGGATGCCCAGTGCTAGTGGGGATGTCCTGTGGTACCTGACAGAATGGACGATGGACGCATCTCAAGCCTTGTGTGATCGCTGCCAGTGGAGCGGCATCTGGTGGCACCAGGCATCTACATGGATGGTCAAGGTCTGCCTGTCCCCCTGGTACGTTGACCCAAGGCCTCCCTCCTAGGGGCTGTAAGGGTAAGACGCGTTTGAGTGCTCAAGGGTGAGATTATATTCTCCTGCTATTAATTTAAGAGAAATAATCGGAACATTTAATGTTCATTTAAAATTAGTGGGCTTAATTTCAAGTTAAGTGTGAAAGTTGTTGTTTTTTTTTTTTTTTATATATATATATATTAGATAAACACAGTTTTTAATCTTCAAATAGTGTCTCAAAAGGCAACACTAAAAAATATGATAGTCAGCTAAAATCATGGAGAATGAGTGAAATAATAGGCTGCTGACAGTAGGAGCTGAAGGCACGGGGAGTGAGCAGCCTCCTGAGATGCAGATCTAATCAGGTCACCATCTGCTCTGAAAGTGGAAGATGAGGCTTGCTCATGTAGCTATGTTTGTTTTTTCCAGCAACGTTACTCCCAGGAAGTTTGACTTTGACTCCCACCAGTCATTCCTCCCAGAACATTTACCTTGTTTGACAAAATGTTACAAAATGCCTTGCTAGTTAAGGGTGGCCACAGTCCATGTTTGGACAGAGAAAGTTGTGCAACTGACCCTGTACAGGTGACACAGCAGCCTGTGCTGCAGCGACCAGCACCAGTGAGGAGCCACAGTGCCCTTGTGCCTGCTGTAAGCTTCTGCCTGCAAGTTACATGTGAGGTAAAATACTGCTGCATGACAAAGTTCTAAGCATAATTTTCTCATTTTAGTCTCCCTGTCTCATCCCCACTTTGCTCAGTGCTAAGGTGTGAGGAGAGGCTGCAAGGGCAAAACTTGCATATGGAACTTAGGGGATCAGAGGCCATTTGTTAAACGCGTGGTAAATGCTTTTCTGGTATTGGAGAATAGAAGGACTGCGAGTGTGTGATAACACAAGTACAGCTGAGGATAGGTCTGACAGGAGCTTTCTCAGCTCTGATCACAGTGAGCTCTGCTCCCCTGTCCTCTGCCCACTGATGGCTGATATATTCTGACCTACATTCTGTTTCAGAAAAAAGAAAGAGATAAGAAAATGCAATATCCCAACACGTAAATACTTTCTGAAAAAATGCTTGTGTTTCATTACCTAATTCCCCCCAGGTTCTTTGCGTGGAACTTGTCATGTTCACTTCCTCCTGCAGGCAGGAACAGCAGCTGTACTTCTTTGTGGACTAAGATCAAACAGATGCATAACAGTGCTTGCAAAAACTGAACTAGGCATTGAACTTGGATTCCATTTCCTACAAAACGTTACCCTTGGGAGGGGAAAGCAACAACAAAATGTGCTCAGGCTTCAAAGTATACACTGCACAAGGTGCATCTTTGTCAGCAATGACAAATGGTCATCTTCCTTAACAAATGAACACTTGAGAGCCTTGCAGCGTGTGCAAGGTTCTTGAGATGTACGCAGCATACCAGTAATGGATACATGCGCCTCACGCCACTCCTCAGCTGCACTGTACCTTGGCTTCAGAAGAATATTGCTCAAGGTCCTTCAGTGTCTGACTGCAGGGACACGCCTGACTCCTCGGGTGCCTCTGGGAAGACAACTCTCAGTGCCCACACTCATCCATGGTGAGCTCATCCTGCTACGTGGCAGGGGTCTGTTGTGCAGCTGTCTGCAGGAACAACACGTTCAATCTAAAGATTGAACTCTACACTCTAGTGGTAGCTTNTTTTTTTTTTTCTTTTCCTAGCTACAATGATGTCTTCAGTTATTCAAATATGAGAGCAGAAAGGGTAAATCTTTAACCTGTAGAAATTCAGCTTCACTTCTTTGTAGCATACAAATTGTGCGCCTCGCATTTGGAAAAAAAGCTTTTTTCATTTCTTCAAGAGCTGAGTAGGAACCCTGTAACATTCCTTGTAGCAGGAGGCCCTGATGGTGCGCAACTCATGGGCCATACGAAAGGATTTGCTGGTACGGTTACCCTCTTTCATTAAAATTTCTGAGCCTAATTATTCGCTTGAAGACAGGGGGGGCAACTTGAGCGTTATCTATCCTGCCGGTATTTTTCTTCCAAAGTCCAATAACTGCAACATGAAAACTTGAAAAATAAGATTTTTTCCTGAAAAAGCATTCTTGAAGCTGCCTAAAATTTTGCCTTTCCCAAACTGTGTGAAATTACAGGAAACTCAAACGGATCACTTCTAGGCATTAATTAAAGCCTGTGAGTGTGCTT
>VXAV01010262.1:72795-142276 GCA_013399715.1 Alectura lathami | reverse complement strand
AAAAAAAGAAAGCTAACAAACATAGCTTCAGGGCTCATTGTTCCTTGAGATGTTCCAATTAAATAATACTTTATTGGACAGTTAGGGTTCTCCTTGCTATTTCTGACAAAGAAAAGGGACATAGTTCACAGATACCTACAGAGAGGAGCAGTGACTGCCAAAGGGCAGATGGAAGTGCTGAAAACTTCACTTCTGACAACAGCTAGATGGTCACCCTGCAATTTGTTTCAACACAGCCAGTTGTGTTGCCGCAACTTGTTAAACATCTGCTAAAAACATATGGAATCCTCCTGGGGGATGTAAATTGATGCCATTCATCAAACTATTTCACAGTATCCCTTCTCCCCAGATGACTCCCTCCAGAGAGCCAGCTGAAGCAATGGAGTCTCCATGTACAAAGGGATCCCTGGCCAGAAAAGTGGTGAGAGCGTGCCTTGAACCCAGGAGAAGGTCCCATCCAGGCACGTCCTTCTGAAGCACATGCAACATGGTTAAGGTGAAAAGCAAAATAACACGTCATCAGAACTCCAAATCAGCCATCCTGCCGACCTCTGCAGTGAATGGTGTCGGATGGCAAAACCGGGCCCCATTCTGCAGAAGGTAGCTTCCCTGGGCACCACCAGGTCCATCGTGAGACTGTTTAAACTATCACCTTTGGCACAGCAGGACCTAAAGTTTTAACTCGTGTCACATAAAATAGAATGTTATTAAATGCAGAAAGTTGGACGGGCCAGTGTCTGAACAGTGGGATAAAAATTCATGGCTGTGTGAAATGGCTGCTGAACACTGTGCAGTGGGACTGAGGGCAGACTTAGTGTTTGCTTAAGTTTAGTTATTTTTAAGAGTGCAGCAATAAAATGAGCAGCCCTTGTGACTCCTTCACTAGGCAGTAATTAATTAGCCTTCCATTTTTACAAGTGAGGGCAAATGAATGCCAGGGATGGGTGGTGATTTCCCCAAGAGGTCATCAAGATTAGAATTTACGGCTCCTTACTTGTGATCAGACCACAGGATTGCACCTCTCAACTGCTTCAGACATAACGTTTCTTTACCTAATGGTGGAAACCCTTTCACTGACTGAATACTCATTAATCAGAATGACTGTTACACAAATATGGGAATTTTACAACTAAAAAATATGAATTTCTGTAGGCCAGTGTGGAGCACAGATTCGAACTATGTGAGCCCCTTATCTGATTGATTCCTGCTGTGAATGTTGTAAACAACATTGTGAGTTACTGGCTGCTGTTTCCTATCAGGAAAAGATAACTGGATATATTAGAGCTTGGAGCCAACTTCACCCTGGTTTGACTAAACTGATTTCAATGAAAAAAATGCCAAGGACACATTCACTAAGTAGCTCCTAGCTACCTACTGGTATTAACATATTCTACATACATTGCAAAAATTTATACTGCAAGAAAAAAAGAAACCTCTCCTTGTTTCCTGTTTTTCCGAGCTACCCTCTGAGAAGGATCCAGAATCCAGATTCTATTCTCAAACATCCCCAAGATACTCTTCCAGACCACTAGAGGCTGAATCCAGCAAACCCTTGAAACCCAAGAAGTAAGGAAAGCCTGGCAGAGGCTTGGACGCTTCCTGCTCCTCCCTCTCATGACCAGCCCCTTTGAGCAGCCTGTCTTGCCGTGTTTTGGCACTTGTGATCCTGGCTGTGATAACGAATTGCAAAAGTGGCTGTGAAAGTTAAAAACAGGAGAAGAAAATGTTAACTGGACTTTCCTGAAATCATGTGAAGCACAGCTGAGCTGAGACTAAGGAGTTTAGAGGGGAATAGGGCTTTGTCCAAACCACTTCTGCAGCAATGCTTTTAAGACTGTTTCAATTTCTCTAGTAGAGGTGCAGAAGGAAAAAACAAAGCAGTGCAGGCTCTCAGGTCGGCTCCTCTTGTGCAGTTTGCAATAGTCTGTACGTTCCCATCTCTCTCCTTTTCACTACATGCTCGCTGTCTCTCTCCTGCTTTCATCTCCTCTTCTTTGGGCGCATTTTCTCTTTCTTTCTCCAGCCCTGTTGTGTCATTCTGTAGGACTTTCACTAATTCTTTCACTAATTCCTCCATGTCTCCCCATGATATCTACTCACTCATCCTCTGCCAGGTCTCTCTCTGTGTTCCTCCAGGGGCCTAATTTGGGTTCCATAGGGAAGGACACAAAGCAGAAACTGGGTAGGAAAAGGAAGGTCAGAGACAGAAACGAGGGACTCTTCTCTTTAACCTGACAGAGCGGGGTCAAATACCTCTGTCGCAAGCAGAAGCAATAGCATGCTAGAAAGGCTGAGAACAGAAACTCTGGCTTCCTTGGAAACAGCCACTGAAATGAAGCAATACTTTCTTGTGAAGGCCAGGGTATTGATAGAGCAGCTGGTCTCCTTCCAGCTGGGATCTGCGATGTTCCAGTACTGTAATCAGGCAAATACAGAATTTGCCAAGCAAGGCTTTATTCAGTGTGCCAGGGAGCAGCCGTCCCTTACCTGAGCCAGAAATGGCTTCACTAACACGCAGCGTGTGCGCGAGCCACTAAAGAGCCTTCACCCTCCATCAGTCAGAGGAGTGCAGTTGGGTGTGCAGCAGGACCTTCAGAGGCAAGGGGGTGGCAAGCTATTAAGAATAAAGCCTAATGGCCCCGTGAGCTTTGGGAGTGGGGAAATAAAATAAAATTAAAAAAACCCTTCACCTGAATTTTAATCACACCCAAGGGAAGACATGAGATTTAATACAAAACATTACACAGCTGCTTTGCTACACGAGATTAACTTCATGTAACAGGATGAATAAAAATATTCCCACTCCAACTTTCTGAAACATTCTGCCCTGAGGCAGTGAGAGAAATGGCACAGAATACAGAATGAGGCAGGAAGATGAGCTAGAGATGCTTTTAAGCTCTGTGTAAGTCACCCAGCCAAAGCTGGGCTCTGACACAAATCTCCTTCAGCATCTGAAATTAATAATTCATCTTTAGTTGGGTGATCATTACAAGATCTCTTTTTGTAGACAGACAGAGGGAACAAACATAAGAGTGAATGCAGGCTGGCGATACTGGGAATGTTTGAAAGCAACAGGCTAGGGACGCACTTTTTAGGTCCCCCTGGTGCTACGCTGAGAGCATGGGCATCTGCAAAAGACTGCAATTGTGTCCGTGTGAGGAGTGACCCACTTCTGCAACTGCAAGTTGGAATGCCTCCCAGATGCATACAAGACATTTTGGCAACAGAGAGAGAGAGGGAGAAGTTCAAGGAAACTAAGGAAAGAGTTCAGTAGAGGAGTGTGAACAAAAATGCCAAAGCAGCAAAGCATCCAGTTCTGAACTCTTTGAAATCCGTGGTCTAAGATGAGCTGCTGTCAAGGTCACAGGAGATGTCTGTGGTAGAAACGAGAAAACTTCCCTCCACCACCAAGAGAAGTTGTAAGCTCGCACCACAGCCTGTCAAAGTCAGCGGGGACTCAGGCAGAAATTGATTTACAAGAGTATCAGCTGGAGAGACAACCTTTTTGCTTTTCAAGCTGCAGAGTAAATGCATATCCCTTGGCACGTAACTTTCCCTGGTAACCCCATCAGCCATTTGTGAAGCAAGAGTGGTATTTCCTTAGTGCTCAGCATGACAGGCACGGTGTCACAAAATACACCTCCAGAACCAACAGTTTCTAAAATTCCTCTTTCTGATGAAATATTATCAGAAACATCCAACTGACCGTTATGCACACTGTGCACTTATCTTTTTGGGACAGCAGCCCCTTTCAGTCCTGGAAACCAAGCAGCTTCTAGCTTCTAGGCCTTGGAAAATAAATCTAGATCTCAACAATCGCTTCTGATGCAGTGGTGATTCTCTTCTTTTACTCCAGGTGACAATTCGTGTCAGCGTGATGCCAATCATAGAAATAAGGAAAACAGCTGCTAGGACAGCAGTCTGCCCAGGGAGAGCGTGCTGCCTCCTTGGTGTCTGCCGGGGCCCCAGAGAGGCTGTGCATGCAGCTGCAGGAACAGAAGCCGGGGTTATTGCGAACAGATGCAGCACTCACTTACCTGAGCTCTCTCAGGTGTCTGGCAGCAGCAGTTGCAGTTCCCCAGCACTCTCCCCTTCAGCCTGCAACTACAATTGTACCCCTTCCTGTTACTCTTTCCTCGTTGGTGGAAAAAGCAGCCTTGCCCCAATCCCTCATCCTAGGGGCCGAAAAATTCAACTTTGTCTGTGCCGTTGAGAAGCTTTGAGTCACCCCTGGGCATCGGTGATGCTCTGTGGCTGGAGGTGTTCTGAGTGAGAGGTAAATCAAGATGCTTGGTTGTAAAGCAGCAAGTGACAAGACTTGGAGGAAAAGAAAGGTGTTATCTTTAGTAACCAGGCCAAATGCCAGCTCCAGCTAAGATAACAGACATTCTACTAACTTCCTGCAATTTTCCTTCAGTGAAATATTATCCTCTTTACTTCCTGCCAGAGTGTCATTTAACACTGTTTTGCCAATCTACTGAGATTCACTCAAAGGAAACTGCATTTCAATGAAGACTAAAGCAACTCCGATACATTAGAAATATGTCCAGACTGTGAGATTTAGATACATATTCAAGAGGCTGCATGAATTCAGAGATTTGCTTAAAATTTGTCAGACAAATTACCAATATTCAATATTCTGTAGGAAGAAAACAACCAACCAGTTAAACACTTGGATGACTTGAGCATTCCTGTCTGTATCCAGAGAGCGGATGTTACACTCAGAACAACAGCAAGACTCTCATCCCATAGCACCCTGATCTCACATGGCAGCAGCCACTAATCTTGTCACGTGGACACAACTGCTGCTCCCAGGCACTGCACTGACTGCTCTCCAAACACCAGGTACCCTCCAGTTTCCACTGACTTTCATCATCATAGCTACTGGGCCATGTCTATGCCAGCATTTGCTGCACGTACTGCAGTTTTGTCTCAACAATGCCTTGTCAGCCACAGGAGGAGATAGAAATGCTTTGTCATAACGTATCACTTGAAACCAAGACAAACCTACACCAAAGCACTTTATCCCTCCGTGTAGATTTGCACTGGAATATGCCCATGTACAGGAGGAAGACTAATTGTCTCCCAAAGTAGGCAGGAGGAACTGGTGTTTTTCTGTTCACAATGGGTTTCCTCATCAATCAGGCACGTTCATTAAAGCTTGCTTCCTCTAGTGGGATCACTAGAAAGGGCAATTATGGAGGAGGAAAAGGAGTGCAGACTTCTGACTTTGCTTCCAGGATTTGTCCTGAGGATTAGCTGAATCCACCATTGTAACGCAGCTGAGCCCTCAGTAGCTGGGTGACCAACATCTTCCTATTCTACTGTCACTTTACAATAATAAGACATACTCTCTGCACATGTCAGGCCATGTCCTTAGCAGAAACATTAGTTACAAGGCAAGAACCGCGGGCCAAGGAGGAAAGGTACAGCCACACACTGAAATCCAGGCAGTGTCAGAGCCTCAGGTCTGTAAGGCCAGCTACACTGTAGCTAATAGGCAATTTCTCAATTAACTGTCAGGCTGTTCATGTTCCCTCTTCTCCCCTTCCTCCTGGAGCGCTGGTGGTGTTGCTGATGGAGGTGGGATTTCAGCCAGCTGTTCTCTGACATGAGGTGTGTCAGGCAGTGGGATGCTGCTCTTAGCTCCAGGAGCTGTCAAAGCCATCATGGATTTATGTTCTGTGGAAGTAATTAGGGACTCCCTGCTGCTCCTGCACTCACTGCCCATTTGTAGGGCAATCACATCAGACAGAGCCGTGCTTGGTCCATGCTGCCAGCCTCCCCTGAAGCCAGTGGAGATTATTAAGAGAGGTTACTGGGGCAGATGGAATATTCCCCACAAGGATGCACACACAGAGCTATAGATTTTGCCCTTGAACACAGCCTGTAGCAATTTCCAGCAGATAAATGAAAGCTCCTTTTCTCATTGATTTTTTTTTTTTTTTTTCACAATAATTTGCATCACCTCTTGCTTCTAGTCATAGCAATCCCATCTCCACCCTGTTGTACAGGCACTGGCTCACAAACCCCACAGCTAGCACAGGGATGCAGAAACATTGTGCCAGGGAAGCCTTTAGGGCACCTGCTGCTGCTCACCAGACCCCTTTGGATAAGGTCTGCACACAGAAAGGACAGGCTCGAAAATGGTTGAGCAGATTTCTTCGGCTTGGTTGGGTCCCTCGCTCCTCACCAACCTGTCCCAGCAGCTCACAGGCACGTCCTGAGCTCACGTTATCCTCCCACACAAGGCAAGAGCCTTTACAGAGCTGGGAGCTTCCTAGACACTGGGCATCCCCTGCCATGTGAGGCTCGCTGAGGTACAAGGACCTCTGGGTTCTGCCAGGATGAAAGGCCAAGCTCTTGCAGCTTCCTGCCTGATAGCAGGTCCCTGGCAGAGCCCTTGCCCTTCCCCCCGGGTGAACTGCAGTTGACCCAGTGAATTCAATTAGAATGATTCTTCCTTTATCAAACAAACCCCACATGGCCCAAACCAAACAGAGCGTATTTGAAAACAAATGGATGGAAATGGCCCTAATCCACTCAGACATGTCCTCTGTGCATGTCCCCTCCCACCCACAAACACAAATCCCGTCAGGATCCCAGCTGGTCTGCAAGGGGAGCCTGACCCTGCAGAACAGAGTGCCACTAACCAAGGACTGTGTCAAGAAGTTTCAGTGCTTGAGAATGCTCTTTGGGCCACTTTTCTGACTGTCCCCACTGTTTTGCTCTTAGGGAAAGTGGGAACTGGAGTCCTAGGGATGAAAATTCATGTGAGCTTGGCCCATTCCCTCCACACACTGGTGCACAGGACCATCACTGTAACCTGCACAAACCACCCTGGCTGAAGCACTTCTGTGAGCCACACAGCAGAGACCACATCACCCTGCCAGAAGGCCCTGGAACACTTCAGTCACTCTGGATGTGGAGATGCAGGAAGCGTTTTTCCTCCATAGCACTGCTAAAGTTGTCAGTGCTGCGATTTATGGAACCCACTGATCAGCTCTATCAGCCATAGGTTGCGTGCCAGCAAGAAGAAATCCCACATCAAAGGGGAGCTCCCTACCTGACTTGTCCAAAGGCAGAACACAGCTACAATTAGAGGGGAGTCATCTTGCTGGCAGATCATCCCAGCTATGCATGCTGCACCTACACTTGCCATCAGAGACTGCATAGACCTTTGTCAGGGAGCCCTCCAGAGGCTGCTAGCCAAACAAAACCAGTCCTCCCTACACAGCCCATCCCAACAGGCTTCCTCCTCATGATACTTGGGCAGCAGGATCCTTGAGCTGTCTCCTGTGGCCATGCCCGCTGAGGCCAGTCTCACTGGCACGAGGCAGTGACTTCTCCTTCAGCCTTGCCCCTTTTGGTGGCAACCCGACAGTGGGAAGCGGGCAAGTGCCAGGGCATGCAGTCGTTGCAGGGAAATTCAAAGCCAGTGAACCTATTTCCTTTCTATAGCCTTTATACAGCTGTTTGTACTGTATAACACGATTCTTTGGTGAGTTTAACAAAACTGGAAGAAATCCTCTGAGACTAGACCAGAAATATTAGCAGAACATAAGTGAAGAAACTGATGAAAAGCATAAATNCCTTTTTTTTTTTTTTTTTTTTTTTTTTTTTTTTTTGTCCACGCTGCCTGAAATATAAGGCAGGAAGACATAGCTCTGAGCAGGGGACATGGATTATCCCAGCAGAACCAGTAACCAGCACACCAGACTTCTGAGGCGAGTCACTTGTTCTTTTGAGCCTCTTCATCTGCACCCAGAGCCCTTAACAGGTTTCTCCTATTCTCTAAAATACCAGACAGTTTCAATTTTTTTTTTTTCTTTTTTTTCTGTCAAGAGATTACATAGATAAAGGGCAGAAATCAAGGGGGAATTTCTGTTGCATGACCCAACCACACTCAAGGAAAAGAACCATCGGTCACTTCCTAGAAGCCTTTGCCAGGCCCCAGGCTCCCCACAGTGGCTGGGTACTCCCTAGGACCACTGACATGGGTTTTTGCATGCTCTGCTGTCTCATTTTCCTTGCACACCCTGCCTGCAGGGTGCCCACTGAGAAGAGACTCCAGTACCCCTTTGGGAAGGCCTTCAGAGGCAGTTGCAGAAAACAGTACAATCAGCAGTGCAAATGCACTGAGTGCAACAGGGTTCACTGGGAAAACACACCAATCTGGTTCTACTGATTTTGAGATTTGAGAAACTCAGGAGAATGTATGAAGTTGTTCATTTACATTTTGTTACCCAGAATGCTCTTCCAACTCATCTATTTCCCACAGGCACCAACATCAAAGCTGAGGAAACAAGCTATCTTTGCATGAAGGTTTTTCTTTTTAATTAAACATTATAATCTAAGGCCAGAAATTCCTTCTTCTGTCACAGCTGGAGAAAGCATAAAGGGAGAAGTGAAGGCAGAGAAACAGAGCCCATCAGTCTCTGTACAGCGAGAGATTGCTTGGCCGTGGGTGCTTACAACTGCCTTCTGACTGCGTGGCTCATTTGTGTAACATATGGCGAAGCAGGGAAACCCACCTATAGCCCAGAGGTCACTATGCCACCTGCAGACCCCAGACAACATGCAGCCTTGCACAAATACACATGGAAGTAATTAGGGAGGCGAGGGAGCTGGGATTTCAAGTGGAACCCCCTCAAGTCTGCTGCAGTAATTCTTTCAGCTGAGCTGGAGAAGAAGTCTGAATTCCCAGGGGTCTGATTGCTGCAGCCTGGAGCCCAGAGTGGAAAAAAATTATTTACTGCTTCCCTGCCTCTGACATGCCATTGCATTTGTGGGGCTTGGGTAAGGAGCAGATCCGAGGGGAGTTCCAAAGGGGCCAGATTTACTTCACTCTCTCACTTGCATTCAGTTTAGAAATTACACTAGGGTTGCTCTGCTTATGAATTTACACTTAAAGGTGACAAGGTCTTTGGGCTAATTTAGTAGAACCCAGTGGGTGGATATAGAGATGCAGAGTGACAGGGAGTTTCAATTAGTTTATTTCTAATGATGCTGTATCATCTAGAAGTCTTAAGTAGCGTACTGTGATCCTCTTCCCTACACTACACTGATTAGAACAATTGCACCTGTCCCCAGAGACCTTAAAGCTGAAGCAGCAGTGAAGAAATGAGCATGGCACAGAGTCTGGCTGTTAGACGGGGCCGAGCCACCACAATACAGAAGTGCAGCCTTCGCAGACCACACGATCCAGTGCGCAACACGCCCCTTAGCTGAAAATAGCTGGGTTCATGGCACAGTGATCAGTCTCTGCAAACTGCTGGCAAATGGCACATCACGCTCATCTCACCTCATCAAATTATTCACACACACTTAGTGAAAAACAAGCCACCGCATTCATCTTTGTGCCTCCTTTACTAAGTGAGCATAAATCATAAGCCCAGCCATCTACAGCGTTTCTATTTCATCAGTCCCCTAGAGGTTTTCTATCTAATTTTAAACTAACTGTTTACATTTTCTAGATTGTGTCAAATAAACAAACAGTACTATATGGAAGCTCGAGATACAGGAAGAGACAGGGATGGGAGCACTGCTCAGCTCTCTCTCTTCTCATCTCTTACTGGAGTATAAATATTGAGCACACAGTTCCTAGTCCAACTGCCTCTGTTCTTATGGAAATGTCTGGGCAAACTCTCTGGCGTCATGCAGAGCTGTCTCTGCTTCCTGAAATACCAGGCGAGCTCACAGTTCTGATTGAATAGCAGAAATGCTTCTGTGCTGCCTTTCTGTTGTTGGCCAGCGATCTCCAGGCACTTTGCATGATGCACTCACTCAAACTGGGGGTCAGGATTGTCTCCCTTTCGTGATGGCTATCGGGGAGGAAGGGGGTTGGTGGCTGCTGCTCCTGCTCAGCCTCCCGGCTCTGTGCATTTTCTACCCAGTGGACATAAACAAACCAAAACTGTTATCATCATTTAGCAAGGTGTTCTGTCTCCTGTTGAGAGAACAGAAAGTAAAATGTGCTGTCAGAAGCATCAAAGTCAGAACTATTGGAGCTGCTAGGTGTTTCTCCTGTGGTATTGAGAAAATAGAGGTAGAAAGACACGAGCCACCCAGCAAAGGCCCTCACTGAGTGAGACCTGAGAAGCTGATCCTAAGTTCTAATCTTGGGCTACCATCTTCAGCTGGTCTTTGCTGCATTTCCTTACATTTGAGAATGAAGAGCAAACCCTAAACTGATTGATAACAGATTTTACTGTGACTAGTTGGCAGTCACATGCCATACAAAGTAAGGGCAAATACCAAATCATAACTCATCACTGGAAAGCTAAAAATCTTGAAGTATTGCTTAATTTCCTCTATGAACTGAGTGGATGGATTTTCATTCTGTCTCAACACAAAGGTCTGACATTTCCAGCAACTTTTTTTTTTTTTTTTTTTTTCCCCAGAAAGGCATTTTCCATCCAATCTGCAAGGATGCTTTCTCCCTGGTAAAAAACAAGGTTCTCTAGCTAAGGACAAGGAGTACATTCTGCCTATGAGAGAGCATGACCAGTCCACTACCACAAAAATGACATGATCTTGGAACAGTGGAATGGATGTGCAGTTCTCCAAGTAAGATACCTCATATTTGATTTTCTGATTTTCCTGGGTAACAGAGGTACATCTGATTGTTTGTGTTAGGGATTTAAAGCATCTTACCAAGATTATTAAAGGCAAAATCCTCTCTCATTCTAAGGAGAACATTTTTCACAGGCAGTTCAATTTGTGTGGAGCCGTTGAGAAATAAAACAAGGCGATGCCTGCTTTCTCCAAATAACTTCCTCTACATCACTCAGAGGAGAGCAAGTCGGTTCTGAATCACTTCCCATCACCGCGGGGCAAGAGCTTTAAGTGGTTAATCACACCCGCCAGGCCGGTGCCTCAGTGACAGCAGAATGGCTGAGGTGGGGTCTGAAGGACCCACTTCTCGGTCACTTGTTAGCCCTCATGTGTTACAACAATTATCAAAGTAGCTGGACTCATTGCTGTAATGCTGATATGTATGCCATGGTCTATCCATATGCCTGACTCTCTCCCACTCTGGGTGCTGGGGAGCAGATAATCTGGCTGGTTTTTATCAAGGTGCCCAGTCCTACTGCTGGGTAAACACTGTGCAGACTTTCACTGTTACGAAGTTCACCTTACCAACAGATTCCCTACACAAACTACAGCTTCAGCATGGGCACAGAGAAAGCACATCCCCTCTGATGGAAATCTCCTTGAGAATGAGATAGGTACAGAGACACTGTACAATAATCCATCACCAAGGATGAAAACTGACACAGCGAGAAAACCTTGGACAGTATTATTTGACCCCATGACCAAAATTTCGTACTAACTCGGTTCCTGCTTAGGCTAAGAAAAAACTGAAACGTCTATCTCAGATCTAACATGCACTTTTTCACTGTTCAGTTTTAGCCAAGAATGTTTTTCCCTCTGCTGATAAATCAGTGTCCTGGCCCTTCCTTCTATGCCAGGGAAAGGAAGGTATGGCATTAACACAGTTTGAAAGGCTCTGATTTAGGTCTCGGAGAAACAATTGTGAGTAAATTAGTTACTACAGCTTAATGAGTGTAAATCAGCTGAACTGATGTAACTGTGAGCACTCTGCTCACAGTGAATGCCTTTTATTTAATACGCACATAAAATGGCTAACCTGCTGAGCCTTTTTCTGGTTGCCTTTGCGATAGAAACGAGGACCTGCCTTTAAGCTCCTTTCTTCTGGTGACCATAGTTATTTGTGCCATGCGTTCCCTCCCCTAAATAAATCTCTTTCAAAAGTGAACATTCATGAAGAAGGATTCAGCCAAGCAAAGCAGCAACGTGAGGCTCTGGAAACATCTAACCATTGAACACACCGCAGCAGTCGCTGTCACCATCTGCTGCACCAGAGTCACGGTGCACAGCTACATCCTCGTCTGGGCTGGAAACTGTTCCAAGTTTTCATCAGCATTTGGAAGCAAACAACTGCCAGACTGAATAAATGAGAGAATCTCCACTAGTCTGCACTCCAGGTGGCACCTTCCACGTCTGCGTGCGTCTGTGCAGCATTGTGCCTTGCATCGCTGCGTGCACGGTGGGGCTGTCAGGTTCCCCAGAAGCACTGCAGGCTGGACATTTGCCACTGCCAGGCTCCAGGACACATGGTTTGATGGGGTTCATTGGAGATGAGATCCTGGACTATGCAGTCCGAGTATCCAAGTGGATATTGCAACTGCTCGAACACCTACAGTGTTCGTCAGGAATGAGCCTGAAACTCTCAAGGCAAGGCAGTCTTAGCAGGTACAAAATCTAGGAGACAGTAGGGGCAGGATATGGTTCTGGATTAAAATTCAACCCTTCTCCTCTTATCTGCCTAGATTTTACGCTCTCAAAGAGCTGAAACCTTAAGTAGGATAATTATTTGAAAATATTACAGCAAAAGATGAATCACTCAACTTTATTAAATTTAATGATTGTTTTGATTGCTCTGACTGAGATGTCAGGGCTGATTCCACCATATTTACTAGACCACTTTAAAACAATATCAATAATTTCAACATTAGACCTGCTGACTTTCTCCTAGTTCAACACTTGGCCATCAATCCAGACTCTTTGTGTCTGCATGCTGGCTTGTGGAAAATGTGATGGCATAATGCCACAGCCCAGGGAAGCATCGTCACCCAGATGAGAATGATTGATTCAAGAGATGAAAGTCAGCACTGCTAGGTTACTATACCAGAAGCTGGAAAAGGGAAGGCTTCACAGCCCTCTCCCACATGAAATTATTTAGAAATACCCTGGAGTCTGGCCGGATGGACATTTCCTTTGCAAAAAGGAGCAAATCCCACTCATCCTAGGTTTGCCAGATGGCTCTACACATTCTGTTACAAGACCAGTAGCAGCAATTTCATCACACTGGAGGGATTTACAGATGGGCTTAGAGATTTTTATGGCTGAGTTGCTCTACAGATACACGTGTCCCAGTTCTCTGTTGTGAAGAACTGAGATTGCCCACACTGTCATGCTTCTTTTGCTCTGGCAACACTGGAAGCGTTTGTTATGGAGCATTGTCATGAGCCACTTCCAGTGGTTACTGACTCTTTTTTGTTCCATTTTAAACCTTGAGTTACTGAGGTCAAATACAGTGACCCTGGCCTTCTTTTGGCATCAAAGGGTGGGATACAGCCTTTAGGCACTGTGGGAGCTGCAGCTTCAAAAGCCACAGTGTCAATACATACAGGAAAGTGCCTCCAGCACTTAGTCATTACAGGCAGGGGGATGGCAGGATTTTCCTATAGGTCCCCAGTGGGCCCAGGCACAGAGGATACCAGCAGAGCAGTCGCTGTAGCTGAGGACAGCTGAGGCCATACGGAACGGTGTTGTTTGTAACCCCTCCAGCCAGCCAGTTCCTTCAGGGCACAGGGGTTCCTGGGGAGGCACATGGGAGGGCACCCCCTGAGACTTCAGGTACCCTAAATCTTTGCAGGTGCACTCAAAAATAATCTTAAGTATCACCATGAAGAACTCCTGAGCTATCTTATCTGCCACTCGCCTGCCATGCTGAATTAAAGGCAGCGTTCAGACATATTTTTGTCTTCCTTTGAAAATCTTTTGTCTCGGCTGCAGCAGGAGGCAAAACCTCTGCTCTGCCATATGACTTCAGCTATGTTTGTAGGTCTGGCTACAATTCACATCACGCGGCCTGCGCCTTTCACACTGCACCAAGCCACAGATAACAGGCATGCTCACCAGGCCACACGTGTACTTTATACAGTGTTTTAGTCCTTTTCAGCCTGCCCCTACCTCCGTTCCCAGCCAGCTGTATGTTAACCTTTGGATTTCTGAATTTTTTGAAACTGTAGGGAAGCTGCTACCTGTAGGCCTCAAAGTGACACACTTATGTGGTTGCTGGCTGCTCGGCTATAAGCAGATTGTAGGGTTTGCAGGTTTTTCTTTTGGTAGATTTCAGGGAAGAGGTAATATTTTAAAGGCTTTACTTTATATGCTTTCCTTCCCTTACAGTAGTTCTTTGTTGTGTGCCATTTCTGCTCTCTGTTGAATTATACACTCCATGGTAATCTGTCAGTTGGAGAGACGGCCTTGCTTTAAACACAGATACATTAACGCAAAGAGAAACCACTGTGGCTATGGGAGTGCTGCTGGAAGCTGCATGCCTGAATCAATGTAGTTGCCCATTTAACTTAATATAGAAAGAACCTCAATAAAATATAAAGCAAAGATTAAAATTAAAAAACAAAAACACACCAAAACCAAAATAAAAACCTCACCCTGCAGGAAAGTTCTCCCATCCTAGCAGCACAAAGGTAAATGTCTTTTCCTTCCACTCCAGCTGTGTTCAAAGTTCTTTAGCAACTGCTTGAATATTACAGTCCTATTGCCAAGCTCAGATCCTCAGTTTCAAGAGCTGCAGGGCACCTCCACTCCCCCTCAGGCTCTCATTTGGAAGGGTTAAATCTCCTTTTGATTTGATGTGGAAGCATTGGACTGACAGCACCATGCATAAAAGGCACTCTCAGGCTCCTGAGTAACCACCACCAGAAAATATCTGAAACTAGCACTGGACTGGTTAGGGGGAGGAGCAGAAAAATGGACATAAAGGGTCTTCAGAGCAGTTCATCACAGATGCTTTGTTTTGAGATGGCTGAAGAGGACCCTAATTCGTTACTTTGTAATATATCCTAATTAAAAAAATATATATTACTGCCTAAAAATGTTTTTTCCAATTCTATAATTTGCCAAGGATTTCTACTGAATGTTTTTTTTTTTTTTTTTTAAACTCTCCAAGCCTTTGTCCATGGCTGCTTCAAACAATGGCAGCTCATGAGGATGTGGAACAAACAACCACAATTCTTCTCCGAATGTTTGCCATTGTGGGAACAAACAGGGAGAGCTTAAAGGAAATACTAGATGAGAATAGCACAGGTGAGAGGAGAACTGGCACGGAAAGGCTTTTGCAATTACAAGCCAGCATGATTTGCTCTGCAGCGGAAAGGAGGGAATCTTCTCCCCAGCTAGTACTGTGGTTGAAAAGGGAGGCTCTTTTCATTCCGTATATGAGGCAAGGTGAAGATTTTTGTGTCTCTTTAGAGAACACCAAGGGTTGCAGGAAAAGAGAGCATAAAGGTTGTCTCCCCCAACAAAGCGTTCTCTAAAACTTCTGTTTAGAGAAAATAAAATTTGAGGTGGGTGCATTCCAAGCAACACGAGAAGAGACTTGCAGGCTGCAGAAAGTCCTCCCAACAATGCCTTGGGATCACATAAACAAGGTTATTAATAGAAGCCTGCCTCTCCAGCAGCCCTCAAAGGCTGCTTCCTCCCATTCTTCTATCTGTACCGATACAAGGCAGAGAAACTCTGGCTTGAGAAAACCTCATTTACTCCCCTCTTGTTTTTGTCTTTCTCTCCACTGTATTTCCTGTTGAGATTGCAAGGTCAGAAAAGCCGGAAATCTCTTTGTACCTCCGTGGCTGCCAAATTCTGGCCAAGAAATACACCCCAGAGAAAGCCCTCCAGCCCCCACACCCCGGAGCGGGATCAGGTGGGGAGGACACACCGCACGTGGCTGGGCAGGCAGGGCTGTTTGTCACCTGGAGCTCAGACTAACACAGGTGAGGGTGGGAGCTGGAACTGCTTTTCCAATTACTCCAAACAAAGCCAGCATTCCTGCTTTGCAGCCATAGAACACATGGAGGACTTGACCTTACTTTTCCTGACCCTCCCAGTGAATGTCCCAGCAGACAGCTCCACAACATTGTTTTTCTCTTTTCTGGCTTCACAAATCCCAGGCATCTCTTTAGTGTTTTTGCTTGGAAAAAACAGAGTTTTATGTGCCCTTTTTCCTTTTTTTTTTTTTTTTTTTTTTTTTTTTTTTTTGGGAACTGACAAACTCTGAGATAATGAAATATTTTATACTTTTGAAACTTTATTTTTTGTTATTGCTGTCTTGTTACTGAAATTGCAGCCACATCCTTCTCCAAAAGTTAATTTGCTCAGAGAAGTGCTGGGGAATAAAGTGAAATATTTCCACAAACTTATCACACACCACCAACAAAAGTACCTACCACATAGAACATGCAGGCAACCAAACTCAGGCTTTCACACAGACAAAGAAGAAACCACTATTAATATTGCAGAAACACAAACAGGCAATACAAATTTCTCTGCATCTACCTGCGGCTTCAGATAAAATACTTGGTAAGGTTTGTTCTTCAGGGGCAATGGCCCAGTCAGAAGGTAGCAAAAAAAGAGAGTAAACTCGGAAAATGTGCCCATACTTTGACCTGCTAGCTTCTTCAAATCCAGACCTAACAAGCTGTCAAAACAGATGCTGCCCTGAGGATAAATTTCTGATAGGAATCAGATACGTACAGAGTAGGCATATACTCCCTGCCACTCTACTGTCCCATATGCAGTCTAGAATGTCTGGGCTTTCAAACTCTGGTGTGGTACACAGGTTTTTTAAAACTGGCAGAAAGACACTTCCTGACCATACAAAAAGCCTCTTCCAGTACACATGTAGAAGCAAAGGCTGCTGTTGTCTTTGTCAGCAGTATCTCAGGAAAGTACATTCGAGGACTCTGCTCCAAACTCTTCTTGGCTGTATGGCTTTACCGTACCTCGGGGGTTTAGCCTTCCTTTCTCCAACCTCAGTCAGTTCTTCTGAGTCCAAACAATTATTTTAATCTTTAGCTTTCTACTGAAAAGGCAGGAAAATGCAGGGAAATCTTTTCTCAGTCTAAAGACTTGTCTCCTTTTGCCCCTTTTGAAAATCCATTTGCACTTTTCAATGACATCTCAGTGCACGAGAATGTCTCTTGAGCAAGGTGCCTGCTCTCTGTGTGAGATCATACAGCCTGGCTATCTGCAGAATAAAATGACTGATATTATTTTTATTGCTAAAGAACAGTCAGCTAGAGGAGCTGGTGCTCTGTTTGGCCCTCTGTTGTGGCCACTGAGCAGCCACAAACAGGATATATATGTACCACAAGCACCATGATCCCAAGCTGACACCTTTCAAGGTGTTCTTGAAGCTGGAAGCACTAGGGTACTCCATGCTGAGGCATCAGAGCTGTGAATTACCTGGGGTTCAGGAGGAACATAGCCACATAACTCAGTGCTAGGTGAGCAAATAAACAGGGAAGCCATCACAGGGATGTGCTGCTTGGCAAAGTCTTACAGGTTCAGGACTCAGGACTAGTTCTTCTCTCTCGCCACAGATGTTACTGACATACCTCAGCAGCTCTGCTGAAAGCTGAGCATTGTGCAAGCACAGAAGATTTTCAAGTGTGGAAGAGGAAGCCAAAGACAATACATTTATGATCAGAAAATATTTTGACCACCATATTACTAACAGTTGAGACTCACTTCTACTGTTGTTAGCAGATTAAAAGTACTCAAAAGATTACAGGATGCTTGCACGGGTAATGGTACATGCAAGGTTACTGTAAACAGTGTAAAATGGATAAAGAAGTGATAATCCCATAAACCAATCTCTAATTGCTTTTAGGAAGATGGATCTTGCCCTCTTCTACTCATCAGTAGTGACCTTGTATTTCCTGCACTCTTTTCTGAAGCTCTACTATTGGGTATTCTCTGAGACAAACCTATTTTCATATCTACACGGATATGTCATATCTTCATAAATCACTCTGGTTAGTTCTTGTGGAACCCACTGTAATCACGGGGTTCTGTCTGCATGGGAAGTCAAAAAGGCAGGATCATTTGATTACAGGGAATGCACAGATCAGACCCTGCAAGTGACCTAGCTTTGTAAAGAGAAATATCCCTGGATTTGTTTTCCTTTTTGTCGTGTTCCATACTGACAACAGAAGCTGGGAGAAAACGGGGAGCAAGTAGTTCTGAGCAGAGAGCAGTCTGCATATCCAGTTGTGATGCCAATCTGCAGTCAGATTTAATCCTGTCAAACTGTAATCAAGAAGATACATAGCTAAACAAAGAGGCCAGAACCTCCCTCATGTTAAACATTCAAAATTCAAAGGGCTACTCTCTAGGCACCACTAATGATAAAATCACAAAGAAGCTCATGGTGTGCAGAGCAGCCCACGAATTTCCAATGACTGTTCTCTAAGGACAGTGTTACTGATGGCAACCAATTCCAAGAACAGCCATGCTGATGGCACTCTTCCAGCAAAATGTTATCAACACTCTACTTCTGTACACAGCTAATTATACCGTGCCCAAATGCCACAGGGAGATGGTTGCTCTATCAGGAAATGCACAGAAACATATGCTGCCATATGGAGGAGACAGTCTACACTGGGCCTGCTTCTCTGTGTGAAGAAGGCCTCCCAGCTCTATTCCATTACTGCTTATAAAATAACTTCCCTAGAAGATAAGCAGGACAAGGGGAAAAAACAAAAACAAAAACAAAAACAAACAAAAACAAACAAACAAAAAAAAAACAACCTGTCTAATTTTGGGGTTAAGAACACCAGCAAGTGGTAAGGAAAGTTATCCTGTGGATCTGCAGGGATCTACAGAATGGATAACAAAGCTTTATGGACACATTGCAGAGCCCTGTTTCCTAAACAGGAACTTTGCTTTGTTGCTAAAAATCATTGTGCTGATATAGCCTATGAAGAAAGTTTAAACTAACTTCAGACTTATACACCACTTGAAGCTCACTTAAAGACTCAATTAGAATGCAATTGTACCAAAATAAATGGCTTGATTTCTACCAGCAGGTTGGTAAGCAGCCAATAAATCTTAATTAGAAATTATCAACCTCATGCTAACCATGCTAAATGGATTTTGGCCATTTATATTTTTGTCCTCAAAAAACAATACCTTATGTACACTGGGACTGACAACTCCCTCAGCTCAAGGCTCTCTCCCTCATTCTCCTTTCCTCCAGCTAGGAGGAAGATAAGGGACACCTTTGTGACTTGAATGCATGCTTACTAACCCCTTACTTGGACGCCTGGTGTAACTATCAGTTGTCAGCAGTCATTTATATCGGTTGCAAAGAGACTACAAGACAACACTAAATAAGAATGGTAGCAGTTTGCATCAATGCAAAAATTGCCAAGTAATGAAACTACCCCACTCATCATCTCTGCTAGAATTTCCAGCTAAGAGCTTGCCTTTTACCTTAGAACGTGTTAAATTATATCTTGATGCTTTTAACACTAAAGTCTCTCATCTCTCTGCACCAGTGAGGTATTCATATGCCACTGTTAGCTGTTGTGGCATAAAAACTGAGTGGAAGAACAAAGCAGTTTCACTGCACACATGCAATTTAGTTTGAGGGCCTTTTCATAAGCCCCTCTTCACATAGCTTGCATCCACTTCATCTGCAAGGCTCCATCAGTCAGGAAGAAACAGGAGAATAGGTTAAGACAGCTCTCAAAATTGTTATCTAGAAGGCAGTGGTTACTAGCAAGAGGCACTTAAATCAGCTGGCGAGAGACAAAGTGCTGAGTGGGATGTCAGCAGGGACTGTGTGCTCAGTCTTTCCTGATTGCAGTTCAGATTCTTGCCCTGGACCCATCACATGAGAGCATGAGGTCCAGCTCCACTGGAGGTGCAAAGCCAGCAAGCAGTGACAGCAATGGTTGGGAGAGTCGGGCACGGGAGTCAGTACTGAAAGGTGATCTTGATGGCAAGAGTGTGGCAAACAATTTCAGTCCTCAGTCAAGTGCATGAGGCAAGACTGTTTCTGAATACCACAGTCAGAAACCCCATTTCAGTTAGCATCATGAGAAGTCTTCCTGAAGAACCTTTGAAGCAAGGGGCCTGCTGTTCCAGACGTGCCTGTTATTAACAAAAGCTCCCATGACTTCCAGAAGGTTCACATCTACTGTTTCATGCCAGGACTTTCACCTTGCTGAAGACCTCCTCACAGGCACCAGAACTGAAGAAGGTTGGCTGCCTGTGGTGACGTGGGGTTGACAGGCTTTCATGACTGATATTAAGTATGCATTTGATGCCTTCTCCATGCTTACAGCTGTTACTAAGGCTTTTTATTCCTCTGTCTTTCTGCCCCGAACTCTCCCTCATATGGATTTTCTGATGTCTAATACCAGATGAACTAATATTACCATACTCCTTGAAAGGACACTTACCTCTGTAACTGTCCTACTTTCAGAAAAACCCATAGTAGTTTACAATCTCTGATTACTGCTGCTTCTGACAGTTTTCACTGAAATTAGTTCAAATGTTATCAGAACAAACGATATAAACATTTTTACTTTCTACAGGAAAGTAAAGCCACTTGGCAATGGCATGCAACAGAACTTCAACGGCCATTTTCTTTCAAGCTGCAGGGAGAATCTCTGCCATAAAATCTCCAAATTTATGTTTTCACTCTCAAAGGCCTTAGGGGCTTCTTGTGTCTGCCAAAATACAAGAGCGAGCTGAGGGAGGAGCAGGACTCAGAAATGACTACCAGGTGTTGAGAAATATGGTAGGTCTGAACTCCTGTGAGAGGTAGCCCAGCTGGACTTGGACCTCAACAGGAGCTAGGAGACAAAAGCAGCCACTGTTGCCACTCTTCCTAAATTAGCTCCTGCACTCACCTCAAATATAGGCTGCTCTGTTAAATTGATGTTGCAGTGATATGTATAATACAGTAGCAGCAGGGTGTACAAGGTATGAAATGATGCATGATGAAGCTATCTGTTATGCTGTGAGCTGATGATGTTATTTTGAGCTAAAAATCTGGCATGAATTTATTCTAAGGGTGTTATAATTGAACCTGATCTGTGTCCTGCATCACAAATCCTGTACAGTATTGATCCACTTGGCTTTTGGGAGAGTTTCTGTAAGCTGGCATAGCTGATGCAGAAAGCTCTGATGGACTGGAAGCTCTCTTTCATGATTTTCCACTGACTCACTCTAAGAACAAGTTGTTTCCTGCCCTGTGTCTCAGCCCTATATCGATCTGCTAGAAAGGATAGTAATCCCTATCCAGCAGATGTCTTGCAAGATTTTGTGTCTGCAGAAAACACGCAAGTGCTAAAACGGAGCCGGAGGCTAAAGTGTTACGCTGCGCTTTGCTCCTGATGGAAGGGACTCAGGCGTTGCAGTTATAGGTCTGGAGCATGAGCTCCAGCACAACCTACCTTTTGTTCATGGATGGATGCACTAATGAGCAGAGCTGGATGTAAGCTTTCTGATAGAACAGTATTCCATTTGAAAAATGCCAGTTTAACAGAATCGAACTATTTCATGGGAATGTACTTGTTTAATTGAATTTTCTGGCAGAAATCAACCGATTTCCTCACAAGCTCTCCCATGTACCTGATCCGTGAGCAGAATTGAGAGCCTGGCAAACCTAGATGCAGCTGGGATGCAAAACATTTTCCTGGCAGGAAGCCTGGAAGCCAAGGAGCCCTGCTTAAGCCAGGGCAACCAGGACTGCTAGGAGCCCAGCTGTGCAGCAGCAAGCCTGAAAGGAAGGTGATGGCAGCTTTGAATCATTTGGACAAGTCTGCTTCATTTAAAACACCCTGAGAAAAGCATTTTGATTTTCAAATTGAACCACCAGAATGTACAGCTTTTGATCTCATAGAAGGCGAATAGTTTTGATGTTAGACTTTTCCCCAAAGTGGGGTTCTGTGCTGCAGGCAGACCTGCAGTCGAGCCTACTCTTTTGATTTCCCATGGTTCGTGTTCACACCTGGAGGTGAGGGAGGAAATAAGAACAGTTCAGCAGGAGGAGAGAAAGCACCTCTGAAGATGATTGTGCTGATGGCAGCCCATCTGGGCTGGTTTCACAGACAGGTGGTAAGGGAGGGCCATGTTGACCTTGCTAGAGGTTTTTTGATTGCTCAATTTACTGGTGCTGATAGATTACGTGAACAACCAAAGCAGAGGGTCAAAAGCTACCAATTACTTAAAAAAACATCAAAGTGATAAGCAGCAAACTGGCAAGCTAAGCAGCAGACAGCATTAGAGAGCCAATACAACAGAGCCACGCTCCCTAGTGATCTCTCTAGGGAGCAGGAGGCCAGCAGATGGGTTTCTGCAGATGCAGCTGGTGTCCCTGAGTCTGACAGATAGATCTGAGAGACACTGTATGGAACTACACTCCTATGCCTCCACTTTGATTCTTTCTTCTCTTCCATGACTCTTGGTAGAGTCTGCAGCAGACTCTGAGCTCCTAAATCCATCAAATGCACATGTCCCTTTCTCCCTGCAAGTCTGCAGGGGTGAAATCCAGCTGCTCCCACAAGCATTCAGGCTGTGTAAAGGACAAATGAAGAGAGGACACTGGGAGGAGAAGAAGTTGTGCAGTAAGGAGTCCATAAAGATCAACCATCAACCTCTACAAATGCAACGTAATAAAAAACTGAAAAGGCCACACTTCCTGGTGTGTGTATGATCATGGTTCTCAAGCTCTGAAGCCAGAGCTTTCCTTCTATTTTTGAATAAATAAGAATTTGGAAAAACAAAACATTTTTTCTAAGTTTCTTCTCTTAGAGGGGAAACTTTCTACTGACAATTTCAATGTGTGACCCCTTAAAAATGCACATTTTCCTGCCAAGAAACCCAAAGCCCTGCGTAGATTTGGAAGATTCAGTGCCAAAATGACCTCCCTTTCTTGCCTCTCAAATACAGAGTTAAAAATAAAATAATAACATTGTTGGTAGCTCTCACTACATATGTGTAGTAGAGAGGAGGAAGAAGAATGAAGAAGGTTATAATGATTCTCCAACTCTGACTTCAAACTCTTTAGCAATAAAAATTGCTAAATTCTTGCTAATTACAAAGTGGTCAAAGGGTGAAAATTTTGCAAAGAATGTTCTCTCTTTTGAGAAGATTAAAACATGCAATGTTTCCTACAGTCTACTGAAAAGAGCATCCTTACAGAAACACACAAAGCTCTCCTGGGAAGTCTTCAGGTGTAACTGATTCTTGCTTTAATTTCCAAACCGAAGCAGCACTGTTTGCTAATATACCTTTATACTCTTTAGTAATACACACCCATGCAAGACAGAGCTGAGAGCAAAAGGATAAGTCACCCTGCTGGTGCTTTGCTGCAGGAGGACCGGACACTAGCACAGTAACAGAAAGCACAGCAGACTGGCAGAGTGCTGGACAGAGGGGAGGCAAGATCTGGAGGTAAGTCTCAGGGCAAAGAAAAAAGTGAGCCAGAGTAACAGGGAGCTGAAGATTCAGAAGCAGGTGCAGCCCTCTTTCTCTCACAACTTTCTCCCCCCTTCCTACTTGGACACTTGTACAGTGTGGGACCACACTGTAGGAGGCAAGTCCACACTTAAGACGCATAACCTCTCACTACGCTGCCATCACACCAGGAAGCCATTGCTACAGATGATATCTTTCTTCCTCTCAGAGTAGTGGTAGCCTATGCCTGGGATAGCAAAAGCTTTTTGAAGATTCACATGAGGAAATATATGCAGAAATGTGGAATAGGGAGGAAAACCCAGGCTGTGGTTGAAAGAAGGCTGGGCTCAGAAGAGCTCGACTGGCTCCTTTGCAACTGGCCTACCTCAAAGCAGCTAGTAGTTCTTTTCACTCAGTCTTTTCATAAAACTTAAAATGCAAAGCAAGCAAATCCATAGAGAGAGTACAAAACCCTTGGAATACCAGGTCAGAACAGAGATTTGAACAGTATCTTTCAAAGAGAGTTCAAAAGCTGACACAGACTTAGAGGCAGTGTCTGAGGAAAAGCTCAGTCGAACCGGCAGTCTCGAATCTCACCTTTGATAGAGCTTAGCTCAGCCCAGACCCACACATTTTGCTGAGCAAAAAGCATAATGTCTTGTTAATAATGAATAGCTCTGTGTCTCCTGTACTTAACACTGGAGCATTGAGAAGATCCACAGCACTTTATAAATTATCTATTGCAGCTGATTCAGGGCCCACTGGGAATGTTCTTGCAGCAAGCATCTTGCTTGCCTGTAATGGAATCATACCATTAATGCAATTTCAATTAGACATACACTATAGTGCACAGGTGCCTAAGCAAACAGCGTGCAGGAAACCTCCCCCAGGGACCATATCCTGGGGAAAAGGTGTGTAAGTGGGAGATTTTCCAAGGGGACCTAAAACTACAGCAAAAAGGTGCCAAAGAAATAAGCAAACCACCATGCTAGAGTGGAACAAAGAATGTGNAAAAAAAAAAAAAAAAAAAAAAAAAAAAAAAAAGTGGTCTTCATTTGCTGGTAGCTAATTCCAAACTTCTATCTTTTCAGGTTACAAAGTGAAGAATTCTTCCACACTTCATCCAATAAGTACTTCAGAAGTAACAAAAAACAAACGAACAAACAAACATTCTTATCACCCTCTGGGGCTGTACTCATGATCTCCTTTGAAAACTGCTTGACTGTCATCTATGGTACAAATATTCAGTGGTCCCTCAGTCTGGCTGAGACTCTGAGCCAGCTGGGTTCCTGCAGGAGAAACAGATGCTCACCATCAGATAGTTACTCTTGGAGCAACAGTCCCATCTCCCTGAGAGCTGGCACCAGCCGTAGGTGGTTGTGGTGGGATATCTTGCCAGCTCTGTTGCCAAACAAAGCCAATGCTAGTCTCTCTGGAGCACAGGGTATCAAAATCTCATTTAAATCTACATCAGGATAATCTTTTCCACTCTGTTGCTCAGGATGCCATTATACACCCAACCTGACCCACGAGGAGCCTTTCTGTGAACGCTGTTGCTAACTCAGGGGAAATATGAGAGCATGGTCACTATCAGTTTTTTCCCTCTCTGCAAGACAGCAAATGAGGCACCTAATTAATGTCAGTTATGGTTGATGCTTCTCTGAGGGTGAACTGAATGAGAGATCTGCTAATTTGTTTCATGCGGGGCCTACCAAGAAATATCAGACACCACTAACTACCAGTCACTGCTGAGCTGAACGGGATTTGAAATGGCATGTTACAGATAAAAATCTTCCCTCCTCTGCTATCCTGCCGCTTGCTTATCACCCTTATTAATAGATTCTTACATTAGTGGCAAAAATATGAATCAGACTGAACTCATGTAATGATAATAATGGTCAGAAAGAAACACTGCTATCAATTCATACAGGACTTTTCTCAACAATTCAGCAAAAAAAAGTCCTGCACTCTATGTTTGTGGGGCCGTTCGGGAGCACTGACCTTACGGCATGTCTATAGGGTAGTGGGGCAGCTGCTCCAGGACAGCAAGGCGCGGGCGCTCGCAGCATATGGGGCTGGTGTGCAAGAGGATGCACGGTGGTGGAGGCTCCAGCATCACTTCTTGGTTGGCAGATACACTGTGGCTGCCTAACAGTGCCTCAGCTGGGTCCGGAGGCATGGTTTACCCTTCAGGTTAGTAAAAGAAATACATTGTTCTTCTAGTTGTTAGGACAAGCAGCCACTAAAACAAACTACTGAAGGTTACATTGGATTCTTGAGCATTGGACCTGCTTTTATTAAGACTGAATCTTTTTTTTGAAAAAGATTTTCAGTGTCACCATATGCAAATGAATCTACAAAAGCTAGGTGTGAAAAGCTGCATGTTTAGTCGATAGATGAGTTCAGGTTAGCTTGAATTAACATTTAGATAAGCCAAGTCCATCGCTGTGATGTGAAAGAGGCACATAATCATCAGGTTACTCCTATCTGTGAAAGATGTGGTTTTCTTAAGGCTGGCCATCAGAAATGTCCTTCACTGTTCTTTCAATCTTCTGTGCAACAGAATGACATGCATCTCTGCCACAGCCATGGCACAGAATCTGGCTGTCCCCAGCCTGCAGAAGCTGCCCTGGACAGCTAGCTGGTCAGCTGGAGGCTGGCTCCCCAGACAGGATGGCCTGCACGGGTGGGTGGCTGCTACCCAAAGCGTGGAGGGTTATTGCACACTGCAGCGGTATCTGATGGCAGCTGTGGAGATCATGCAGAGCACCAGATCATACAGAACTTCCAGACCTCACACTGTGCCAGACGCAGCAGTGTCTGCTGAAGAGCTGCAGGGTATCACTTGGCAGACGGTGTGACCTCTTACACCCTGTTAATCACTGCCTCTTAGCATGCAGAAGAGGAGTCAAAGCAGAAGGCCCTATGCTTTGCCATGGGGTTTTGGCTGCTCTGTGCCTTTTCTAAACGTAGGTAAGACGTATACTGGCCATTTCCGTGTCTGTGCTTTTCATTTCCCATTTGGACATCCACAGGGAAATGCCTCCTTTAACCTGTATGTCCTGTGTCCAAGCAGCCCCGCAGAGACCTCCCTCGGCACTGGTGCTCTGTGAGAGGTCCAAAGGGGCTGCACTGGAGTGAAGTAGTCTCTCATCAGCAACCCCATGGAAGGAGTTGCACCCCTGACAGTGAATCCTGCTGGCCTTGAGGGATAATTCATGTGCAAGGCTCCAGATTTAATTAGAAGACTTCCCATTTTAACACTGCCAAAGGATTAAAATAATTGGAAAAAGTAGGCAAGCTGTGCGCCCTTGAGGCTTGACAAGTAGCATGGGATAAGTGAGAGGGATACAGCCCAGGCAAGATGGAAAATTCCACTGGTTCTCAACCTCTCTGCTCTTAACCTCAAATATTTTGCAGACTGTTAATTTGATCTGCAGCCCTCCCCCAGCTAACCTCAAGGCTCAAGAAGGGCTGAGGTTATCACCTCATTTCCGAAACTGCTTGTGGAGGGAAACAGCTGGAGTTGTCCAGCTGTTCCCCAAAATAAAGGAAATGAATGAAGAGGAAGTCCTGTAAGCGTGCATGTGGAGAGGTGACTTTGCAAGTGCTGAGGGCAACCATAGAGGAGAAGGCTCCTCTGAAGGAAGTGCCTTTAGCAGAATGGGTGTTCAGGTGGGAGCTGCAGTGAAACAGGTTGGGAGCAAGGAGATCTCCCGTGGTGTCTGCAGTAGGAGAGGAGGGACAGGGAACTGAGCCAAGGAAAGGTGGCAGTGGCTGTGCTCACAAGCAAGAGGCTGTGAGCAGTGCAGGAGACTGCCCATGAAGTACTGAGATGCCCAAAGCACCAGCTTAGCATCCACACAGCAAAAGAGCTTTGTTTGTTGGGCCAGAATACTGCAAGTTGCACGAGGAGTTGAGCCTTCTGCTGTACGTCCATGCAGGAGCTAGTGCTTCCTGGATTCTCCTTTAAAACCTTGCATTATTGCAAATGAATGAAAGAGAAGGATGGTTTCTGTGTAGCACCCAGCTGAATCAGAGACTAATTGCTTCTGATTCTGTTCTGCAGCTCAGCTAACACACTTCAGGTCCCTACAACACTTAATACACCAGAGCTCTACAGCCCCCTGAGACCAGGGCCTCAGCTCAGCTGATGCACTCAGGCTGACCCTGTTCTGGGACCAACCCTTGCACTACTCCAGTCCTGTCTGTGTGAGATTCAGTCCTTAACTCTCATTCCTGTTTCAGTCCAAAATCTCAGTGAAGTAGAAGCTACTCACTCCAGCAAAAGTGCATGAATAATTCTGGAGGAGTCTATACCAGCAGGACGTGTTTTAAGCGGATCAGATAAACTCTCTTGACATGACCTTGTCAAAACCTACTCCCAAAGCTCCACTGCCTCCCCGCATGCTGAATATTTCAAGACAGCTGGGGTTTGGCAGTGGGAGGCTTATACCTTCCGCTTACGATGGGTACTGGTGAGCACAGACTGCTTCAGCCCATGTGTGGCTCCAACAAGGAGAGGGGCGAGAGCTGACATGAGCATTTCTAAGCACAGAGAAAGGCATCATCTCCCTTGCTTTGAGCAACTCAGGCGGCAGCTTGTTGCACGAGGCTACTGCATTTCTCCAGGACTGACAGATTTAAGTGGCATTTGCAAGGCAAGAAACACTTTCCTGAAAGTTTTAGAGATTCACAGACAAATAATGTTTTGCTCTGTGCAAACTCTTTTAATTCTCCCTGGCATAGATGCTTATGTCATTTTTCCTTTAACCCACAACACGTCTCTTTGGAAACCAAGCTTGTAACACAAGGAAAATCCCAAATTACATTTAGAAGGAATTGCAGACAGACTGGATTCCAGTGAGAGTGCATGGGTCCAGAAGGAAGGCATATACAACTGTTTGCCTTTCCTGAGCAGGGTGTGAGTCTGAGTGCTGCTGACTAAAGAGGCAGGGAGGAATCCTTTAAACAAAAAAAAAAATGTGGCTTGATTTCCTAATTCTAAAAATCAGAAAGAACAACAACTCAAAAAACAAACAAACAAACACAAATGAACAAACAAACCCCCACCAACTTATTGACATAACTGACAATCTCAAACTTCGTGTGACCCACAGAGGATTGTTCAACTTTCAACAACAAGAAAGAGCCACTTAAAGTCTTGTGTAGCAGGTAGGGGTGAAGGATGGGATGTGAGAAATTTGCCTCACATCTGCTTGGACAAAATCTGCCATATAGCACATCTAATGATTATCCATAACTTCATCAAAACTTTCCAATGTCTTTGAAAATTCTAGCACCCAAAAAAGGCAAAAGAATTTGTGAGGAACAAGTGGAGTGTTTCCCTCAGAAATCAATGGTCTGTCGCTAAATCAAAAACTCAAAAAATCACCTAAGTATACAGATTTTTCTTTCTTCTTAAGTGGGAATATGTGGCAGGATCCCTTGAAGCACTCCTAGCATCTACAAATGGCAGCTCTATCTGTATGCTAGACTGTCCCCTAAAGTCGTGGAGTCTGGGTCCACTTGCAAGAAGAGATACAACTTTGCAGAGTGGCAAAATGATTCCATCTATGTATGCAGTGGTTACTGGAAGAGGACTGGGAAGCCATTAGGGTTGGCTCACACAGCTCACCGCAAACTAATGATGTGCAGAGTGTTCCTTGCTATGAAAGTGTGGACCTGCAAGCAAATGCCTTGCCTCTGAGATTCTCCTTTACCAATCAAATCTTCATCAGGAGATGTGGGAGGAAAACACGTCATGTGTGAGACAGATGCAAGGCTTTGCTGCTGGAATTCGGTCTCGTTGCAGAATCCCATACTCCAAGGCACAGGCTGAGTCAGTGACAAACCATCACCACGTCCTCTCTGCAAGCCGTGGTTAGTTTGGGTTTCATTCCTAATGTTCCTAGAAATGTCAGAACTGTGAGTCCACCTTTACTGACTTGCTAACAAATTGCAGGCATTTTTCTGTATATCCAGGAAGACTAAAACCCCCAAATTGCCCCCTTCCTCCCCTCCCATATCCACCCCAGCACACTAATACAGACTGACAAATATTACCAGAAAATCTTGTTACCAGCTATTGTCTTTTTATCCTCACATTGGTAACCCTGGCAAATAGAAATCTGAAACAATAAATAGTCTGTATAACAGTATATCCTACAGTCCACTCTTTAAGCTTCACAAAGGCATGAGGTCCTGTTTCTCTTCAGCCAGAGAGCAACTTCTGATGATACGCCAAGTAGTGAGTGGAGCTGGATGGAATTTTTCATTCAAAGTTGTTTTTAGCCTGGTTTACTAAGAAAACAAGGCATAAGAAACCCAGTTCTCCTTTTGTCCCTTTACTATCACAACAAAATCTTTGATTTTGCTGGCCAGGGTAAATAAAGTGGAAGAGGGCTTTTTGGCCCCAAATTATGCAGCTTGCGTAGGTCTGGATAAAGATCACTGCCTGGGGAAAGGAGAAAACCCTGCCTGTGCATCCATCCTGTGAGGAAGGAAAAGCTGCAGTGTGAGTCTGGGACTTAATAGATACCGAAGATTCCATGGCAAAGAATACCAGGAAAAATCTTTTGAAAGTTTCTTACGTTTTATCACACATCAGAGAATCCTGTCAATCTAGAGAGAATCTTGGAAAGTCAGGCATCACTAGTCCATGTGAATGTAAGTTTGCTTCATTAGATCTCATTGCAGAGCTGTAGTGATAACTAAAACAGGTTTTTAGAGAGTTTTGTATTTTTACCAATTTTATTGGTGCTATATAACTAATGTTCTTAGGTTACTGGGGCAATCATGTAGGCATCTTCATTTGAACAAGCAATTTCACACAGTGAGACCTGAGACTGGCACCAGGCATACTGGCTTCTGCCCATCCAGTACTCTGCAGTGTCCCTTTGCAGGCTCTTTTCTGTTGGAGACCCACCTGCTCTCCCTTACAGCTGTTTGCCATACATCCATTTTTACACACATACTGTTTCTCACTGAGCACAACAGAGCCTGTAGGTGCAGCTGTAGTGACGATGGTAGTTCTGCCCAAATGGTGAAGATTATGATATAAGTTCATGTGAGAACCAACATCACAAGCAGCCTGAAAATGCCCAAACGTAGCTTCAGCTTCCAGCTGGCTTTGACACATACAGCCCCACAGACGCACGTGCTTGTGACCCCCTGAGCTTGCCCCCAGCGCACAACTGTTGCACACATACAAGCACTGATGTACCTCGTCCCAGATGCACTCCAGACCTGTAGCAGCAATATGTTCTGGGCTTGCTGCCAGTTTTGTGAATAGTTTCTAGGTTCATCTCTTTACACAGAGCACTGCATCACTGTAACCTTACAGCGTGAAGACTTGTGCAACAGATCAGCCTCCAAAGGAAATGTCAGGATATTCCTGCCATCACAAGGTGTAGTTCACAATATAATATAGGCAGCATGTAGGCTAGTGCTGGAGCTGTGCTTGTCTCATTATTCATCTCTAGGCGGTGCAGAGACTAGAAGTCAACCCTCTTTGCCTTCCACCGCTTGATTCTCCTGCCATGGTCTAATTGGTCTATGCAGAAGACAAAACAGTTTCTGAACTGCCCCCTGCAAGCCATCCCCTAGGAAAGCTGGAGGAAGATGCAAAGCATCCTGTTCAGGAATATCCCCTGGTTACAGAGTTTTGTCACATACACAAAAGCTGTGTATGACCACTTCTTCAGTAGCTTCTGCCAAAGGGAGAGCTTTTATTTGATCTACTTGTTCATTCTTCTTTTTGTCTACTCTTCAGCTTTTTCTTCCATGCAGGTCCTTGAACACCTAACAGAAACCTACCCACTAAGAGAAAGAACATTACTCTGGACATGCAATGTTGCCCTTTCATCCATCAAAGGAAAGACCAAGCATGAGGAAGGGAGTTTGTCCACAGAAGCCCAGCTAGGAGATGTCAGGCTGCAGCCATCTCCCCTTCAAGCTCTTCTGTTCTCAGGACATTCACCAGTATCCAGCTGCTCCGGATCTCTGACCTGTATCCAGCAGCCTTTCTAATCAGAAATCCACTTAGCAGAGAGCATTCAAAACACCAGGAGAGGAGCATGCTTTGGAGCCAAATGTAAGAAAAGGATGTCTAAGGATTCATGGGACCCAAATTTCTAAGAGGGAAGCACTGGCCTCCACACTCGAGCAATTGCAGCATCTCCAGTAGTCCCTGGATTAATCACTTTGTTCAAATTATCTCATTCTTTTCAGATGGGTGGAGGATTTAGTTCTCACTTCTGAATTAACCTTGGATTCCTTACTGTGCAGCTTGCTGTAGGAAGAGGAGGTGCTCAGCGGCTCTGCAAGGCAATGGCAAGAGAGATTTCTGCTTTTCAATCAGCGCAGTTAACACCGTCTTTGTGCACTGCCTGCAGTTCCCTGCAGCCTCTATGCCACAGACATTCCAAGCTTTGGCACGATGAGAGTAAATACTGCAATAATTCACATGCTTCCCTTCCCCCACCCTGACCTTAATGCAAACCACATGAGGAACACAGGACACAGGGGAAGATCACTGGGGAAAGCAAAGCTGTGCAAACAGCCACTGAGCTGATGGCATGAGAGCCTGGCAGCTGCTTCGCACCTCTCTGCTCGCCGGGAGCCACACTGCCTCCAGCAATCATGAGCACAAAAGCTGCACCTCCTGCCACTACTGCAAGGAGGTGTGTGCAGCAGAGAGGCTGAGGCCCAGCCAGTCTGCAAAATGTGAGCTGAAGCTTCAGACTGGGAGTGCAAAACTTCCAGCAGCACGGGCAAGGCTCATCTTTACTGCTCTAAGGAGACGGCTGCCTCAGTCTGCCTTGTGTGCCAGCCCCTCCCTCCTGCCATCTCCACCTGTGTCCTGGGGCCAGCCCTGCTGGGAAGCAGAGGCTGAAGGGGCAACTCAGGCCCCCTGCTCCCAACCCTTCCCAGCTGGGGGACAATCTGCTACCCCCCCCCATCCCAGCAGGGTACTGGTACTGTTGTTGTGAGCCTCCAAGCCGACATTCATTTTCTCCTGACCCAAAAACACGAACAGAAGCAAAGAATTTGTTCAAACTTTCCAAAACACTCAAACTTCAAACAGAGACCAAGCCTGCAGCGTTTCAGTCAGAAAGCAGATGTTTTCAAAGCTCTGAACATACATCGAAATGGGGCTTAGAGAGTCCTCAAGGAACCATGTAACTACCTTTACAAAGCTATCATGCTCAAAAGGGAATTAACATCCGTTAGAAGAGATGGTCCACAGGGTAACGCTAACCTACAATGATGAGTATGATTCTCTGGAGAGTATGCACAGAGTGACCAAACAATGAGCGACTCTGCTAAAATTAACTGGGTGAGTATTGTTCATTGAAGAAGGGCTGTCACCATCGCAGTTGCCTCTAATACACTGCCTTCACATACCCTTTCCCATTCATACAGTATTCAACAGAAAGTGACATGAGGTATTACTGTGACTCATTCACAGTAGGGTGTAGGAAAACATATCTGCGTGTGTGCGTGGGTGTGTGGATGTGGACGCACATGAACATGCTTGCCATATGGCTGCTCTTCCCACTACCTTTTCACTGCTTTCAGTGGATTACTGACCTCAAATGACGTTCTTGGTGGGTCTTCTCACTCAGTAACATGAAGGAGCTCACACACCTTCCCTGGAATCTCCCATGAGCTATGGAGGAATGATGTTTTAGTATTAGTGCTCTGAGTCCTGGGGCTTCAGAGCTCTGTTCACAGCTCAGCTGCTGCCTTCCTGTATGCCACACAGTGTGAGAAACACCTAACAGCTCTCCACCTTAATTTCATTCTGTAAAATAAAAACAATAGCATACACTTAAAAATAGCATTGTCTGCAGCTCCTGAGAGCTTTGAACTCCTCAGATAAAAACAGGTGGAGGGAAAATAATTTTTTAGGCTATTTTGAAGGACCAATTGATAAAGATGATGTCAAAAAAAAGAAGTAGGAATCTGTTTGTAGAAAATATTGTAGAATGAAAAAAAAAAAGTGAATTTTATTAACTGAAGCCCATCTATTCAAGTAACCTTGGAACTGAAGCAACATTGGAAACAAGAAAGATGATTCTGTATTGATCATGGGATTCATTATAAATTTTCAGTGTATGCATTTGAAAGATACGATGTCTACAGAAGTGCTCCCTAATGTATAAAATCCAGTAGCTGCCACTCTCAATTAAATGTAGTTAATGAGATCTCTGTTCGCCCTATAGAGAAGAGAGTTGTTTCTCCATAGCTCATTGAAAATGGAGTTAAAACATGGCTGGGATTTTAATTGGTTGTTGTGGATAGCACCAGGACATGTCTCCTATGGTCTGTCTGGTGTATATGAGGTTCATAAAATCCAATAAGGCATTTAGACAAAATCCAATAGATGCCTGAGGCCCTGGGCTTTAATACCACAACATAAAGCAGATATACATGACAAAGGAGGGGCAGAGCAGGTTTCTCAGCTACATCCCCCTCCCCAAGATGTAGCATGGCATGGTTTTATCCCATGTCAGAGAGGTGCAAGAGAAAAAATTAGAGCTGTCATGTGCCAGAAGAAGAGGGAGTGTCTTCTGAAAGCTGCCAAGGGGCAACTATTTACTTTTTCCTTTACAAATAACCTGGAGGAAGGAAAGGGCCATCAAGGTGATTTTAGGAACTGGAGGCTGAAAAGCATGGTTGCCAGTTGTAATAATTAGGACTATTTCCTGCAGTTTTCTGGTCAGAGATTTTTCTGCTCTGGTTTTAAATGAGCAAGTTAAGTTCACCCTTCACCTCTCTGTGGAAAATTTTTCCATAAGATGACAGAGTGAAAGGTGGTCCTAGCTGAAATTCCTCTTCACTTTATTTTATGCCTGGGCTTTCATCCCCAGAAACATTCTGGCCTCTTACAGTAACCTGGTGAGAGCTCCCTTTTATTCTGGAAAGGGTATAGGAAGAAAGCTGGTCTGGGGGGATCCCTGCCTGACCTGGCTTGGAAATTTCTTTTACACCTGGTCACCAGTTAAGAGGCAAAAACAAACAAACAAACAAACAAACAAACAAAAACAGAGAGAGAGAGAAAACACAGCAAATTCAGCACAATTTTTTTTTTCTTTCTCCTATCTCAAAAGGTCTAAAACCACTCTGGAATTACTGAGCTGAAAATCACAGTTATAATAAAGTGGAAATGATTCCATCAGGCAAGACAATCCAGCTGTATCATTATTGTTGCTGGGCTGAATCCTCAGAGAGACCATTACACCATCAGCTGAGCAATTGCAAAGACTCTAACTGCACTCCCCGCAATGACTGTCCTTAAGTGGGCACTGGCCTAACAGATCACTCAGCAGCCAGACAAAAAGCTGAGCTGAGCAGCTGGGAAGGGGGCAGAAGAGATGCCATGGAGCTGTATGCTGAGTTTTACTGCTGCTGTATATTAAATATTAGCAATGTTCACTCACCTGATTTCCTGTTGATCCTCTTATTTGGAGGGCTCCTCAAAACACTGCTTTGATCCACACAGGACACCAGCCCCCAAGACCCCCTTTTAATGTATGATTCTTACAAGCTTCTGAACTTCTCAGCTGTGGCCTGAGTCAGGCTCCAGAAGCTGTAAGGCTCCAGAGAGCCCTTCTTACTGACTCAGGACCTGTCCACAGCTGCTAGCAGCAGCCTGTTAGCCTAGGTTGGGCTGGCCTGCTGAACCAGGAACCACAGACGGCAGCAGCAGCACATTTCATCCTGCTGTAATTAAAAGGAATTTTCACTGTGACTAGCTCAGTTGGCTCTCCTCACAGCAAAGCTAAGTTTAGCCCTTTCCTTTTTCTGTATTTTCCTTTATTTCTTCTCTCTCTTCTCTCTCTCTCTTTTTTTTTTTTCTCTTTTTCCCTCCCTCCTTTTTTTTTTTTTTTTTTTTTTTTTTACCTCTGCTGCTGGGGCAAACCTTCTTTGCAGTTCCCGTTAAGAAATCCCCTAACAAATCAGTTTAATATCTCTCCTCTCTCTATACCTTGTGGGCTGGTTCTGACCTGCAGTGTGATATGGCTGCACTGTGGTAGACTGCACTTTTTGGGATTATTTTGTTTTATTTGGCATAGAGGGGGCTGCTGTGCAGCAAGGGGAGGGCAGGGGAAGGGAGCTGCTGATTCATTGCAGCTGTTTAAACAATCCAGTCACCTCATCCTTTCCTTTCCTTTCCTTTCCTTTCCTTCCGAAAGCCCCATTCAGCATTTCAAGGCCAGCTTGGGCTCCTGCTTGCTTTTGTTCTCCTGCCCCCTAAGGCTGTGGCAGCAGCAGAAGAAAGTTCTTGGCTTGTGCCTTCCCAAGCCCACCTCTCGTTCCTGGAGAATCCAAAGCCTGGGCTCAGAATACATATACATCACCAGCACTCCTGCTCACCTTTCACAGAGTTTCATGGGCTCTAATTCAGTGGCTGAATGCAAACTCAGTTTATTACAATATCTGGAGTGTTTTTTGCAGATGAAATAGGAAGGTATCTGGAGGGGACACCTCAGTGAAAGCTCCTAGGGTTAATCACTGTGTCCCAGGAATATTCTTTTCTTTTCTTGAGGAAATGTTTGACAGAATAACTTAAATTTTGGTTGGGAAGAAAAACATAGCGCTGGGACCAGGACGAGTAGGCATTCTTCTGCAGGTAGTGGGAGAAGACTTGGCCCACCAAATGCCTGAGACTCCACGCATTTTCAGAATCAGCATCTCCTGAGACCAACAGATAATGATGGAATGTTCAGCATGGAGTCCTAACTCAGAAGTCCAGAGAGGCAAACAAAAACGCTCGGAGATAAAGCTTGGTATGCACAGGACTTAGGTTATTTAAATGGCTGACTGCAAGAGAAGGGATTAAGATTTATTTACACAGTTTCTGTATTTCTGTGAGGTGAGTTATGTGACCTTAGGTTTGGTAGCTGTTTGGAAGATCAGGGTAAATTTAATGCACTGACAACCAGGGATTAAATGAATATAAAAGGCATCCTAGGGCATGGACTAGAAATTCAGGTACATAGAAAACACTCATTGCATATTTACAGAACCTGTGTTCTAGCAGGTGATTAAACAGATTTTAAATCCCTGGATTCTATTTCTGCCCCGATGAGAACAATGGTGTGCAAGTCAGTTCACCTCTCTATTTTCCACTTGCCTTTCTTTTGTGGCTGTGTATATGGCTGCGTGTAGTATGTTTGGATAACACCTGCTATAGCAGCATCATGAATTTTGTCAGCAACTCCTGGAGTTATGATAACTGAACATGTTTCCTAAAGATCACAGTGACTAGTATATTAGGGACAAAAGAGAGAGGCAGGCTTACAATCATACTAGGTGACAGAGGGATAAACAGCTCTAAGTGTGCAGGATACACTGGGACTGTCAAGTTGACATGGCATTTGTGCTTTCCCAACTGAAGATCATTATCATCTTCAGATCATGTGCAGGGAGTAGATGGAAACAAAAAGCTATCAAGTGAGGCCAAAAGGAGACTTCCTACGTGTGACTGTAGTTTGGGACAAGCTTTCCCAAGTACTTGGCGTCTTTCCTTGTTGACATGAGAAGGAACGCATGTGGAAGCTGAGCTCTGCATGGGGAACTAGTGCATAGCTTTGGGGCCTGGAAGAATGAAGTTATGTGCTGGAACTGATCTCACACATGGAAGACCTCTGGGAGGGAAGGCAGAAGCCAGGGAATACTGAGAACATGCTCAGCACTGCCTCTCCCTAAGGACTGGTGTCTGGATTTTGTCATGAAGTGACCATTTTTCAGCAAATAGTAAGCTGTCCTTGTGGATGAGAGGACAGTAGCGAGAAGCTTACCCTGAGTACAGAAATGTTTTTGACACAGCCTCCCATGGTATCGTTGCAGTCAAACTGGTGAGGTTTGATTTGAATAGTTGGACTACGAAATAGGTGGAAAACAGGATGAATCTCCACGCTCAAAGGGTTGTGAGCAGTTCTACAAGTTCCAGCTGATGCCTGGTGACTAGTGGTCCCTGGGCATAATACTTTTTAATGTCAAGTGTTATCTGTTAATAACCTGGACTTTGGGACAAAGTGGACTTCAGCACGTTGATGTCAGACAGACATCAAAAGGGCACAAAAATTAGTTGAAGAGAAGCTGATGGAGTTTCAAGAAAGACAAATTCAAAGTCCTGCGGTGGGTATAGAAGAATCCCATGCAATAACAGTAGTTTGAGAATACATATTTCAGGACATGCCATTTATCCTGGCCACAGCCAGGGAATTTCTTTCATACAGGGTGCAGCAGCTGGGTAGAAAGCAATGTAGCAGAAAAGTGAAGAAATGGACACAAATTGCAACTAGAAAAATGCCAGCTAGAAAGTAAGAAAAAAAATCATAATGTGGCAATCAAACACTTCAGTAGTTTCCTTAAGAGATGGTGGAATCTCCTTTCTCAGAGATATTCACGACTTGGGTGGACACCAAGCCCTGAGCAACCCAACCAAGTCTGGGCCTGCTTTGACTGGAATGGGCTGCACAGGATGACCTCCAGAGGTCCATTCCGACTGAAGTTTTCTGTGAGTTTTTCCAAAAAGTGTAGTCTTTATCATTCCGCATTCAGGCCAGAAGCATACCTGTATTGTGAGAGTAAGACTTTTCATACTACTATCTTCTTCTACCAGAAATGTCACTTCCTGAGAATATGGGGAAACTGGCCTACATTCCTTTCCCTGCTTTGTAGCATGAGAGGCTTACAAATCCATGAGGCTTTTGGCAGACTTGGGGAGAACAGGTATACCTTTGTTTTCCTTACATAAACCTCCACAAAGTGCAGAAATCAAAAATCAGTGCCAGACATGAATGCAGGCAGATCACACCCCAAGGACTCCCGCGTACCACAGGTGTGTTAGGCCTTGCCAGGCAGCATGCGGGCCAGGCAGTGCAGAACGAGCAGGGCTTACTGCTGCCATCAGATGACTTCTGAATTTGCCTCTTTGTTCTGAATGTGCAAAACAGCATCTACCAATTTATCTGTTTGATCTCAGTCAGCACGGGCCTTGTTGGAGAGCTGAGAAACTATTTAAAGAATGGCATTTTCCTGACCATTGCCTGCAGGATTTCTTTCGCTACCATTTCTGGGCAAATAGCCTGCCTCCCAGGGCAGCAATGCAGCCAACATGGGCACTGAACCGGAGCTGTTATCTCAGAAGTGACAACATTTATATTACACATTAGTATAACAAACAGTTGACGTAAGCCAAAGTAGAACCAGGCCCTTAGATATTTATCTAAATTAACGGAGTTACATTATTATTTTGTTAGGAGAGGAATCAAAAGGAGTCCTATGTCTTACCCCAAGCTTTCCCCATTTCTATCCCACTCTGCAAGAGGCTAGGCCATCGGAGAGGGTACCTCACCTATCTTGCACCAGTTGTTAGGAAAAAGAGTTTTAAAAAAAATCAGTGAAAGCCTGGCTGAGAAAGAAATTATGTCAGGATTGGTAGGATACCACTCAGTGTGGAAACAGGAATCTTGAATGTAACAAACAATTTAGGATTAAATTGCACACTTGGTTCCATATGATTGACTTCTCTGGAATTGCACTGACAGAAATGAAAACAGAACTGAACTCCTCAGATTTCAATTAAGTAGATAAGTCATTGTCTATGCCTCCCTCCTGGTTACTTTGAGAAAAAAAAAAGTCCATTATTAACTTACAAGGGTTGTCAGACTTGGAATTCTGCAGTTGTCAAGTTCTGTAATGTAATATACACCCAGAAAAGATACTGTCAAACCTAAATGCAAACGTGATGTGAATGAGAGGACTGAGAAAGCTTAATGCACCAAGCACGAGCCCCCTTGCTGCTGCCCCAATAACCTACCTTAAGGTAACATTTACAGTTTTATCAGCTTCTACAGTTTTATTTTGTTCCAGAGAACACTTTACGTGCAATTGTACAATATAGGCTAGTCACTCTCAGTAGCTGCCCACAGCCACCCAGGCCATAGTTTTTTGTGAGGTATGTTGCTATGAGTGTCTCTGACTGCATGTAATGAAGGCTCTCTGCAGACTCATTTGGCCTGTTTAGCTCATGTTGCAGAGCACATTTAAATTTAAATGGCAGCTAAAAGCCCAGGGTACTGACCTAATCATCACTCAAATATTTTTTCCATTGTGTTTCTCTTTCTGTTGCTGCTATATCTGCTGCTATAGTAAATTAGCTTGCTGTGTAATGGGTTTGGGGTTGTTTTATTTTCCCCTCCAACACCTCCAATGCACGTGAGAAGCACCGAAGGGCAGGAAAAAGCATACTACTCAGCAGAACAGTGTTCTCGTGTTTTTCACAAATAATACAGCAAATGAAGCAGAATCACATCTGCAGTAGGTTGTACTGTTAAATCCAATGTTGTATCCTTCACAAGAAAAGAAAATGTTTAAATTTCTGGTTTTTAATCTGATATAGACCAAGTCCAAATTTCATTAACTTTCTCTGAAGTAAAAGTTCTTATATTTCTCACTTTCAGAAAGCAACTATTCCGAGATTCTGAAATGTTGTTCTGAATGTATTTTCACAGTATTTCAGGATATGAGGGGAACTATGACAACTGCTGACATAAAGCTTAATAGAATAATGGAAATACTCTATTACATTTAATCACTAAGGGCACCTGCTACTTAGTACTGATTGAAGCAACTTATCTTGATTTCTACATCAAGTGTCTTCTGTTAGTGCCTTAATGAAACAGTGTGACATACAAGAAAAATTACTTTGCTTTGCATGTTGTAATTTAAAATGATTCAGGAAAAATCAACCCAAATAAACATTTCAGTATTTCCCTTGTTTTGTAAACATCTAATTTTCCTTGAAATTCCTTTTACAACAGAAATGTGTCTTGGGCAACTTTAGTCTGTGCATGATATCAGCTCATTCCTTATAAAAAAAAAAAACTCAGAAAAGCTCGAGCAGAAGGGGCACTCCTAATTTATCTTTGGAATGTCCTTTTTCAGTGCTGTTCCAGTCACCTTGTGTTGACTTAAGCACAGTAAGCGTAGGCTCCTACTGTTTCAAAGTACGTATACCCTAGCTGCCATGTTGCACCAAGTAGAACAGGTTTAGTTAAACAGGGTCTCAAACGACACATAGTCAAAGCACTGAAAACAAAGATCTAGCTTAACAAAACTCAGGTATATTTATTTCAAAGGCAGAGGTTAGATGATAGGGGCTTTTGAGGAACTAGGGGAAGGGGGGGCACAGGCACTGGCAGCACGAAAGGGGAGCAGCAGCCACAGTAGTGCCTGGGGGCTGCTGAGAAGCAAAGGGGGAGCGCTGGCTGGCAGCCAGTGCAGATGCAGATGGGGGGTCTGTTTGCATGGCCCTGCTTAAAGGTAGGTTCCATGGAGATGCAGTAGCTGAACACATTTCAAAATCAGTGGATATACTGTGCAGTTGTTGTGCTTCTCACTGCCTGTGCTGCTTTTCTCCCTTCTTAGACAGTCCCTGCAAGGGATAACAGTTGCATTTGGCCCTCTGCTTCTTTGATTGTAGTTCCATTTCCTACTCTGGTGTCTCCCCGAGGGCTACTATTATCCTGCTCTTCCCAACCCCACCCTATTTCTGCCCTTTCCTCTCAAAGCTTAATTTCCCTGACTTTGATCCTCTAATTGGCTATTTCCCGCTTCCAGCCATTACATTGCTTCCCTGTGTGCTGGCCACCATCCCATACTTAATCTACGTTTTGAAAAAAGGGCAAAGCATAGACCAGAAATGGCACCTAGGAGCTTGCAACTGTGCTGTGAGAGGACTGGGTAAGTCAGGAAAGCAGGAGCAGTGCCCATTAATGAGCAGTGTTTACAATTGCTATTACCTGAGGCTTTCTTGTGAGCAGAAAACTTTGCTGTCTTAGTCCAGTAGTTTGGCATCTTTGCAACATTTTGTAGGACCCACGACTCTATTGTGAGCTGCGATACAGAACGATGAGATCTTTTACAAGAAAGATTTTTTGCATAGGGATTTTAGCCACTGACAATGTAACAGAAAAGAAACTCAACAAACAAAAAGAGATACTTCAGCAAACTGTAGGGGGAAAAAAAACCCTAAAATCACAATTAAACCCTTATAACCAAACACAGATGTGTAACAGATAGCAAGGAAAATATTTTCCAGTACATGGACATCTTTGAAATATCTCATATTTTGGAGAGGGAGGTGTATACATCCTGGAAGAAACTTCCCAAAATGTTGAAAATCTAGATTCAGGTTCTTTTTCTGCCTTCCCAGGTGACTGTCAGACAGTGCTAGAGTCTCTCTTACTTTTTGGACATGAGCTGAAATGCTAAACTTTAATCAAACTATGCACACTCACAAAATATCTGCCTAGAAAACCTCAATACGTCAAAATTTCCCAGCCACTGCCAGAAAGAATTCTTTGGTCTCGGAATAATTGGCTCCATGATTCTGATGACTTCAATCCGCTAAACTGGTGGTGGGTAGAGAGATTAAAATGAGAGAGAATTCGTTTATAAGGTAGTGGAGGAATAAAAGGGGAAGCTGAGATGAGAAGGGAAAAGGAAGGAAGAAGAAAGAAGTATGGGATACAGAGCATCATGGATAGATAATCCTTTTCCTAGGACAGGCTAACAGCTAGATTATTTCCCAAAAAAGATTGGCCCACCTCACAGCTGCTCAGAACATGAGCAGGGGGATGGGAAGGGAAGCAGAAAAATAGCAGTTCACTGCCAAGCAGAAATTGCACTGGAAACAGGCGCCTGGGAATGTGCAGGATGGGATTTGCAGGCACAGTGATGTAAGATGGAGAAAGAATCCATAATCTGCAGGGTAGGAAAGGTCGCTGAAGAGAGCTTGGGTCTCCAGTGAGATCCGTTCTCTTCAGAGTTAATTCCCACAATTAGGAGAACAAAAATACCACAATAAAATGTACTGTGATTTTTATAGCTGCATCTCCTCTCCGTGTGCCCCCTCACGGCTTCAGGTTTCCCTGACCCTCAGTTGCATGTTGTCCTCTCGCTGCTTGGTGGTAGGAGCCCATGTCCAAAATCAAGGACCTCCATGCTGCCAGAAAGCACTTTCCCAGGGCATTTCCCCAATTGCAACAGATCTTCTTGACAGCAGATTTCATGGATCTGCTAACCCTGTAGATTTCTAATTAATGACACAGGCTGTTAATCATTCAAAAATTGCTTGCTGTCATGATACAACCATCTGAAGTTGATATTTCAGGTAATGGTGTCAATCAGCAATAGGAATAACTTAGTTTTCCTCACATTGTGTATATACAGGAACAAACTTGCATTATAAACACTGATTGAGGCTGAAAAATAGAACTAGTCGAGTTACTTTACAAAATGCTTTTTCCAGTGAAAACATGAGGTTTCAAAATATTAAGAAGTAAAACAAATACCTGTAGGAAATTTAATAATATTTAAAAAGTTGAAAATGCAGGTAAAGTTCTCAGGTTTTCTCCCTTTCTACTAAAAAGATGAAAAAAAAAAAAAACTTTCAAAAGTGAAAATTCATGTTTACCCTTGAAACTGAATTCTGAGGCAAAAGCAAAACTCAATATTTTAGGCAAACGTATAATTGTTTTGTTTGTGAAACAACTTTTTAATGAAAAAACTGCGTGAACAAAACATGAAAAAAGTAAGAACTTTGTAGATGAGGCATGAATTTTGCAGATAGTGATACTATTCCTTTTCAAAAAAACCAGCAGAGGAGATGAAACATGGAAAGAAAAAAAGTATTTTTTTTTTCCCCAGAGAAAGATGTACCACTTCAAAGTGCACAGGGTGAGAACTGTTTAAAGCCACAGGGATGGACACCAGCTTTGTGATAGTGTTAGAAGACAACTGGTGGCATTCTGTAAAAAGGGTCTTAAGTTCTGTTTATCTGAACTGACAGCACTTAGAAGAACATTTCATCCTTATCTATCAACTGTAATGCTGCTCTAGCAGATAGGTGACCATTTCCATGGGCTGCTGCCCACAGCTGTACACAAGCAGACACTAATGACCTTCCAGATATTACAGATTTTGTGTTGCTTGAACAACACGTATGCACTTACACTAATGCAAACTACATGCAGAATGTTTTTCAGTCCAGAATGCCAGCAGTTTAAATTTTTCTTGCACATCTTCAGGAGAAAGGAGTCCACAGGGTCAGGACAACAAAGAATTAAACACAGTATGTCTGAGACAGGAAACGTGCAATTATTATGATTTACAACTCTGTCAGGATCAACACGTCTCTAACAGAAAGTGCAAAGGAATCTCAAGCCATTAAACTGTCTAGCTCTTAGCTATTGCATTTGATCCACAAACACTACCTTCAACAGTACAGTGCCCTCTAGCACTGTAATAAAGTATTAACCACTAGTTAATACTTACCTTCAATTACTACTTAGAAGCCCCATCCAAACACCTATTAAGAGAGGAGTTTGATCTGAAAGTGCTGCAGACCCTCGTTTAGAACCAGCATTTTCCTGTCTTGAAATTACTAACTATTCTTCATCCCCAGGGAAAGCAAAACTACCACTTGTTTTACTGGTTTCTAAATGAAAGTTTTGATTAAGCTTCCCCTTGTGACTTCAACAGCTCCTTAAGACAGTGCAGGCTTCCCCCCGCCCCCCGAAACAGAAATGGCAGTGATTGGTGAGTGGCATCAGAGTTTAAGAAGCCCTCTTTCTGAAATGTGGTTAGGTAGATGAGTGGAGCAATTCACTCTGCATAATAGGATTGGCCAACGCTGATGGTAGTAGGTGGATATGTAGACCTTGGTAGACCACAGTTACATTTGTGTCAGGAGCTGCTGTGCTCCTCCCCGCATCCATACATGGTTTGACTGGATAAAGTGGACTGCTCAGTGTTGGCCAAGTAGAGCTAAGTTACAGAAGCAGGATGAATGTGAGCTGCTTTCATCCCAGATCACTAGACCTGCAGACAAAGCCTAGTGTGATTGTAAATGGGCTCCATGGAGATGCTACAGATGCAGGGGCTCTTCTGCCTTTCCCTAGGTAGTAATTCTAGCAAGAGTTATTAGGCCATGCCTTTGAGATCCCATCGGTAGTTTTCCCCTGGCCTGTTTTGACTATAGAGGGCAATCTCTCAATGACCAAAGTGGAATGGATGAGATAGTGTGCAGTAACAGGAGAGCTTTTTTTCCCTTTATTTCAAATATCTACAATTTGGATGTAATACACAGCAGATTAGATCTGTGCCTAAAAGCAACAGACCACTCAAGGGAAATTACACCAATTAAGTATAAAGGCTGATTGCCGTCTCATTTAGTTCCTGTCTGCTCTGCCCTGGAAGAGGACACAAAAAAGGAATTGTGGAAACTTCAAGAAGCATGGATGAGATTTTCTCCACAATTTAGGAAACTCGCATGTTGGAAAGTCTAGTATCAGCTTGGCTGATGTATGCTTCATCCCTCACTGGCTTCATCTTAGAAGTCAGGACTTGATCTGGTAAAGCAAAGTGCATTCAGTCAGTGTGGTGGGATCTCTCTGCAGTCAGAGAACCTCTGGGCAATGAGGAGTCAGCCATCTCCAGCCAGCAAGCTGCTCCATTTGTCAGCTGGAAAAGGACCCATGGACTGCCCTGATGACACTCACATATAAATCCGGGGGATTAACAGGAGTGCAGAATGTGGCAGGGCCTTTGGAACCAAGAAAAGGAATCATAGTCAAAAGCTCTGTCCTTGCAAGCCCTTCCTGTATCTCCTCCAGGGTTCTGCAAGAGTTCCAGCCTCTGTTCTCAGTCTCTTTGGTCAAGATAATGAAGGAGCAGCGGGAAAACACTTTCCTATAGGTCATGGTTAAAAAAAGCTCAGCCCAGCATACGTGGAAGACGACCAGACTAATTTCTACTGTTCACTGCTCAAGTGTGCTAAAGTGTTCTCTCAGATGAAACGCAAAACCTCTGAATTGTTGTCAGAGCCATTGATTAGACTGGAAATAACTATAAAGACCTCCCGTTTGAAAACAGTCCATCTGGTGCAGAACCCTGTGATACGTGTCCAGACCCATGTGAGACACTGTGCCTAGCGTAGGGCTTGGATCTGTATAAATGCAGTGTGCACTTCATTAATCCATTGAGTATGGGACAGCTGTTAGCTAACTTTCCATAAATCTAGTATGTTTAAACAGTCACACAAAAGGCACACGTGACCTCTCAAAATATGTTAGCACACAGAGCTATTTCGGAATAATTCATGTGCCACCAGTGCTAGCCAGTGGACTTCAAAGGTGAGATACTGTGCATGAAAAGCCTGTCTTGGTCTTTTGAAGGGCTCCATGTATCTTTTATGTAGGCTTTGAACCCTGAAGAGCTAAATTGGTATTTCCAAAAGGTCTTGGCTCTACAGAAAGGAGATGATTAACATTTCAAATCAAGCATTTAACTTCTCTGATGCTCTTCAAAAATATATTGTGGTATGGGATGCTGCAAAGGTTTTATTAGTACAAGCGAGGGATGATTCTATGACCTGTATATCTTGCAGCTCTGCCAGATGTAGGGTGTTAGGCAGCAACACGAGTGCTGCCCTGCAAGGGGTTGAGGGCGACAGCAGGGCAGGCTGGGCAGTGCCCTCGCCAACACGAGCAGAGGCCCACAGCACAGAAGCAAGAAAGCAGAGCAGCTCCAGTGACTCTAACCAGAGTCAGCCAGACAGTGGTTGCCAAACAAGTCCACATAGATGAGGCAGGTCTGAGGTCAAGCCAGAAAGTCAAGTCACTGTGTCAGGGTCCACATGAATGAGATATGTGGTCGGGTAAAGGCATCTCTGCAACATAGCTGAGGCCAGAACAAAGGGCATGGGATTAAAAGCAGCTCCCAAAAACGTAAGCAATAAGACCCCTACAAGTCTCTCACACAGCTTCTTCCACAGCAGCCTGACCGCAGGTGCTGCACTACCCTAGCTGGCTGGGGCACAGACAGCCAGAGTTCTTGCAGGGGAAAAGGCTGCGGAGCCTGTTGGTGCCCTCTGGCTCTGGCATAGGGGAAGTCCCTAGACCCTATTCATGCCAACGACACTTCTGTATCACTGCAATCATGCACGTATCGTCACTGATACCATGTTCTTTCTCCTTTTTCCAGCTCTTCTTAATCTCAAGAGAGGTTGGTTTCTCAAACAGGTGGGTGCTACACCCCTGATCAAGGCTGAGCTATTTTATCACAATGTGGAAAACAATACATAGATCTCTATTTACTGGCTCAGCAGAGCTGAGTGAATTCTCCAGAGCAAAGAAGCAAACAGAAAGGGTATGGTGTTGAGATGCACTGAAACAGATCCACCCACACCCTTTCACAGAGCATGTCGTGGGTTATTACAGAATTACACTTGTTTCTGCAAAAGAGAATTAAATAATGTTTTAAGTTTCCTTCTCACTGCATGTTTAGCACTTCTCATTCATTTTCCTCCTACTCTCCATTCAGTTTGACTCTGCTAAGTATACCTTTCTCCTACATCAGCCATCTGAAGTTGCGTAACAGTCTCTGCCACTTCAACCCAATCATCCATGACACCCAAAAGCTACAAAGAAGGCTCCTGCAGCTTACCTAAAATTGAATAAATGCTGCCTTGGAAACCTGAGGGACAGCCTCTGTGATACAGATGCCACAAAATTCCAGAGATATTGTATATATAGGCGTGTGTAGTAGGCCCTGGAAGGTGAACCTATGAAAAATTGCAACTGAAAAGCAGGCTGCACATTGAAGAGCATCTTTGCTGCAGGAAGAAAATAAAATGCAGCCCTTACAGAGTAAACCCAGCCAAATAAGTGGGAAGTAGAACAGTGATAATAAATAAATAATTTGCTGAATAATAGGTTTGTGCACACTCTGATGCCAGGGCTGGTGAAGTAACGTATTATGGCAAGAGGAAGGGGACTAGAATAACAAGAGGAGGAAAACAAATAGTTTTACCTCACTCAACACTGCTAGGGACTATAAAAGAAGTGAAGAGCGTTCTCCTGATCTTGGTACATCCCTCTACATGGGAAGGTCACAGGACAGCTTTTGAAAGTTACTGACCTGGAGGCTTCCTGCTTTTTGAGGGCCACACTTTCTGCATGGCTACTCCACAGAACAGAGCCTCTGCCTCACAGTTGACTGCAACAACCAAGTCAAAGTCAAGGTAGTAGGAAAACAGTTAACATTTACTAGATAAAGTGTGCAGTACTTGCAGAATCTTCCTTGACTTGGAAAGGGAAAGGTTAACATAGTAGATTCACTGATGAAGAAAAACTGTCAAACAGGCTTACAGGTTGTTTTACCATTAATTTGTGGAAGTTATTGTAATCTGAATTAAAAATACTGCTTTTTGTGGATTTCAAAGCACTTAGCCTCACACAGTGATAAATGCTATCTGTAGTGGGGACCACATGAACTGGAAATCAAGACTTAGAATGCATGGCTTAATGTGTTCAATTAATTCAGCTTACAGAAGGAAAGGTTTAGAGGTGACATAATTGCTGAATATAGAGAGTTACACATAGGAAAGCAATTAATAGGAAGAAGAGGCAAGCATGCAGGCTCTTCAGACTTTGACAAAGACGTAATGTCAGCCAATAGCTGGAAGCTGAACAAGACAGATCTGTCTTACTTAAATAAGATGTAATTTCTGGGCATCTGAAACTGCAACAGCTTAGCTGGGGAAGTCACTGTCTTTTGGAGAGTTTATAACAAGACTGTATCTTTCGAAACTACGCTTATTATCTAGTTCCAGGGGAAAGTATTACTGGGCTTGCAAAGAGCATGTTCAAGCTGGGTGTTTCTCGTCCTGAGGTCAAGATGCCTCTGTAGTATGTTCACCCTTCAGGACAGGCAGTGAAGTGAAATGAGGCAGCCCAGAGTGCCTTTGGTACAAGTGTCAGAGAGCAGCCCAGGAATTGGGTAAGCAGCCAGGTCCAGTGCCCCGCAACCGCTCTTGCACACTTGAGAGAACAGACCAACAACTTTGTACTGCAAATGTCGGGGCGGATACCATGATCAGTTAAGAATAACTTGCCCGCCAGGAGGATTGTGTATCTTCCTCTGAAGCTTTTGGCAGTGGCTAGAGATAGCGCACTAAAAGAGGCAGCCTACTGGGCAGACACGGTCTGGCAGTTCCTATATCCTTGGCACAGGCTCCTCAGCACACAGGGTGTCCTTGGAGGTCTCCTATGCATGCACCGACCAGAGCTGACCCTACTTAATTTATGAGCTCTTTTGAGATCACAGTCTCATGTATTATGGCTCCAGGCTCTATTGAAATGAACTTTATTAAAATAAATTCCAGCTGCTTAGAAGGAGTTAGAGAAATGACAAGAAGAAAGCAAACTCCTCCATTCCCTAACTCACTGAGAACAGAGGAAGAAAGTAACAGGAGACCAAGGAACAGCAGAGAGGGAATTCAGCTGGCCTAACTGAAGAGGCACGAAAAAAATATTGGTCAAAAAACAAGGTTTTTTTTTTTAAATAAAATGGGCTGGATATGAACGCTGTGGTAGAACTCACAGCTAGGCAGCATACAGGGCAAATGGGTTGAAAACACAGAGGCAGAGGGATAAAGGGTCAGAAAGACACTTGATAAAGCTACTGTCTGAAGGTGGGATGCATTTCAATAAATCAGATTTATTTGCAAGGGGGCTTGAGTACTTGTCCTTTTCCTGTTTTGTCTGTTCCCTGGCCTTTGGTCTGCTCTATTTCCTTCCCCAGGATGCCTGTGGGCTGTTAATGGAGAATATTAGGGAGCAGCACCAGGATGTACCTCTTTCTGCATGTTGTTGCCAACAGCCTGCATGTTAAATGTTGTCCCTATTTGGTAGGTGCTCTTCTTATCCATGCTCCACTCCTGGGATAACTTGAAAGGATGACATTTCTAATGAAGTCTGGCATTCTTGTCCGGCCACAAGTAACCAGAACTGTAGTCTGATGAAGATTGCATAAGTAAAGCTTGACTCTTCTGCCCTTTCATGGGCCAGCAGCCAGGAGAAAAGAGGTCTATACCCTACCAGGCCATCCCAATTGCTCTCCTTGCGTGGCCAAGAGAAGAGCTGGTTCTAGAACAGAGGACTGGAAAGCTACTGTGATGCATGGCAGGGAAGAAGCTGAAAAACTGTGATGAGTTGTTGATTTAGGTGGGAACTAACCATGTATTTATGAAGTGCTGGTGAACTAGTTACATTTATAGGACGCAGAAATTCTATAACATCCATCCTTCCTTCACCATCAGGTGCTGACTGTGCTTGCTTTAGTGGTCTGGAGAGCAGTGACCTAGGACAGCAGCCTGTTACTCCCACATCATGCATTACCACTGAAGCTGCCCCAGGACTGCCACTGAGTACCTCAACATTCGAACGTTAGGGAACTGAGACATTAGCAGTGCTTATGTGACCTCACCCCCACCCTTATCATTCTGCTTCCCAGCAACTAATTCTCACGGCTTTCTAACAGATTTCTCCAGCTTTAACCAACATGGCTAACAGCCTGCTTTCAGCAAGGAATTCTGGAATGTCTTCACCATCTTTAATCAACAGTGCCTGAAACAGCCTTCCTGCTTGGTGTCAGGCATCACAGGTGAGAAAACTGACATTTTAACTGAGGTTCTTAGATCCAAGCCATCCGTAGCATAAAATACAATTAAAACCAAGCAAAGAAACAAACAAAACCCTTAGTAGTCTAGGATCTGCTAGGCCTATTAAATGGAAAAACAGCACGTCTCTAGTATAATCAGCAGTATACTGTACATCTTCAGTAGTTTCATGGCATGCATTGCCACTGTGAGAAGGATGCGACACGTCAGTAAGAGCAGGTCCTTTAGAATATCACGGGAAAATCCCAGTTCAGCAGCAATTTCACTTTATCAGCTCTGTAGCAGGGATTCGATACAAATACCATAGCTGAAAGCCATTAGACTTTTCCCTCATGCTAGCGTCAACCACTTTTGGCAAGGCCTGTTAAGTTGAATAACTTGCAGAGCGAGCCAGAAATGGGGCCTGGGGAACATATTCTTCAGATCACAAATGCTAAACCATGGAGATGGATTGGTGCAAAGAGGGTGGGGAGAGAAGTTTCCACAAACCAATTTTTCTCCCCCATTACCAGCACAGATGTGGTCTACACCCCAACACATGTTTGTAATGAGTATAGCAAAAGAGGAGTTCCAGATCTTACTCAAGAGCTGAAACTTGAAAGAGTCAGCTAAGTTCAAGCTTAATCAAAGGGCAGAGTTAAAGCATGCACTAAGCACAATGCAGCTGCCCATGTTCAGGTCCCACAGGCAGCGGACGGAGATACAGATTGCCCCACAGTGGTGCCCCTGAGCCATAATCTGAGTGTCTCTTCAGCAGCTATGGAAGGGCTCAGCTCCCAGATAAGATTAGGTTTTCAGGTGTGATGAGGCTATTGATTTCAGCACCTCTGTTATGTTCCCAAACTAGAAAAAATGAAGCTTGCTTTGGTAGACTTGTTGCTCTTCCAATGGTTCTTTGAACATCATCGTTTCTTCCTTCTCTGCCCCTTAGCTCCTCCCCACTACCATGGCAGTGGGGCCCTGAGGGAGCCATTTTGGTTAACTGGTGCTCACAGGAGCTCCCTGAGCATGGAAAGAAAGCATCTCCTCATTTAGTTAAACCCAAAGCATGCCAGGTTGATGGTTGCTGAGGAGTGAATACCACCTCAGGTCAGGTCAGAAGTAGTGAAGTTAAATGCAGCAGGAGGCTTAGTGTGGTCCACAGAGTGTTCATACTGTATCTCAGCTGGCTCCTACAAAAATTAAACTTGTATATATACATTTCGTAGAACCATAGAATGGCTTGGGTTGGAAGGGACCTCAGAGATCACCTAGTTCCAACCCCCCTGCCGTGGACAGGGCTGCCAGCCACTAGCTCACTAGATCAAACTGCCCAGGAACCCCTCCAGCCTGGCCTTGGACACAGCCAGGGATGGGGCATTTAATGGAGACCCGTTGGAAAAAATAATTTTTTAAGCTTGATAAACATGAATACTTAATTAAAATTCCTTAAAGGAATTTACAAATATGCCTTATAGAAAAGCAGGAATTCAAATATACATATTGACAAATTACTTAGGTAATAGAAGTTAATGTAGGAAGCACCCATTAGGATAAATAAATAAATAAATCTACTGTACAAACATTTGTGATAGTTTATACAAATGCATATTTTTAAAAGACAACTAAATATTTACTGGGACTTGGGGTTTTTACAGGGTATATATAAGGAGCAGAAAGATAGGAAGAACATCAGTTTAAGAATTTATATCCTGGACTGAGACAAACTAAATAAAGATCTACAGAATAGCTCTCCCAAACAGCCACAGCTCTGATACATAATGTTGGTAGGTAACACCTCTGATATCACCACATGGGAATGTTAGTTGGGAAATGACCCTCCAATTTCTTTTTCTTTCTGCTGAAGTTGAAATTTTTCTCAATGGATTCAGTGCAATAACTAAACAAAAATGTGTGGAACGTGCTCAATTCTGCAGATCCACATCTTATCTGAGTTTGTGCCTATGTTAAAATGATAAATTTGTTCTGGCGAGTGAATTTATCCATTTACAGGCTTAGTCCTGTGATTCTATTTATCACTGGTTTTATTTTTTGTCAGTGGAAGAAAGGCCAGCAGCCAGGAAGGAGGCTTATAAATCTTGACATCGGAGATAGGAAGAGTAGTGTGTTACACATACGCACAAGGGCTAAACAAGAAGTTGTTATTGTTGTTTTGAGGGAGAAAGGGCAGAAGAATTTCTTTTGAAGATTAAGATACTAAAAAATAGAAAAAAAAATCTGCAGTGTACATCTCTGTCATTTTTCTCATTCCAGATTTTATCAATTTTCAAAACAAAGTTGTAGGCGTTTCAGTCAAAAACATTGCTTTTTTTCAATGAAAAACGATTACAGATTCTTGCCAGAAAAGTAAATGACAAAAGAAAACAAGCCTGCTTACGTCTTTGGAAGACAATAAAGCTCCTGACTTCTGGAGTAAGATGACTTTGGGCATCACCTTGCCTTTAGATGAGGTATCTGACCCAAACAGTGGTTTGCTGCTCTCCACTACAGATCTCATGCAGGAAAAACAGAGTCCCCATGGGAAAACAGCAAGTAAAACTGCATGTGGCACAAAGCTGCTGAAGGGGTGCTGTGGGAGCAGCTCTTGTAAATGATAAAAATAAAAAACAAAAATAAAAAGCCTGGCATCAGTTTAAAGTAGTCTGAAGAGTTACAACCTGCATGGGAAAGCACCAGAGATGGAGGCAAATATTTAACTGTTGCCATAAAACTTTGCATTGGCTGTTCGCAGTGATTCTCCAGATGAGATGAACAGGATGGCCTAACAATCTTCGGATGTCCAAGTCAAACCAGCTTCTCATCTCCTCTTGCTGAGAGGAACCCTGTTGTCTCCCATTGAAGCTGGTGGCAGCATCTGATGCAGTATGCCGAGAACTTATAGCCAGGGTAAAATTTGAAGCTTTAAGAATTTTTCCCATGCCCTTGTATTTGGGATGGAGCTGGTAAGCAGCAGGCTCTAGAAGCAATATGCATATTTCAGTTTGAAACCAATCTTTGAGCAAGTTCATAAAATCTTTGGTAATAGCAGGTGGTGACAAGAAGCACTTGAAGTTCATGGGGCCTGGCAGCAGCTTCAGAAGAGGACTGTCTTTTACCTTGGCAAGCGCAAGGGAAGCTCCCTCCTCCTTGAGCCAAAACAACCCCTCTTGGAGCATTTTGGAAAGAAGTACTACTGCACTAAGACGACAAGGTGGTCTGCCACATGGGCCTGAGGAACTGCTACCGCGAAAGAAATCCTCATACGCACAGGATCACAGGAACTCGAGCCCCTTCTGTACCAAAGCAACTTCCTCAGAGGCCTTCAAGGTTCATTCTCCTTTCCAAGGTCTAATGAAGTCAGAGACTTTCAAAAAGAAAAAAAGAGAAAATCCTGCCAAAGAACCGCACTCTGAATTTTTAAGAGATCAGAACAATTCAAGATGCCAGTTTTGCAACTAAATACAGAATAAAATGGGATACAAAAAAACACTGCATTTACACTCCTTTTTCTACACTCCTTTCTCCCTAATTTGAGAAAGGTTGAGGGAAAAGGGACATGAAGACAGAAAATCTAAACTGATGAACTGCTAAAAGACAATGCAATTACATTTGCAAAAACTGAAAACTAATTTATCACAAAATCTCACTCTAGCATTGGCATAAGACTAGAACAACTACATCTATGAGTTATATCAGCTAGCACAACTGTTGATTTCCAAGGAGCAGAATCAGCACAGTGTAAAGCTTGTATAACAGAACTGTTTCAGGTACCAGCTGTAGGATGGTGGTGACAACAAGAGCAGCTGCTGATGACCACACCAACCCAGCTAATCTCTTCTGGTGCAATTTCCACACCAAGATCGAATCAGCTTGTGGCTGAGGTGAAACCTTCAATCACGACAAGTTTGCTCTGGTATTTCATGGCAATCATGTAGGAGCAGGCAGCAAGGGGGGTGGGAACTAGGTGATCTTTGAGGTCCCTTCCAACCCAAGCCATTCTGTGATTCTGTGAAGGGCTCTATGGTAGTTAAATGTCAGATGAGAAATGTGCAGACTCTGAGGACAAGATGCGAAGACACTTCTGGAAAAAAAGACACAATAGATAAACCAAAATACTATTTCCTCTAGGACCCAACTGGCACCAGAATGTTTTATATTTACTGTCTAGACCTAAGCCAATCAATAGATTGACCTTTGTTTTTCCACTGACAATGTTATCTTTTTATTATTAGTAATAATAACTAATAATTAACTCATCCTTCACTGTTAACTCATGTCTCATTTCATTCCTGTGAACAAAAATTTACAGAAGCCACTGAATCCTTCCAACACCAGCTGTCACCCATTCATGAGGATGTGGCAAACCCCACCTTCAGTGTTTCTTGCCCCACTCCTCACTGTAGCTCTTAGTTGCAACTAACTCCACAAAGGAACATGTTGGCTGTTAGATTTTGCATAAACACTTAATTCATTACTGTATATTGAGCATTCAAGCACTTCCTGTTCAAATTCTAGGTAAACTTAAACCTGACACAGCACATCGGGCTGCTCCCCTGAGGCATGCCTTATATTGGCAGCGTTATCAGTTAGACTTGGGCACAAATACAGCCTAACCAGACTATCAAGACATTCCCTGCTTCTGTCAAGAGTTTGTCCATTATAAGTGAACTTTACAGCATTAACAAGTTTTTATTTTCCCTTACCTGGATCCTAACCACAGTCTTTCCTCTCCAGTGAGCTATGTTTGCTTCTCAGATGGATCCTGTTGCAAGAATCTGACAGCACCAGCCATAAGTACCGTAAGATGTCCACGATTCTGAAATGCCACTCTACCTTCTGGTCCTGGGTTATTGCCTCTGTGGGGAACATGTCTGCATATTATAAACCAACTACATTCTTCAGCTGTAGTCCTCTCCCTGTAGACAGCAGTTAGCCATTTTTAATGCTGAATTTTAGCATGACCACTCACAGTAGGACAGGCGGGTGGAGGCTGATGCGGTGGTAAGGTCAGGGTTGGGATTGTGTTTACAACACTGAACTGCTGGCAGTACTGCAAAAGTTCCTACAACATCCTGATGGCACCAACAGAAGCAAGCAACTGCAAAGTTCTTCTAGTGTGAGAAAGTAAGGACTTAGCGGGAAACAGTTGTCCTAGAGATTTCACTGTTAAGACAGAAGCTAGCAGACTTCCCTTTCCTACCAACTGACTTTAGGGTAGAGACAAAAAGATTACACCCTCCTCTGCTTCTCCTTTGCCTTCCTCTTTGCTATAGGAGCACAGAAGCCTTCAGCATGGCCTGCACTGAATTCAAGAAGAGAGAAGAAAAGAAGATCTCATTACCATTTTGCTGCCTATTAAAGAGTGAGACAATCTAACTGTGGTAAAAATAAATAGCTGGATGCAATTATGAGAATCGCCAGACATCTCGTTTTATGTCAGGCAAGGCTATTGCCTAATAGAAAGACAATGTAATCCTGCTGTTGCCTTGCACAAATGAGAGACGGCTTTGAGCTAATTAGCTTCCATGATAGCCAGCCATGAAATTGCCAACTTTATGGTAGCCATCTGATCAGTGATGTACGCTCTGCATCTTTTCATCACGTAACATCTGGGGGAGCCAGCTTCTTCACTACTCTTAACACAGTTCAAGCTCATTGTTAATAACCACTGTGATACTGGGGAAAGGTTAAGGGGAAACAAAAGCGTTCCCAAATTCCAGATGCAGCTCTGGTCTGCAGTCTTGCTCCCATACAGATATTTTTCCATCATTGCTCACAGCTCACCAGCCCAAGGAGAATCTCTGCATCAGGGGAACTGACTATGAAGAGCACACAGCCCACAGCCTTCTGCAGCCAGTTCCATCAAGTTTTAGCACTTTACTAGCCAAAGAAGTTGCTGATGGGGACTTCAGGAATAGCCATAAAGCGTTCACTGAAACCAAGGTGTTGCAGGCAGCAGAAAATGACTCTCATAACAGCCGTGGTGAGATTGTATAAAGTGATAGAGTGCTAACACTTAGATGTACTCAAAAGGCATTGCTGGCCGTCTAGTAGATAGTTTTATAAACAATTGGCTTCATACTAACCTTGAAACAAATGCGAAAGGCAGCAGAGGTGCTGTAGGACAAAGTGCTGTGGTTTCTTTATTCCCCGCTGGTGACTTGCACAACACCCTCGACAGCAGAGCACTCCCGTCCAGGCACAGACGATGCACTGGCCCCTCTCACGCTGCTGGTGAGAACCCACGTGGTGACCCTCAGCAGCTGGAAGACGGCTGCCTGCTGCCTTAAGCCAGCCCCATCTCTGGGGCCCAGTTTCCTGCAAGCAGCACTTCTAGAGATGTCTGTATCCTATACCCTACCAGGACTGGCTGCAGCTCTGCAATGCCCCATCACTCTTGGTGACCCCTGATGGGGGGCACACCTCTGTCCCGCACTGGCCTGATGTGGCCATGCCCACCTCCTCTGGAAGTGGTTGCTCCCTCTGGCCTCCGCAGCCAGCCTGCAGCCTGGCATTCCTCAGCAGACCCACCTACCCGGCTGTTCCGGAGGTCATGACTCACAGCGCTGCAGGTGGGATCCATCCCTGAGGTGCCTCTGGGCATGCCTCCTTGCAGGCAGGATCTGTCCCCACTCCCTGCCACATCCTTGGGGCCTCACAGAAGGGGGATGCGAGGCCATGTGACACCATGCTTGTCCTTCTCGAGAAGTCAATGGCTCCAGGATGTGCTCCTGCTTGTCAGGGCCAACTCAATGGCAGCCCTGGCTGCCTCCCTGGCACACACCAATGGCCACCCCTCACGGCCAGGCCAGCTGACCCCCATGCCACTGCCCCCAGCAGAAGCTTTGGAGCTTCCCACACTGCGCAGCCCTGCAGTTGCTTATTTTGTGTGACTGTAAGGCCATCAGAGAGTTCAGGATCACCACACTTCTTTGAAGACTTCAGTGATTAATTCTCATGTGGGAAATAATAGGTCCTGTGCAAGCACAAACCACAGCCCCATAAGCACTGTGCTGCTGCTGTGACCAACACACCTTCTCACTACCTCATGGCCCCCTGCCCCAGGTGGCAGGACACTCCCACATAACTAAATAAATATATATTTTATATATATATAAACCTGTATTGAGGAAATGCTGTTGTCAGCTGCTGGAATACTGCTCTTTGGAGTCACTGAATTAGTTGCACTGTCTGCTTATAACAGATTTGTTCCATTTCCTAATTTTATGAGCTGTTTGGAGAAGTAGTTGTGAGAGGTACTAAAAAAAAAAATCCCAAACAACAGTGGTAGCAGAAGCCCATGATTTCTGTGCATTTAAATTTCTGCCATAGTTCTGAAGTATTATATTTTTGATTTGATTTCATAACAGAGATCCCTTTTCTCCTCCCCGGCACCCCTCCAGCTGAGCAAACATCTAATTAAACATTTGCAGAGGAAATAACACGTGACATTCAGATAAACAGTGCAACAATGCAGCACACAACTGGGTTTACCTCAGACATGATTTCATTTCAGGTCAGGATTTGATTTCAGGCTGGGATTTCCCAGCTATTTCCATGGCTTAAAACCATAACACTGCTTTCTTGCAAACTTCATGCATCAGATTTGCAGCATACCATTTAAAAAGTAATCAGAGTCTTTATTTTTAGACAGACTATGTCCAAAGCACCCCTGCAAGACAGTCCACAATAAACCTCCAAGGACAAACACATTATTAACACAGCTCTGAGCACAGCCTCTGTCTCTCACTGGGTTTCCAGGATCTTGTGTGTTATTCCTTTCCCAGCGTGGAAATCCCATCACACACCACTTCTGGACTGCAAGTTCTTCAGAGGACACTGAGATGTTATAAAATACCACCTGGACATTGAGAGGTTTAAGACTTTACTATTAAAAAGACACTGCAGCTGCCTGCACGACCAGCTCAAGCCACTCCACAGAGTTTTGTGCACTTGCATTCAAAGACAAGCTTTACGGAGAATAACATGGGTACTTCCTACTCATGCTTCCCATAGGCTCTGCAAACACTTTGTTATTTACAGCTGACTATGTCAAGTGCATGAGCTTTGAGGAAGAAGCACCTTCTCCCAGCAGCTCCTCTCAGACCCCAAGTGGCACCCACCTGGCTGCTGCTCTGCACTGCTTGAGCCTGGCCAAGTCCTGCTGCAGGTCTGAAGAGTGGCTTACAGAGGTCTAGAGGAGCAACTCCAAAAGAGAAAGCAAACACTCACACTGCTTCTTCTAGGGAAGTGGTGTGTCAGAGCAGACATTCCTCGCTTATTTCTTGCAGATACCTTTATTTGAAGGGGAAGCAGCAGGTGGCCCCAGCCTCTAACTCCACCCAGCCTAGGAGCAACAATCGTAACTTGGATAGTTTACTTTTTTCTCCCCTCCCTTTTAAATCAAGGCAGATTTAAAAGAGGGGAAAAAAAAAAAAAAAAAAACCCACCACCACCACCAAAAAACCTTACCCCTTTCTCTCAGATGCAGCCAGCATTCTTGATTATTCACATGGAAAAGAATTTGCCCTTCTCCCAGACTAACCCAACTCAGAATAGCAACACATCGTGTGGTCAGGTCACATATTTAGAATGTATTTTTACAGTCTTTTTTGTCCAATTCCAGCTCTTTTACATAATGTTTGCCATGAAGCAGTCACTAAGAAAGCAGGAGAAACCTCTCCTTAAGTTAAACTTTTTCAGTTCTGTTGAAGTAGAACAACAACAACCAAGCTAACACCACTTTTTTAAAAAAATGAACCAACAACCTCCAGGGCAAAAAAAACCAACCAAACAAAAAATCTATTTTGCTGGAAGAATTTCCAACCAGTCCTAACCAGAGTTAATTACAACATGGTATTAAAAAGACAGCTTATTTTCAAATACTTAAGAGCATCGTGAAACATCCTCTGCCAAAATTAAAGGTCTGCTCTCTGCTGAGTTATTGTTCCAGGCTGTCTGCAGACATCTCTGCATGAGTTACACTATTCTGACATCATCTTGCAAGTGTGGTGCCCAAAGCACAACATGGTCTTGATAGGACCCCACATTTCCACCCTAGTAAATCCTAAATAATTTCCAGCAGTGCTGTGTACAAAATACCCAGGAAGTATGCTGGGTAAGCAATTCATATGACCGCATGCTCTGGGATTCTTGCTGTCTCTGAAGAACTTCCATATGTCCAGTCTACAACTCCAAGCAGGACAAAAAGAGAAAAAGTTAGTACTGAAGATCCAAGGAATAAGCATCCCACTGTCACAACTTTGTTTTGCGTCAGTTACCTGGTACTAAGGCAGGCAGATCCAGAAAGAACAACAGACTGAACTTCCAGGGAAATTGCTTGGACAAGAAGAGACCACATGGACAAGGTAGAGGGCTGCAATCAGCACGTGGTGCTGGTGAGAGTCACACAACCAGCAAGGTCTGCAACTGTGGTCACAGAGAAAGGACCTGGGGTCCTGAGGAAGGTTTAGATCTGATCCAGGTTTCAAGCAGCAGTATGATGGACTCACATGAGCACAAGGTGATAGTTCCTAACCTGGTGAGCGTTTCAACACCGCTCACAGAACAAAGAGCAGTATCAAGACAGCCCCTGAATCTGCCTTTGCTCAAAGCAACATTATGAAGGAATGGCGCTAATATCACCTGGAGCATATAGGAGAAAAGGGAAACACTCTCTAGTTCTCCAGAGACAGGCTTGTTATAGATACAGAAGTAGCTTTCTATGTTTTCTGTTTAACTGCGAATTGTTGGGAGCAGGCAAGTCACCTCACGATGCTGTAAGAGAGATAAAGGAAAGAAGACACCAGAGAAAAATTAAATTGAAGTGTGTGCAAATGTCATCCTTGGGGTCTAAAGCAGGATTTTCCCTCAGATTCCATGCCTCTTAGAGCATCAGCACACTACTTTGAGGCTTATCATTCCCTTAAATCCTTACTTTAAATAGAGGTAGTATTTTGCCTGGAGAACCGAGAATACCTTTTCTCCAGACACAGGGTACCCAATATTCCTAATGCCTACCCACAAAAGCCAAACAGCACACCCATCCCAGCCAACTATATTATTAGGAGCTTAGAAGGGAGAAACCAGAAAATTCATATGTATGAGAAAAATGTATGGTTAGGGATGCTCAGTCTGCCTAGGCAGTTTCTCATGTTTGGCAGAAGAGTGTCTTACCACAAGGCAAGAATTTGCACATGTTCTATCAGCACACGGCTCCTAAAAATGGTTTGTAATGACTAAAGCATATTTACTAGCTTCACTAGCAATGTTTTACTAACAGCTTTCATTCACTAGTAGTGTAGTTCTTGCTAGATATCTTTGCCAAGCTTACAAGTATTTGAGGACTTGCAAATTGGCAGAATTTACACTAACAGGTTTTTAGCATCAACCTTAGCTTAAGATCTTATTCAGAAATCCTGGCTGCTAACCGAGGTTTATTTTTTGTAATAAAGGGCCAGGGCTAGAGCCAAGTGTCTCAGAGGCTAATGGGTTAGAGCCAGACCATAAATAATTGAGGGTGTGTTCTCCATTTATGGCAGAGTGGCAGCAATTGGCTGTGAAAACACATTTGTGGGAATCTCATGGTCCTTAGGCTGTTCAGCAATGAGTCCCACGGCTGCTGTTCCTCACCTTTCCCAACCAAGGCACAGTCTGACACCACCACTTACAGTCTGGCCTTCAGCAGCCAGCATTCAGCCTACCACCAAACTCACCCCCAACTCCTGAACTAAGGCAGCAGGGATCAGCCACATCACAGCATGTGGGAGAGCTGAGAGAAAAGAACAGCTGCCACATTTCTTTTGAGTACGTGCCACGCAGAAACTGTAACAAAGAACAAAATGCATTGTGACTTAGGGCCTTACCCAGCCAACTCCAGGGCTATTCCTCTTCCTTTTCCAGAAGGAAAAACAGCTCATGGGAAGAATTACGGCAGCTTCTGAGATCCTCACGATCGTGCAGAACGAGGAATGTCACCAGTTCATTACTAGGGGTCTTACCTCAGGCCACAGGGAGGTCACAAGTATACTCATGCAATATTAATTATTGGCCTGGGACAGCTATGTAGCAGCTTGTTAGTTACGCACAAAATGCTTCCATGTGCTGAGCTACTGCAGAGGCTGGTGCTGTGGGTTTTGTTAGACAAACACTGCAGCTTCTGCCTGTGCGTTGCTCTGATTTCTAGTTGCAGCAGCAAACCTTCCCCTTGGGAGATGAGATGGGAGCCTGATCCAAGATTCATGCACACCTTGGGAGCAGCAGCATGATTTCTGCTGTCTGAAAGGCTGAAGACTTTCTTCTTAAAGGCCTTTTTAGAACAGATTTATAAGCATCAAATTTCCCCTCCCTTCCCCTCCCAGCCTCCCCCCAGCCAACAACCCCCAGAGGAACAGAGGATGAAAGCAAAAAGATGGGAACATGAAGGAAAAAAAAAAAAAAAAAAAGGCTTCCAGAGCTAATTTGGGCAGAAACCCCAGAAGAAAGCACAACCCATATACAGTAGTAGAATACATGCAACAAAATATCCAACTGCGTGCTTCTCCAAGAGATGGAAGGGAAAATTATGCCTAAAATGCCAAGCAGGCAGCACAAATCGTTTATGAGGAGAATACATTTGTAATTACAAGTTATTTTAGCTACCCTGCTGCCAGGAGTAACTAGGAACAGAAGGAACCGATCAGTGTCATCATCTCATCCCCCAAGGGACCAGCCAAGGCTGCTGATGCTGCAACACCAAGGCTTGGGCTTTCTTGGTGGAACACCTCCCTCCAGTGGCCACAGGCAAGCAGTTTCCACAGATCTCAGGCAGCTGGGGCCCAAGGCTGGTACCAGCAGCAGCTCTTGCTGTCCCTCCAGCTCCTCTCCTTCCAGGAAGAAGGAGACCAAGCAGCATAGTTCCTCACCTAGCAGAATTCCGATCAGGCTTGGTAGTTGTTCCATTAAGCTGAGGACTCCGAATCACAAGGCCCTGGGGAAGCACTGCCAGGTGATTAAAGCAGGGTTCTGGGAAATCCACCAGAAAAAAGGAGATTGCGTGACTGGTGGCCAAGCTTTCCAGAAGCACAACCCAGCCTAAAGGAGTAAGTTCTGCTCCCAGATCAGATGGGTCCATTGCACCCTACTTAGGTCCAAGTTTGAGCACCTCTTGGGCCAGTCGGGGCACCTCAAGGCACCGCAAGGCTCCAAATGAGTTGCCACCAGTGCATGTTGGTAGCACTCCAGCGCTTCCTTCTCTGCAGGCTTCACTCTGCTTTTTGAACATGTATGAGGACTTATGTCATGTTTATTTTCACCTAAAGCAATGGCAGACTCCACAAGTCCACTAATATAGGTCCTTCTGTGAACAGCCATTTTAAATGGCCAGCAACATACCACTGTGGAGCAAGATCTGTAGGAGTTTTGAGACCCAGCTCTTATCTGTTCCTCAGCTCTGCTTAGCTGAGGAGGAAGATTCACACAGTTGCTATCTGCTTCAAGATCTTTTCAAAATGCTCATGGTGGTGTAACCTACCAAAATGGCTACAGCAGCTTGCTTCCTCCTCAATGACCTGGCAGGGGCTGACAAATCATTTTTAACAGAAGCCTGAACCCTAAGGAGGGTGAGTTGGAAGAGGAAAAATGATGGAGCTAGGCTAGCAATAGCTGTATACATGGTGATCACAGAAGTAAGCGCATGTTTTGTCAGAGTTGGTTCTGGAGTCTTATGACTCCACACAGTGCAGACGGCACATTTTTGAAGCGGTATCTTTAAATACCAAGATCACTCACCTAGGAGATGGCAGGTAATTCAAATGAACTACCACTCAGCTCACCCTAACTCAGGCATACTTCATAAAACAAGGAAAAGTTGACTCTAGAACACAGCCTACGAATATTGCCACTTCCCTCTGACAAGAACCATCTTCACCATCCACACTAATCTCACCCATATGCCTCCTTTTGAAGACCAAGACATACTGACATATGCATCCTGCTTTTTTGGCAGGGCCTTTGCTACCATAAACAAGCTGACAGTGATTTGCATGTAAAGCAGAAGGGGACAGAAGAGTAACAGGGAAACCACTGCAATGCAAAAGACTTAGGCAGTTTTTTTTTTTTAGCAAAGTCTTTATTACAGAAATATTCACCCTCTAGACTTTTATATCTGTACATGCATTTCTTCCAGTGGGAAGATGTTGCTAAAAACAGGAAAAAAAAAAAAAAAAAGAAAAATGGAAACCCAGCCTGGGCTCCTTTTTACTTGCTGCTCAGCATTGGCATCTGTAACCAAACAAGAATCTTACAAATACGAACATGTTAGAGAACAGACTTTGTACTATGAAAGGTAGCAAGCTTTACTGCTAAGAAGGTGCCTTCTGCTATAGCAAAGGTCAGCTTGAAGGATCTGTGCGGGAGAGGGCATGGATCTCAGAATAGCAAAGCCTTATCACACCTCCATAAAAAACAGCTGCCCAGTCATATCTACTCTCCTCAATCACTGCCAGGTCCAGAGATGAGGACACAGCAGGGACCCACTGCTGGGGCCCTGTACCCCTGCATGGGCTTTTCTTGCCAGAAAAAAAGTTGAGCAGGTAGTGAAGCCATGCCGCTGGACTGCTATTGGGGCTATTCCTACCAACCCCACTCGGACAAGAACCAGACTGATGGTCCTGGGACTGCTTCTGTAAGGCAAAGGCTCCCTCACCAATTACCTTGGATCAGATCTCAGGCAAGGACCATCCATTTCTCTCCCAGATAGCTTCCTGCTGCCAGAGTAACCGTAACACAAATGCAACAGCAGGAAACCTGTTGTGTCCAGGCCATCTCTAGGATCAAGGATGTCCACCTAGCTCCCTCATCTAAGAAATTGGGGCAATTTTCCCATGCACATTTCTTATTTTCTTGTGCTCTACACCACTCCTTGCTGCTGGACACTAGCTGAATAAAGCAAACAGCCCAGCCATAAAGTACACAAACCACCCAGCCTGCCTGAGTGCAGGAACAGCTACCTTTCTGCTGCAGCATTTACGCTCAAGACCAACCACCACCAGCCACGCCTCCAGACCACAATGGAGTCAGAGGACTGGAACAACTGAAAACAAAAGCAGTTTATCCTTGCATCTGAACTACAGAACCTAAACTGGGCACTGGTAGCAGTGATATCTCCAACATACAGTGCCTGCAATTGAGTAAGATCCCTCTGTGCTCATTATTAAAAAAAAAATCACAATTAATATTTTATATTCATAATGGGGGTAGGATAAGAATCCAGTCAATCATAATCTCTATAAAAGTTGGCAACCCAAGAATGCAACCAGCACAGCCAGCCTGGGGCTGAGTCCACACTAAGCAGCAGTCTCTGAAGTGCCTGCAAGCTGACAAGGATCCAGAAAACCAGTGCTGAGGTGGAGGAAAAGGAAGAGAGGCAGATAAGAGAAATATGTAAGCATCAGACCCAGAACCCAAGGGACATTCCAAAAGCAGATGAGCACCACTGCTGCAATCTGCCAGGCCACACTAGTGACAGGTTGGCTTGGTTCCCTCCCAGTGGCTTCTTGTCACACTCAAAGAGACGAGCTCCACTGAAGGCAAGGCTTGGCTGACTCCAGATGCAGCAGAAGTGATTACGAGTAGTGCTCAATAGTTCAGATGACAGTCTAGGCTGGAAGATGCATAGTAGAAGCAGAATCAGGTTAATTGTGAGGAACAAGGCCTATAAACAACTAGTTACCACCACATTAGTGAAGTAGGTGAAGCTACCAAAGCACTGGAATCTCAACAGCAATTCTGACTCACAGGACAAAAAGATGGTGTTTCTTTTGGGGACTGAGGGAAAGATGTGGGAGAAGAACACGAGGGAGGAACAGTTCTTGTATGTTAGGCCCAGCGGGCTATAGAACTGAGATATGAGTAGGATGTTTAACATGGAGCAGGCAGCAAAAGCTTTGTCCCTTTGCGTTAATCAGGTGTCTCATGTGATGCAGGACAGTTAAGTGGACAGCAAAGTTCTGCTTCTTGAAGTAGAAATAATCCAGAGGCAGGATGCAGGTAGCCCAAGGGCCCTATTGCCAGAAGATCAGGTTGTATTGCAACTCTAATAGTTCTTAGCAGAGTGGTGTCAGAAATAGGATGTCACAGGAGTAATTGTCAATGGTTGGACAGTCTGGGTTCGAGGCAGGAATGTTCTGTTTGCTCCTTTCTCTGTGGTGCCGTAGTTCCGCAGCCAGCAAACTCAAGACTTGGGCACTTTGGTGTAGTCTTCACTGTGTATGTTCTTGCAGAGTGAAATAGACAGTATCATCCCCAACAGCTGGAATAAGTAATGAAGAATGGGAAGTCAGTCAGCAACCAGGCAGATAGGGTGGGATGAAAGGGTGGTACAGGGGAGCAAAATACAGGACACCACTTTTAATGGCACCACTCAGGTGAACAGCATTGACCCTCCATCAGGATGAAAAAAATGTTTTGCTACAAAAAAAAAAAAAATCATACCTTCACCTGGAATCTATGTTATGAGCTTTTTAAGGCAATATCCCACTAGTGAAGTCTCACCTTTTTGCTTATCAACTCACTGCATGCATAGCCAGGAAGAATGAGAGAAAAACTATATACAGCAGGTTTGTCTTTGAAAGAGTCTGCATGGGAAGACAGGGCATGACCACATATCAGGACATGACTTACCTCTACAACAGCAACACCTGTGCAGACCCCAAGAATGATACCAAGGTTGTCCTTCAGCCAATTCTGTACACCATCCATGCAACCCTATGGAGAAAACATTGTCAGAGGGGAAAGAAGCAGGAATGTAAGCATCTCAGAACTAAAGATCTAACACACACCTCTTCTTGTGTATGCACAGTTTATCCCAGTTAAATGATATGCTAAATTTCACAGTAGCTTTGGCAGAGAAAGGTGGGATCCTGTTTAGTGAAGTGAAAAAATCATCTCCAAAATAATTTCCAGGAGTACGGACAAAGTGACTTCAGTGGAAGCTTCACAAGCCCCAGACAACTCACTCACCTGCTTGTGAACAGGCCAGTCAGCAGACGTTTCGGTGCCATTCAGTGCAATATCCAGTTTACAGAAACCGGTATTTTCCTCAGAGTCCTTGGAGCTGTTGGAGCAGGAGCAGGGATACTCGCTCATGCTTTTGTTGATAAGAATCGCATTATTTTCCCAGTCCTTTGCTCCATTCCAACCACAGCAGGCAATCTAATAAGCAAAGACAGAACACTGTGGTCATACACTTCACACTGGTAGCATACTACATGCAAAAACAAACAGGCAGTGGATGCAGAGGCACACAGAGCAAGAACTTTCCATGGTCTGGTTCCTAACTGCACAGTACCACTGAAGTTTGCCTCGGTGCCTGTGGCACATCAGCCAGCCACCACACGGTGGCGTGGACATGCCACTGAGCCCCTGTGGGCCACAGGCAGCTTGCACCAGTCCTGCTGCAGCTCGGGGCTGGCTGGCAGACAGATGAGGAAAGTTTTCCATTCAAAGAGACATTTACATTCCTATGCCCCCACGTGATAAAACTGCAGTCACTGGAGGGGAAAGCACATCGGGAAGTCCAGCAAAGACTACAATCCTGTCTGAGCCTGTACCACCGCGCAAGCACTGGGATCCAGAGAAGAGCAATCAAACTTGAGGTGGAAGTTCAGAAAAAAATCCCTCTCTGCTCAGAAAGGAAATGTAGTGTTTCAGTCTGAATAACCTACATGAGAGCAGAGGTACGAACAGAGCAGAGGTACGAACAGCTGAATACCCACACCACGATTAGCATTTGGTTTACAAACAAGCATTGAAAGAAAATCCAGCCTCCAGAAGGACCTACCCCGCCTCACAGAGGTCTGGACTTGAAACTCATAACTGGTGACAGCACAACTCCCACCAGTCCCTTTCAAATGCAAACTCTAGTGCATGAGACAACCTAGGTTCCTAATTCCCCATTCTTTTTTTCTTCTGTTCTTATATTAAAAAAAAAAAAATAAAAAAAATAGCTAAAGCAAGATCCTCTCTCTGCAGTAAGCTCAGCCTTCTCTTGATTCCACTGGCAAGGAGCTGCAAATACAGTGATAAAACATGAATAAATCATTTGTGCTCCAAGGAGGAGGAGTATTGCAGGTCAGACCAAAGAACAGACAAAAATGCTGTTACTTGTACATACATCACATCAGCCCCATGCTGGGCATGTGTTTAACCACAGTAGCCAGACAACTCTCCAGTCTGTGGTTTGGCAGTAAACAGCTATCATGACTCCAGCGTGCTTGAACACTGATCTAGTGACTCAAGCACTGACCCTGATGCTAAAACAGAAATCATGGGCAGTTGGATGGCTACCAAGAACACTCACACTTGCAGAGGAGTCATCACAGTAAGCAGGCAACAGACACCAAGCAGTAAAGCAGATAGTGCTGCTGACTTGCCTGGCAACAAGCTAGGGATTTTACTTGCTGCTAAAGCAGTATGCACAGTGGCTTTCACAGGGACTAAGGCATTTTGGAAACACTGCAGATGAAGAGCAGAAGTGTTGGGGTACCATTTGGTAGGTCAGACACAATGGACTAAGCAGCCAAGACTAGCTAGACCTAACCACCAGCATACAGAAGTGGATCAGAGTCTTAGCAAGCACTAGGAAGCAAGACAGTTTTCTAGGATGCAGGCAGGAAACATCACAGGCAGCTTCACAGATCAGCCAGATCAGTGTGCTATAGTGTCATCCAGTCACCTCTGCTAAAATATAGCTTTTTAAAGACATCTGAGGAGTGCATATGAAAGAGGCTCCCACAGTTAAACTCAGGTCAGGTGGCAGAGGAAACGGTTACTATCCATCACCAAGAAATACATGGATAGACTGTATGACTATCCACTGTATGACATTCAAGGCTATATGGAAGCTTTAGTGGGTTGAGAGCATCAAGTGATGGATGTCAGCAACAGTGATTTGAACATACAGAACTGGAAAAGTATGACAGAGGATTGTCAAGTGCTGCTAGACCTCTTGCAATACCTGCTCCCTCGAGCCTAATTTTAAAAGTCATTTGCTGCCAAATAGCAGGCTTCTGTCCCATGCTGCACCTTGTGGCTCACCTGTTTCTGCACATAGTCCCATGCATCTTGTAAGTTCTTATCGTTCTTATCATCATCATTCCAAGGGTCATAATTGGCAATCAGCCTTTCAACTATGCGGGACACCTCTTCTTTCAGCTGGCAAAGAAAAAAAAAGGCAAGAGTTAGATAAGTCAATTCTTAGTAGTCTCCTTTTGGGGGTTTAGGTACATGACACCCCTCATATCAGCTGCTAGTTCATAGCAGGGAAAAACAAGGGCTCGTCATGGTCACAGTCATTCAAGAACTTTACTTTGCTCTGGTCCCATTCACCGGAACCAGAGCAGAGACAAACAGCAGATGGAGATTTCAGGCACCGTAAAAGAAAAATAAAAGTGGAATGAGCAGTGGCTTCTGCCTAGCCCTTTTCTAAAGGACCTGAAGGAGATAGTAATAGGTGCTCAGACTGTCACCCTCCTACAATACAGCCATTTTTAAGCTGTAGCAAAAAGACAGACAGAAACAACAATACAATCATTAGGAAATAAGCAGGAAGGAAAAAAGCAGCTAGGCAGGGGAAAATCCCTCAGGTCAACCTTGAAATAACTTACTCCGCAGTCTTGTCTATGCTTTTGAGAACAGGCAATATATATGATCAACAAGATGAAACAAAACAGGTTTACCAAGATAAAATCCCACTATGATGACCAGATGGCATTTCCTGCTGAGAAATTTTTTTTCCAGGCAGAAGTTAAACACAACAAATCCACCCCAGCTTTCAATGATGCATGGCCTGTTGCTATGCAAGAGAAAAGTTGTTTTGGAGAAAGCAAGTTAATTTGAAGTCCCCCATTTCCTCCTCCAACCAGTTATTTCAACTTCAGTAGATGGGAGACTGCTACTCTAGTTCCTCAGGAGCTGAGGTTTGGAATAAATTCCTTCCTGTTCTGACTAAGGCATTATGCTTGTCACAGAGTTGGTAGGAAGCACATTTGATGCCCAAAGTCCAGGCATCAGACTGAGCAATGATACAATCCCTTAAACAGAACAGAGAGGGAAATAAATTTTACTCACAAGAAAGCAAAGCTGTGAAGTCACTGTCAAGTAAGTGTTATAATGTATGGAGGACAACTGGAGATTTACCACAGAAAAACTTGGGATGCTTGGTGACCACAAAAAAGGCAAACAAACAAACACACACAATCTACAGGCTCCAGTGATACAGTGTCAGAGAACAGAAACAGATGGTTCAATGTGTGTCAGGAAAACCCTTACAGGGAGAGAGGAAAAGAGTAAAACAACTGCACAAAGCACAAACTGTTTCTCTTCAGAAATGTTACATGCAGCTTCAGTCACTGAAATCTCTTTTAAAAAAAAAAAAAAAAAAAAAAAAAACCTAGCTGCAACAAGTAACACCTACAAACAAAAGGATACACATACACAGCTTCAGTCTTCAATGGAAGCTAAGACAGTGGCTTTGCTATGCAATGTAACAGCCAACGCACTAGTGCTCCCCACTAAGTCCTTGCCCAGGCACAGAGAAGGGCCATGAACCTGACAAGCAGCGAGAAAATAGAACCGGGCATGGTTATCCTGGTAGGACAGGCTGAACAACTGCTGCCTGCCACAGGTGAAACAGAGGGGAAGGATCAGTGCAAGCTGAAGAACAAACACTGCTGTGTGGACTCATGGGCAATGAATTTCTAACCTTGCCCTGCCAGCGAGACTCTGATCTAGAATCTCAGCTACTGGAGTTCATCCTCAGTACAGCTGAGGCCCTCCACATCTCAGGGAAGGTATGAGTCACACTGCTGCTGTGTGCAGGTGTTTTTTTTT
>VXAV01010262.1:43494-72714 GCA_013399715.1 Alectura lathami | reverse complement strand
TTTTTTTTGGACATACAGCTGGTGGAAACTTATGTTTTTCACAAGGCATTGATCTATCTCTCCCTAAACTCCTGCAACAGCTGCTTCTGTTCTGAGAAAGTACGTACTACGCCCGTCTAAACCATTCACTAACAGTCTTCAAAGCTCAGACCTGTCAAATCACCCCTTCAGCCCCATTCCTTATCCAGAGAAATTTACACCACCCCTCAGCTTGATGAGAGGTGCAAGCTACCACCCAGCAGGTTCCTCAGCCCTCTTCCTCCTGCCTCACTCTGAAGCTCTTCTCAGCCAGCGTGTACACAGGGGACAGCTAAAACAGCTGCCATTGTTAAGGACAGACCCAGATCACAAACGGCTGGAGAGAAGCATCACTAGACTGCTCAAGGGATGGCATAGAGTTACATCAGCATGAGCACTGGGATGCTCCCACTCTTGTGTATTACCTTTGTCTGTGGAGCTACGGTATATTTCAGGCCAGTGGAAAAGGTTTTCCTCTCTTCTGCTAAGCATCACAAGACACAATGGTGACCCAAGGACAGGCAGCAACAGAAAGCAGTGCCTACTGTTAGAGAGAAGCTTCAGGCCATGTCTCATTCACTTGCTATGCCAGCAACTCTTCTTCCTAGGAAACTGCAGCATGGCTTGCTGGGATCAGCTACGTCAAGCCAGGCAGACGGGAGCCGCGTGATCTTCCTTCTCACGGTGTCTAACTCTTCCCCTTTTAATACTTAGCTTCTCCTTTTCCTTCCTTTCAAATCAAGGCAGCCTGACCTGGTTCCTACTAATGAGATTGGCCTTAGCTGCTGCCATAAGCCTGATCAGTTACCGAACCTCCACATCCCCACCCTCATCCTCCCGCACACAGGAAGGGAGGCAAAGAGGGACAGGGCTGTTCTCTCACCCAGGTCCCATCTGGCCTGTCTGTTGATGGCTGGACTGAGCCAAGGGTCCCTTCTGCCAGGATCCCAGCCAGAGTCTCTGTCCTCCACCCCAGGGCCATGCCACAAGCAGACAGAGGAACTGACATCACTGATGGCAACTGTGCAGAAAGCTGCATCTCTGTTCTTCCTCTATTCTTACATAAGAATAGGCACAAAGTCTCACAAACAGATCTAGTTTCAAAAACTGAGGCATTTAAATGAAAGAAAGCCAGGGATTCATAGGTGTTTTGGAAAGTAACTGGAGAAAGGGGGATTGTTACGCAAACAATGGCCCAGGTCTGAAGAGCACACACAAAGACAGCACGTTGGCTGGTTTAACTGACAGAGCAGCCCAGGGTGGAGACAAACACCTGCTGCTGAACACCCTTCTACACTCAGCACAGGCAAACAAAGCACAACAAGCTAGAAGGGCATGCTGAACTTCAGCAGGCCTTTAACACCCTTCCCATCTTCACCCATTAGGGGCCCCTCAGGACTCAGACACTGCATGGAGCATGACTGCTCCAAGAAATCACTACCCCTGCCCTGTGTCAGAAGGAACAACCCTACCACCACACTGCAGGGCAGTCTGAAGTCTGGATGCCAACACCATGGAGACTGCCCGAGAGCACCAGGGTTGCTAGTCTCCCTTTCCCATGGGCTTAGTGGAGAGTGAGAAAAGCTGAATGCCAGAGGCAACAGCATGGGTCTTTGCTTCCAGCCTTCAGCCAAGAACAAACCACACCAGCTTCTTCCACTGTCAGGCACCACTGGTCACCTGTTCTGTCCCTCAGAGGCAAGTAGATCCTTCCCCCAGCACATTTATTAGCATGCAGCCTATGCACAAAAAAACAGGCTCAAAAACAGGAGGGGGCCTCAGCCCTCAGTCATTTCAGAAGCTGAAACTAATACATTGCTTGTAGCCCCAGGCAAGACTGTTTGCTGCAAACAATAGCTAACAAGTAGGGCAATTCCCAAGAGACCACTGCTCTCCTTTGCTCAAAGCACTTAGATCCAAGCTGCAGAGAACTGCATGAACTAGGCCAGTGAGACCTCTCTCAGGTTCAGAGGGTTGTGATCCACAGGGGTATAGCCAAGTGGCAACGCACAGTTCGCAAATCTGAATGCAAGGTAAAACTTGTGATGTTACTAATTTGTCAGCCCTAAAGAAATCCCCACCGCAAGGTTTCAGTAGCTAAGAGATGAAGGGAAATGGATGTAGCATCAACATCCTCTCAGGGTGGGCAAGTACTGGGCAATTCCAGTATGAGGGGGCATTCCTCTGGCCATGCCCACAAGGGAGGCAGAGCAGCAGCCTTCCTGCCAGAGGCTCAGCCTTTTACAGTTAAGCTATTTCAGGAGACTTTCACATGTCAGGGTCTAGAAGGATTTTGATGCTGAAAGTGAACAGATATTTCAACAGAAATTTTGGCCCTGTAAGGCCAGGGATATATCCCTGGCAAGTGAGTGAACCTGTGCAGTAGCTATTAATCAAGAAGTGAACAGGTAGGGAGAGCACAATAATCCCATCTCTTCTCCTCTAGTGGAAAAATATAGACTTCAGGAATAAGAAGCAGAGGAGTATCACCTTGCTACACTCAGTCCAGGATTCTTTCCTCCACTCTTATTATTCCTTGTTTTACATCTAACCAACTTCCTGAAGACAGAAGAAATAAACATTAACACAATGGACATCTAGGGACTGGATCTTGAGCAGTTTTCAGTGTGCTTCACTGTACTCTGAGCCACCCTGGGATGACGTACATCAAGTGAAGCAGAGCGACATGCACAGAGTCACTGAAGCATAGCCACAAACCAGCCTTCTGCCAAGACCTTCCTGAAAGTTTTAGTTCTGGGCGGGTACTTCAGAGAGTCCCTGACATAGAAGGGCCCTAGAAGAGCTTTTCTGTTAAGTTTTGCACTCATTCAATCCTCGGTGAACATCTGTTCCAAGCCTATTTCCCCCTACCATTCTGCTGAATCCATACAAGTGATGATCCCAGCCATGCTGGTCTAAGGGCAGTGCAGGACAACCCTCGGCACTTTTATTCTGTCTGGTCTGACTGAGGTCCAAATGAAGAGTTACAGATAAAAAAACTGGAGTTTTTCTAAAGTAACAGCTGGAGGAGAAATACTGAGGAAGGCACAGAACATCACGGTCCAGGAAGTCATATTTCCCTAGTGGTAGGGGAATGCCCATCCCCACACCTTCTCTGCATTAGTCAGATCTGTTGCAAATCAGCAGCTTGTTTGAAGCTGTAACTTTAGACACCAGATAGCCAACGCTTCAGTTTCTCCTCCAGCTCCAGCCAGCCCAGAGAGCAAGCTACGTTCACACCAAACTTGGCAAGGAAGTCAGCCAACAGCTGCTCACTGTCACCACAGCCACTTCCACTGAGCTCTGAACAGTTACGCTGGGGCAGGCACCTTCCACATCCCCAGCTTCACCACCAACTTCCTTAACCACGTACTTCTCGTAATCACCAGCAAAAAGGCTGTCTCAGGGGAAGCAAGCACAGCATTGCAGTGGTACGGACATGTGGTTATGTGGCAAAGAATAGGGCTACCCACAACTGGTACTAGAAGCCTGCATACCAGGACAGAAGCCAGCAGGGACACCACAGTGCTAACTTGTTCTCACTGTGTGACTGTGTCTTCCAACTGAGTATCGCCCACGCCAGGGGATCTACAGCCAGGACAGGATGTTGCAATGCACTGAAATAGCTCAGAAAAGTTATTCCCTTTAAACTATGGGCCTTATCACAACTCTTGAGAAGCATACACTGTGGAACTACATTCTTGGCAAAGAGATCCACTTCAAGTTGTTAAACCACTTGGCTTTAAGTTCAATTTGCAGTACAGAAACTGACAAATACTAAGGATAGCTCTTGGGGAAGAAAGACAAGGAGAGCTTTATTTACAAACGCAGAAGGGCTGAAAGGATGGAAAGAGACGACACAGAAAAGGCAGCCAGACTGGTAACCCACCAATGCAGCAGTGATGGCAATGTGGTAATCACTGCTACATGCCCAAATAGTTTGCAGTAGGATCAAGAGGAAGCGTGGTCAAAAACTTTCCAGGAATTTTTACTGCTCCCACTACCCAAAAATAAAGCCTATGTACCCAACAGCTTCCTAACCTTTGAGGAAGCAGTGCTACTAAGCCTGTCAGATACAGCAACCGCGCAGCTAGCCACAGTTTGGAAGGGAGAATTTCCAGGCGTCTCCTGTTCCCCCAGACTAAGCCCAAGGAAAACAAGCACAGTAAGAAACACTCACTTCTTCCTTCTGGAAATAGATGACCAGTCCAGCAGCCACCTGAGTTATGAGAATCACCATGAGGCAGGTAAAGTACTGGAAAGAGAGAGAGGAGATGACCATTATCAGCCTTCAGAAAGTTTGTACATAATAGGACAACTTTTAGTGAGACGTCATATGCAGAAGAAGTCACAACTAGCCAACACCTTTGCCTGTGGACAAGCTCTGCTATCAAAAATACTCTCCCCAGTGAAAGGCTTTAGTACAAGCATCTACAAGTACAAACAACAGCTACGATTTATTAGGCCTGTGCATTTCAGCACTTCTCCTGTCAGGCCAACAGGAATACTTCAGGAGGTAGATGGTTTATGAGCACCACCTGCATGTGTCATTCCAGCTGGGACTCGCTCTCCCACCTCCAGTTCCACTACCAGTCCCTTTGACCGCTGTCGGTTGGACTCTCTCTGCCCACAGCAAGTGGAACACTGAGACATTCCTAATGCCAGGACAAACAATATGGCCATATCTGGTTTCCTATACACATGTGCTCTGAATAAGCAGGAGTCAATTACCAGGTTGAGGTTTATGAAGCTAGTTTTCTCATCTATCACAGAGAACATTTCATATAGATGAACCATTTGGAGATAAGTCCTGACATACAGGACATTCCTAGTCAGGTCTCTCTCAACTCCTGCAATTTCCACAGAAGCTGAACTTTGCAGCACAGCAGGAAGCTGCCACTCCTCCTCTCTCACTGGCCTCACACCATTGAGAACACCATGCCAACTGGAAAGCTGGGGCAAAGGGACACTGAAAAGGTCAGCTGGGACACCTCTCCTCAGTTAGCAGTCCTTCCCAGCAACTGCAGAAAAAATGGCTCAGTCACATTAGCTCATTGGCAGTGATGTCTGGGGAACCGATGTCGTGGTGCGCTGACTGTCAGAGAATATAATACACACAGATAAAGAATTGGATCTGAGTTGACCTGGCAGAAGTGCTGTCCCCAAGGAGACCTGAGCTTCAGACTCCAATTCAACAGATATTTTGCTGGAGAGATATCAAAGGGATATCTAAAAGACAGCATGAATTCTCTCACCAGACCCAAGAGACACCGAATTTCATTGACTGCTCCAAGACAGCCCAGGAACCCCATCAGCATGGTGAGAGCCCCAACACCGATGAGGATGTATGCGCCAGTCTTCAGGGAGGGAGATGAGGTCTCTGTAAGGGCCAAGAGAGGGAACAAAATCAGCTAGTGACAAATATAACATCTGCCATCACCATCTGGAGAACTGCCTCCATGTCCACATAACAGTCTGTTATCTTCTACAAAAAGGCCGCATGGAGACACGTTAGACATGGGGACAGAAGGCTGCTTCTGGGTCTTTTGATGAGGGAATGCAGTCAAAGCCAACCTGCAGGTCTCCGTTCTCAGAGCCAGGAGGACTCAAGGTCACTCCAAAACAACTGCACTCATTGCAGGCTGTTGCAGCACTCATGTATGCAAATAGACGCTAATTCCAGGATCAAAACAAGGATCATGCCCAAATTAGCTACTTCCACACATCCTCCTAGCTACCTCCTGCTATTGTCTGGAATGACTGCATTCTCCCATCCCCAGAGTTTTTAAGCCGAGTCTACATAATGTTATCTCAGACATGCTGGTGCTGTCAGTCCTCTCCTCTCAGTATCTGGTACTGTAAGCAAGAGAAGAAAAAAGCTCTTGTATCTGAGTCGGTCACAGTACTACTTCCTCCAGAAAAGGACTGGAGGAAGCTTGACATTATGGCATAAAAGTCAAAGAGATACTGTCTGAAAATAGTAACCAGAAACCTCATTCACCATCCACAGAAATTCTTAAACCTGTGAGTTGCACAGTACAGGGGAAAGTCCAGTGATTAATGCAAGTAATACTTATAGAGCTCAGCATTCAGTTTCCTGGAAAGAAGTCCCAGGAGACAAAGCTTCCCCTGAGCTCCTCCAGAAACAGGTGAAAAAGAGACGATAACCAAGACCAGACTAACACTCTTCTCCCAACACCCGCATCTGCCCTTACTTTGGATATCCAGTGCAAGCCACCAGCTTCAAAACTTTTTCCCTACAAAAAGCTGAAGAGAGAGGGAAGATATCAGTTATCAAAACCAGAATTAGAACTGTTTGCTGCACAGGTCAGATCAGACACTTCAGCCTTGATTCACTTCCAGACCAGACATACACCACAGAAACCAGGATGCTGCTCCTCCTCCTCGCCAGTTCCTGGGCTCTGGCTGCACAGGCTGGGTGTTGATGCAGCAAAGCATTTAGGGAAGCAGGTGCCTTACAGGTGTGTTCCTCTGATTTTAGTGGCCTCCAGGAGACTGCACTACTCCTTCACCCCAAATCCGCTCTGCTTGCTGTCGCTCCGCATTTTCCCCTGGGCTGGGCCAACCGCCAGGCGAGCGCAAGCGGCCCCTTGGCAGCAGGCTGCAGTGCCCTGCTGTGCAGAGCTGCCTTCCACGGGTTACTAAAGCCGAGGGAGAGGGGGCAGGCATGGGAAAGGAAGCGAGGGGGCAGGGAGAAAGAGCTGAGACTGGAAATCGCCTGGAAGGAAGCTAAACCCTCACATGCTCTGTTAGCAGAGATTCTGGGTAAAACAGGAGGAAATGGAGCCAAATCCAGGGGCTCCTTCACAAACGGCAGCAGCATCCATCAGCCTGGGGGAACAGCTTCTGGACCACTGGCACTGATCACATCTCAGACGCTGACAGGTAGTACAAGTGGCCAGGCCCTAGTAAGCCCCTTTTAGCTACCTGCATTCAGTGTGTTTCTGCTCATGCTCACACACTAACCACCACCCTTTACTGGGCTTCGTGCCCTTTTAATGGTGCAGTGTTAGCCAGATGCTGCAGCACAACAAACAGTGAACAGCAGTTTCTGCGTGTACTGGCATTAGTGGGGGTGTTCTCTCTGTCCAGCACTTTTCAGAAGCAGGCCACAGTGCTCAGCAGGACTTGACAGATAAAACTATTTGCAATCAGCTTAACGGGAAGAGGGCTATGAATGCCATTGCTGTTCATTCCACGGGCAGATGAGATGGGGCTGCAAGCAGCATGCATGCAGCCATCCTGCAGCACCTGATGCCAGTGACATCAGCAGCAATTCTGGAAGTGGTGGCAGTGAGTAACCAAACTTGTTGGAAGCCCCCTCTAAGGAAAAGGCACAAAGGAAGTAAAGTTTGTCAGAGCCAAAGCTGTTATAGAAACACAGCGTGCAGTGAAAATAGGACAAAATATTAGTCTTTAGGTTTAAGATGAAGTATATGGATTTCTGGTTGAAGAGGCAATGGTCTTATTCAGTCTGACCACAATGTTGCAGTCCACAAGAGAAATGCTCTGTCTCCTGGGCTGTTCCCTTTCACCTCGTCCTTGCAAGAGTCCCATCCTGCCATGCACCACATCACTGCTCAGGTCACAGGACCTGCACAGGAGCATTGCCATCCCCAAACTAAAACATGGTCACACAGAGTTCCAGACTGCAGGAAGGAGAAAGATGAAGAAACATGGTCTTACGTAGGACTGCAATGAAACTTGTTTTGTCAGCCAAAATCCATATTCCAAAACCCAGGATCACAGCGCCCAGGATCTGAAAGAACAAGAACAAAACAAGTATTTGTCTAAACTAATTGGCCAGCTATTAGAGGAGGCATTAACCATTATTTATATTTCCAGAGGAAAAACAACCATTCTTTTTCTGTTCCCACCCACCTCCCCCATGGTGCTTCTCCCAGCATAAACAGGATTAGCATGACTCCAGGAAGAGAGCTTCAGCCAACTGCATAGAAGCCTCAGGTTCTGCCTGGCAGACCTTCACACCATGTTTTAGCAGTTGTATATGAGGAAGGTTCAAAACAGCCTAATGAAATGCCGCTAGGACCTAGCCCAAGGTAAGTGTACAGATTCTCTGAAGAACTGAGGGAGGACAAGAATATCTAGCATGTGATTTGAAAAATTTTTTTTTGAACAGAGAAATCCTTGACTGTATGGGACCAGGCTAGAAGCCAGCTGCCAAAGGATTAGATATCTGGCAGCTGGAACCTTCCCAGGAAGGAAATCATGGGCTTGTCAGGCTCTGTTAGGATGTTATGGCTCCAACCCACAAATGCACAAAAGCAGTAACAGTAGCATTCACTTTATAGGCAGGTTCCCATGAGTGAAGGGCTTTTCCTCTTCCAAAGCCAGGCTTGGGCATTTTGCCTTGTAACCCTATGCTATGCCAGAACACACTAGCCCCTCAAGCACACCAGCCAACACATCTTCCCGCTGACAGAGAATCAACTGTTGTGAAACACCAGCCACAGTCTCTGCTCCACTCACCAGATTTATCTAGGGGAAGGATTAGTAAAGCAGTATGTCCCTGTGAGTACTCAGCTGAATCCAGACACTGAATCAAGAAGACCAGAGATATACATCCTTCCCATCTTGTTTTGAAGAAGGGGAAAAAAAGCATACTCTATTTCAGCTAACATCATAGGTAACATCATAAACTGAAGTCATCCCAGCTCCCAAATTAGGATCTGTACACCATTATACCGTAACAAAGTCACTATGCCGAGCAGTCTGTGACTCCGCAGGCTTTGTAAGAAGTTACAACTTGTGTTATTCAGCCAACTAGAAACTGCAAAGGGGTGGAAATCACCAGTGCAAAGACCTAAAACTGTGAAGGAACAAGGGAAGGACAAGCAAGGTAAGTGACATGCCTCCAAAGGACATGAGCTGCAGGCAGTGGTTCTTACACCAGCAAGGTTTCAGGGTAGGATGAAGCAAGATACCAAATAAGTCAACAGGTCTGAAGAGAAATGGAAATTCTGTGCTTTGTTAGGCAGCATTCAGACAGACCAGGGAAATGTCAAACCACCACCTGAAGCAAGCTGGCAGAGCCAGCATTGGGCTGGGCCTTGTCTCTGCAGTTTGAAAGTTTACATTGTGTTTCAGCTCCTCACACAAAGATGCTTTTCTGAGCAAAGGAAAAGCAACACTCTGAAACAGGCTGCTTGCAAGCCTTCCTGGCTTGGCAGAGGGGTAACACAGTTAGCTCTGGGGGCAGGATTAGAAAGTCACCAAGCAAGTTTCCCAAAACATGAAGATTAATGAAGATGACTGACTCAGCTGCAGAAAACATGCTGCTGTTGTCTCCCAGAGGAAAAAAAATTCCCAACAAGATGACATTAAAAATAATCCACCTCACATCGCATCCTGACATGCTGCACAGCAGCATCGCATCTGCTGATCACACTGGAAAAGCCCCTTGAACATCCAACAGCTGGACACTTCTAAAAAAAATCCTTCTCAAACTTTGTATCCACAGGAACTGCTGAATTTACAGTTTGAGGCAGTCTCACATCTGTGCCAGTCTCTTAGTAAAATATTTGTCTTGAACAAAGATGCAAACCGGGCTTTGTGTGACATCTCTTTTGGCTCACTGACCCGAGATGTCACCTCAGTTTTGCTGTTGCTGACAAAACACAGCTCTCCTGCTGAGCTGAGTTCCTGGGAAGTGATTTGTTACGAGGGACTCCAACTACCCAAGGCCTGTTTTCACTCTGATCTTTGCTCTAGTCCACAACTCATGAGTTTGCCAGGAGCCGCTGCTGAAAACACTAAAAGGGGAGGGCACAGAGAAAAGAAACCACAAGGAGAAGACACTGTTCTGTTCACAACACTGTTGTTACCTCCTAGCAGGACAGTATCTCTGCTCAGTGTCTAAAGGAGTTTCCGTACACAGCTTCTGCCATCATCTTGGCTTCAGACCGTCTGCATTGGAATCACATCTGCTGCCCACAGAGTTGAATTCCTCTGCTCTGCTGCTTTCCACCCCTAAAGCACAGCATTGATGTCTCCCCCTCACCCCAGCAGTGAGAATGTCACCCCAGATTTCAAGCAAGATCCCTGCCCAAGCACGAGTCAGGAGGATGCAGCCCCCTCCAGGCAGGGCTGGCAGTTCCCACAGCAGAGCACAATGAAGAGCCGCACAGAAGAACTCTGCTGACACTGCACTTCTAGCCCAACCGAGCCCAAGCCCACAGAAGTATCACTACCATTAACACAAGGCTTCATTTCAGGTAACATCCTTCTGAGCCATTTACAGAGGTGTAAGAAATAGGACAGGCAGTTATATTTCAAATAGTTTCCAGAGGCTGAACTTGTTTGGGAGGACTGTTTTTCCTTTAAAAGAGAAGAACCTGCTGCGGCCCATATCTACTACCCAAGAAGGAAGAGATGTGTAAGTTTTTGACTAGAGAAGCTTATACCCTGAACTTCTGTTTTTGGCATCTTCTGGAACAAGTAGGAAAGCAGTCCAAATAACCTTCTTCCCTTTATTCAAAGCAGGTCACACCTTCCCCTGAAACAAGGCTGCAATACACAGCAAGTCCCTGAACTACTTCAGCTAGAGCGAAGGACCTTCTCACAGTCCTCGAGCTGTAGAGAATGCTATTTCAATGACTAAGTAACTTCTGAAAGAGTCACTGGTGTCTCTAAAGGCTTAACTCATCACATCCAAGGCGGGCTAGAGAACACTGCAGGCAGAGGGCTGGCCTGCAGAATGCAATCCCAGTGGCCCAGCTCAGGCTCCAGAGCAGAGAGCTCCATACCCAGCATTAACACCCACATTTGTGGAAGCATGGGATTCTCTTGCGATCAAGTGTGAATCTACAGAAAAATAGCTCCCATGAGCCAATAGCTTGTGAAACGCAAGCCAGACGGGGGAGCTGCCCAGCTCCCAGCCATCACTGTGGGATCTGGCTGCCCTCAGCCCCTGTACAGCAGTACAGCCTTTAGAGGGCAAGGGAACTGCAAGAGTTTCTTGGGCTCAGAGCTGGGTACTCTCCATAACAGAGCTCAGCACCTACTGGAAGCCAGCACACAGAATCTGTGTTGGGAGCTTGCAGCAATGCTGCAGAAGCTGTTTCTCTGCTAGATTAAAGCTGATCCAGAAACACACACAGTGTATAAGCTTGAACATCCCCATTCACACCCTGAACAACCATAACAGGAAAAAGCTTCTCATGTCAACTATTTCCTATGACAGCCAGAGAGTAACAGATACTACTTTCCTCAACATCTGGCACATGCAAGAAGCCTGCCATTAGCTGAACCAGACTCAAAACCCTCAGTCCAGAGAAGCATGTGCCCATGCTGGGCAGAGGGCTTGGCAAACAGCTCATTAAAACAGCTTTTCCCCTTGGTCAGCAGCAGACCTGCTCACACCCCACCTTACAACTTCACTCCATAGACCCAGCTGAGTTCAGCTCAGCGTTCCCTCAGGGAGGAGAGGGCTGGCTGACACATCTGAGGTGCTGGTTTGGAGTGGGCTGCACGAAGCACAAAGAACAGCCTGCTCTCCATCACTTGCAGCCCAGCTGGGAGAACTGCAACCCCCCTATGGCCCACAGAGGGGTCCAATGCCTGCCACCCTCCCAGGGCCTTGCAAAACAGAGGGAAATGCATCTCAGCGCAGACCTGGGTCAGCCTGACAGAGTAGCCCTGCCTTGCTTCCTGACAGCTTGGCCAGCTCTGCCACCTCACCTGGTTCAGAGAGGGAAGGGGAGGGCAACAGGAGACAGAGGTGCCCCAACCACTGCTCACAGCATCCAGCAAGAACAGCTATGTTGTAAGACACCACAGTAGTTCAGGCACTTATCTTTCACCTTTCCTCCCATACCAGGCAGCTTTCTTGAAGGGAACATTCTCCCAGTTTCCTCCCCTCTGGCACAAATTGCCAGCAGATATATGAGTACAAGCTTCCATTAAAGAGGAAATCATAGAATGGCTTGGATTGGAAGGGACTCTAAAAGCCATCTAGTTCCGACCCTCCCTGCAACCCTCTAGATCAGGTTACCCAGAGTCTCATAAATAAAGGACAGTACTTTAAAAACAGATTGTGGCTAACCTAGGAGTCACCCAAGATCTGGCACTGCACCCATCAGTTAACAAACTTGGACCCAGGCTCAAGGATAAAGGCAGACTGGCCAGAGCCAGGTACCAGGCTTTAGCAAGACTCAAACACAACCCTATAAATGCAGCTCTGCTTCCCAGAATGGATGGGTTAAGTTATATGGCACTTAAAAAGCACCATCTCTTCAAGAGATGAGATAGCCTGGATGCTAATATGCCTTCAGAGGAATGCTGCACTAGTAGGAGGAAGGGTCTGGACTCTGCTGGATTTTTCCTGTTCTTAAGGCAGACCGAAAGATCCCATGTCACTCTAAAGCTTTTCCTCTCCTCATGACCCAAGAGTCCTCCCCATCAGTGCTCTGTGCACCCAGAACTTCAGCCCACAGACCAAAGGTAGCCACCCTTAAGATGGAAGCAGCATGTGGGGAGGAAAGATCTGGCAGGGTGAGCCAGAGGAACCAGATCCAGACGTGGCTCTTGAGCCTGTGCTCAGCACCTGAAGTGCTGCACAGCCATGAGGGAAGGGAGAGCAAAGATGTGTTCAGGCATGGACCACAAAGTAGTGATCACCTTGTTGTGCTCTATTTCCTGCCCCCGCCCTTCCAGCTTGGCCCTTCCTTCCCCTGACATGCTGCACAAAGGGTGACAGTATCAGACAGACTATTTTCTTGCTGGCATGCCCACAGTTGAAGCCCTGTCCTTCCCCAGAACAAAATCCCAGCATGAAGGCAGTACCATCACTGGTACCAGGCGGTCCCTCTGTTCATATGACATGCAGCATCTGAATTTCACAAAGGATACTTCTAGTCCCCATCTGCTCCAGAAAGGAGCTTAGACTGGATCATCTCTTGCTGAGCCTCACATTCGAGAATAACTGCGTCCAGAAGCCTGCCTTGTTTCTCCAACCACACCTGCCCTCATCTCCCCCACCTCCTAGTTCCATTTCAAACAGGAGACTTGGACTAATTCACCTCGTTAAAAATCAGAGCCAGCCTTTGGGACTCAAACAAAATTAGAGCTGTTCTTTGAAGCCCCGCCTGACCTATTTAGGAGGGCACTGCCACTACTCAGCAGGTTTTGTAGCTTTACTGCTCCAGGGCAGCTCAGCTGTTGCTCCAGATGTGGCAGCAAAAGGAGCTACAACGACCTTCCCTCTGAAAAAAAAACCAGTAGCTCTGGCTTTCCCTTCCCACTGCAGGATGGGAGCTGGGTGCACTGGAGGCAACAGGTTGGGACTGTGAGCAGAGCTCGTCACCATACCTGGGAGTCATGCAGTAGCTCCCATGTCCCTCAGAAGGAGGGGTTCCATCCCTTCTTCCCAAATCTCTGGCTGGGTCATTTAATGAACACCCTGGGCCAACAACCAGACAAAACCACCTTTCCAACTGATTTTGTTCCTATCTACCCCATAGACACCTGCAGTACTTACGAGGAACAGGAGATTGAAGAGGAAGAGGAAGTACTTGGTGACTTTTAGGCAGCCGGACCCCATCTTCTCTCACTTACAGGATCTAAACAGAAAGAAGAAGGACAAGCACCTGTTAGCATCAGGTCCCCCTGCAGTTTGGATGACACCCTCACTCCATACAGGGCCCTGCACCACCCAGTGGGTCTCAGAGCAAGCGCACCAGAAACACGTGCTGGACAGACCTCCTGAGCTGCCTTTTAGGACAGCAAGACAGGACAATCATTGCAAATACAAATAACTGCTGCAGCAAAGACCTCTTGGAGCATGATAGGGAGTTATCAGAAGTTCCAGTGGGATTTAATCACACATACACTAACTGCATTACTATTTGCATGGAGTTTGCATTAACAGCATCAACCAAAACACCAACTGTATCCACCAGTCCTGGCAGACTGAAGCAATGCACTTCCCTGAAGATAGAGGTCACAAGACCAGCCTTCTCCACCTGAAAAATCTCATCTCTTTGTGACCCGAGCAGCTGAAGGAACACCAAAGAGTGAGGCCACAGGGTCAATTGGCAAGGTAGCATTAAATCAAGCTTCTTGTATGCAACTCAGCACTGGACGGCTCAGCAACACTTGAGGACCAGCAAGTCTACTCCACAGTTACTTACAGACTGCCAATTCCGCTGCAAATGCAATTCAGGCAAAATTTCAACATGTCCCTATCTCCATAGCCAACCTCCCAAGTGCAAGACAGCGCAGCAGCTCTGATGAGCCAGGATGCTGCTGTTAGCTTGGTAACAGCCACACAAGCTGCAGTCTGTGGTGTGGCTCGCAGAGAAAGGAACTCCAGTGCAGGTCTTTACCTTTGTAGAACGTACCGGACTGTATTTGACATTAATTCTGCTCAACTACCATGTCTGGAGCCTGCGTGAGAAAAGATAGGCAAGGTTGCTCTCAGCACTGAGAATTAGGCAGCATACCAGCAAGGGGTCCTCATCAGATCTTTGCGTTTCAGGACTTTGGGAATAAACAGGCCTGAATGATTGCAAGCTGCTCACTTCAGTTCTCAATTGTCTGACGGCAAAGGGCTTAGAAGTTACTGAAAAGCCCAGCAGACCATCCCCAGGACCAGGGCTCTGCTCCTCCAGGCAAAGCAGCGCAGCTGACTGACACATGGGGACAGGTGGTGGAACATTTCAGAAGTCAGCGTTCCTGCTTCTCCTTCCTCCCCCGACCAGTTACGCTTCCTGCAGAGGGAATGGAGCACTTAAGTTCCTTAAAATTTGCTCTGGCAAGCTCCTTGCTTCACACAGCCCACACTGCTGTAAGAAGCAGCAGCCAGAGGAAGAACAGGATGAGCTGGGCCACTGCTCAGGCCTGGGAGGAACCACTACCAGCAGGAAGAAAGGTCAGCAGGGCATCTTGCCACCAGCCCGGGTGTACCAAGGGTCACCATAGCCCAGTGCGCTCTTTTGTTTCTATTAAAGGCTTTTGTTTAATCTTATTAAATATTTAGGTTAATTCTGGAGCTAAACTGGTATGCAGGCCTTGTTGCAACTGGCTAGCCTTCCCACAGAGCAACAGTTACCCTCCTCTGCCAGGACAGTCTGAACTCTGTGCTTGAAGGCAGCGCTGCTGCTCACAGCTAGCAGCTGCACTAAGCCCACAGACGCACAGCACCTAGCAAGGCACCGCTGAAATGGGAAAATGGCACACAAGTCACATGCCAGCTTGCTGCCAGACAACAGCCATAACTCACAGACCACAGTGCCTTTTACAGGTATCAGAGAAAAGGGACAACCGAGCAGGGACAGCACAAGTTGCTTCCCTCAGACCGTGCTCCCTCCTCTCTTCTGCAGGAGGAGAAGCAGTCTCCCAGGCCATTCATTCCGGCCAGTACCAACTCAGAGAGGATATCCAAGGCAAATTTCCCCACCCAGCTGTCTTACCTGCTGTCCTCACCATGAACACAATTCCTCTTAACAGTATCACATGGGAGCCTGACAATCCAACAAGAACTTTTAGGCAACCAGTTCCTCAGGCAACAATAAGTGTCTGCTGTGGGGGATATCAAAGCTTTTCTACTCCTCAGCCCAGCCATGAAACAAGCTGGATGGCTCTCACACAAGCCATCAGCCTCCTTACCATAAGATGCCCCATTCTAGGTGCAATCTCCATTTTCAAGCTTGAGGAGCAACTCCCAGCACCTGCTGATCTGCTCCCTAGAAGGGAGTAGCCACGTGCTGCTTATCTCTGGCTCTGCCCCATGCTATTTTGATTAGTCAGGAAAAGAGAGACTTGCTGAGCTATTAGGATCATTACAATAGTTACCTAAGGTAATTACATTGTCAAACAAGTTGAAAAGAGCTGCTGTGAAAGGTGTGCCTGAGGTGACAGAGTAAAAGATTTGCTTTCAGGGCTCGTCTACTCCCAGCTGTTTAAGGCATACTAGTTTGAATATTTTATTAAAACCCATAAAACCAACTACGCATTACAGCATTATGCACCACTCTCCTCTTGCCACAGGGAGATGCACCTCCTTCAAAGCTCCTGGCAGTAAAGAAGCAATTCAAAGTACAGTTTTTGAGCTGAAAGCAAACCAGGTCTTTAGAGTTTTTCTCTGAGCTTTTAGGATACCTCCAGGTTCCACACACTGAACTATTACATGCTTTCCAGTTCTTCTGTTTTCTTTTATTTCTGTTCATTACATTAATGAAACTCCTCAAGACTTCATCTTTTAAAACCACACAAGCAGCCACAACACTAGCAACACTGCTGAAGCAGCAGCTCAGCAAAAATTGAGATGGGGGCAGATTTGGAAGTAGACGAGTTTGGATCTATCACACCCAGGCATATCCAGAGGCCATGCAATTCAGCAGTTCCTTCATCAGGCCAGGCCACTCACCCCAGGAACAGGCAGGACCCACACCCTGTGCAGCACAGCCCTCATCCTTGGCGAGGAAGGGCAGCCAGAGCCAGCCCCTTACCTTTGGAAGCTGGCTAACTCTCCAGCCTCAACATCCTGCAGCAAAGCGTGCCAAAGTTTAATAAACCAAGTTTGCAACTTTCTAATTCCACTGTTTGTCCACAGTTGTGCGTTGTTTCCTCCTTTTCCTCCCCACCCCAACTGCTTTAACCATTTAAGTTTTGGTACATGTTTTCCCTACATCCATTCCTCACTAGGCAGTCCCACGCGGTCTTTTCAACAATCCCACCCACATGCCTCTGATTTTCCACGTCACTCTCCAGAGTGATGCCAGCTGAGCATTTCATAACAGCCCGTACAGTTGACTTACACTGAGGCATTTCTCCCAGCCTCTCCTTTCCCACCCTGTGAAGATACACAGAACTGTTCATGCCTGTCTTGAGGCACTACTGCAGTAACATTCTGTTGCCTACACGACCTGGTTAGCCTCGGTGTGGCTGAATTCCAAGTCTGCCCCAGGACCTGGAGGAGGCACTACCTGACTGGGACCTCAGGATTTCCCACTGGCAAGGCACAAGTGGAGCCTGAAGTGGCCTAGCAGCCCCAGGGATGACTCCCTGCCCCCTCCAGCACCCCCAGCTCTCAGGCTTATCAGTCTCAGCAAGAACTGCAACAGCAGAGCCAGTGTGCAGAGCACAAAGCCCAGGACGTGTGCAAGGAGCAGCAGACAGGCACCAGCCTTGCTAGTGGCAGCAGGAGTGCCGTCAGCTTGTTCTGTGAGGAGTCTGTGGTGCAGGCAGGTGCACAGGGATATTGTAACCGCATCAGTCAAGGCACTGGGAGGCAAAGTTAATTTTTAATTGCAATTCTGCTGTCTCAAACTAGATCCCGCACTGCCCCCACCTAGCCAGCACTGCGCGCTCGTTGAGGTTTATGGCACTTGGCTCAAGCTAGCTGGTACGTGCCTGCTCTGTGCAGCTCTGGAGCAAGAGCACAGCCTCCTGCAGCACCAGTCCTGCTCCTGCAGCACAGTGCTTCCTGATGGGCTCTGGCAGCTCATCAGACACCTCAGCTGCCAAGTCACTGTGCAGTGCAAATAAGGGGCTCATTTCTCAGCATGGCAGAAGAGGAGGAGTAGGTAGGAACAACCCTAACGCAACCAGAGCAGTTCAGCTTGTGGAAATCACCGTCCCAGTATGTTTGCAGACAAGTTCAGAGTACTGCAGGCGCTCAGAGAGCATGTGCGCTCCTGAAAGCATGGTCAGCCCCAGCACGTTGAGTTGGGTAGAGGAGGGTAAATGTGTGAATGCATATGCACAGCCTGGAAGCTGTGGGTCCCTCTCCCCCAGAACCTCTTCCTTAAGAAAAGGGAAGCACTGATTGCTAAGAAGCTGCAGGCTGTTTCCAAGCACTTCTGCAGTGACTCCCCACTACCACCTCTCAGGCTCTAACCCCAGAGAATATTGAACAAAGGCAAACCCCACAGGATGTGTTGCTGCCAGCTTTCACCAGGTTAGGAGGTCAAAACAGCAACAGCATTGGCTTCCCAGCTGCTATCCTCCTGCCCCCACAAACACCCTGAACACCCCACATGGCTGAAATGCCAGCCCACCTCCGCTGTCCCTCCTGCCTGCCCCTGGCTGAAGGAGAAGCTTTATACCTCACAGCAGCAGGCACCACCGTCCCAGTTCTGCAGCATATCCAATGTCCCAATCCTTTGCATCATGCACCTGATGCAGCAGCTGAAATAATTGGAAGCAAATCCAGACAGCTCACTGCAGCAGCCTCAGCTGATCACAAGCACTGCAAGTAGTTCCGACACAGCAAGCAAGCACCACCTTCCCCAGGACTACCAAGTCCAACCTATTGCAAGAGTTGGTTTCCTTCAAGATACTGTTACCAGCTCTGCTTTGGAAACCTCTAAAGCTCTCCACAGTCTGGCCTTGCTCCCTGCCTGCCTTTCATAGCACAGGGTACTCATTTGTACACAGACCACCCAGCTAGCCCTGGAGAAGTGGGTTTGCTGGTGTGAAAGAACTGGCTCTTTCTAGGAGAGGATCAGCTGCTGGCTCCATGAAGTTACTTACCTGCCCACTAACTAGCATGAAGTTAAGGCCATGCTGAAGGCTAGCATGACTATTTTTTTCCAGGATTCCCTACCCTAGAAGCCAAATCAGTGCCAAATTAGGCTAGAGCTTGCAGAAGCCAGGGGAGTTCAGGGGACGCTCACAAAACGGTCATTCCTGCTTTCAGCCACCTGCACACAGCAAGACCTGCAGAAGGGCAGCCCCAAAGGCCATGACCTCCCATGGCAGGGGAGGAGCCAGCCCACCTCTTGCTGACTCTAAGCCCTCGCCCCACAGAGCCCAGCTGCTGGGAATATTTGCCTTTCCACACAGGTGAAGAAAAAGCATTTGGCAATCAGAAGGCCTGCTGGTCATCTGCATGAGAACCTTGACAGCTTTGCACAACAGTGCCGGTTAATGAACAATAGCTGAGTTGCTAAGCCTCTGTTAACCAGGTACAACATTGCCCTGAGGAGGGGATCTGGTAACATACAAAGAATACCCAAAGGAGTTCATCTTGTTGACATTAAAATTCAAAGGCCTTGGACTTCCAGTACACCTGGGAAGTACAGCTTGTCTCTGGTGAGCAAACAACCCCTGAGCCAATGAAATACACAGGTCTGAATTCAATGAACTTTTCTTCAAGCTCCACTGAGATAATACCAGCTGTGTAGTGACCTTGAAAGCATAAACACAATCGTGTTCACAGTGCAGATTTCCAAACAGCATCTCCTGACAAGTTCCAGCAGAAAGATTCGAGGGAGAAGCTGGACCCAAGAAATTAGGGCTGCTACCTAGGGTTACCCTCTCACACAGACCACTTCTGTCCATGCAGATAAACATATATGGTAATATCACCAAGCAAGCTATATTTTCTAATAAAAGTGTCAGGGCAAGGTAGAAAAAGCTGCCTAACACAAACTTTAGAAACAGAAGTGGGGAAAAAAGTTATGTGGTAGAGACTTTATCTCATTACATCTAGTCTAGATACCGTTGCTCATTAAGTTGCAATCATTGCCTTTAAGCTAGAGGAAATTGTGATGAGGGTTCAGCACAAACAGCAGCATGGCTCTGTCAGCCTATGAACCACAGCACAACAGACACCCCTCGGCCAGCAGACTTTGTTCCCGCTAGTTCAGTGCGCATGACAGGTACAGTGACACTCAACACGAGGGTCGGCTAAACATCTGCAGTCACAGGCTCAACTGCATGCACTGTCCCTGTACGCTTGTTCCTGGAGTGAGAGAAGCAGACCAAAGCAAGAAGAGTTGGCAACCAATGAATACCACTGGCAAGAACAGATTGCTAAGGAGTCAGCTTTTATCAGCTTACACCACTCAGATATTTGTTCCCAGTGCACCTGATAAGACACAAAGCTTTTCCATTTCACTTCTGGAGATGGTATACCGTTATGTGTAATAATCTGACAAACAGTGTCACCAGGTGAGATCTGAGATTAGAAAGCACCCTTAGGGCTCACTAGAATCAGTGTTTACAGCATGATTTTTTTTTTTTTTTTTTTTTTTTTTTTAAAACAGCATGCCCCTTGTGCGTCTTGGAAAACGGAAATAATATTTTAGAGATGTGATTCTGATGTGCGAGAGGAAGTGATCAGATATTTATAAACCAGTGTCACACTTGCAAAGAAAACCACCCACATTTCCGTATCAAAGAGCAAAGCAGGTTTCAGCAGCAGCTGTTATCCTTTCTGTATATTTACAAGAGATGCAACCAGATTTTTAAGAACATCTGTACCTCCTACTTCAGTTTGAAAGCCAACATTTATGTATGTCTCCAGTCCTTACAACTTGGAAACAGGGAAAGTTCTTGGCTATTTTCAGCCTATGCACTCATGCTTGCCCAGCACGACAATATTCACAGGACACTCTATTTCTCCACTTTAAACAAATCTTTCCATGCAGCAAGACCAAAGATACAAGCTTGCCAAAAAAAGGAAAAAAAAAAAAAAAAAAGGAAAAAACCCCACAACCTGTCCCAGAAGCCTTTTGGTTTTTCCCCTGCCAACTTCCCCCACCCCCACAAAAACTCTTACCAGAAATAGCAGACAGAAGAAAAAGCCAAAAGAAGTTTAATGAATTTTTTCTTTTTTTTTTGCTTTTTGATTACCATGTACTAGTTTGTTATTTGTGTAGCACGCACTGCAGGAAGAATCCAGAGGAGGTCTCCACACAAACAGCACAGGGCGCAGTGAAAAAATGCATTTCAGAAAACAGGTTGGGCAGCTCTGTCACTTGACTACGCTGGCTTTTTAATGGCTCCAAAACAGAGACTGGCTCAGCTTTGTTTTTTTCCCCCCCACTCAGAGCTTTTATGCTGTAAACTTCATCTCTGCAACAGATGCCTCTACCAGGGCTGACATGCCCCATGGACGAACAAAGCCCAGGGACCACCAAGTGTTTGCTGTTGGTGTGACACCTGCCAGCCTGGAAATCCAGGTACACATTCAGGTGCAGGGCATGCTCCTGAGCCTCTCGTCATGCACGCAGAGGTTGACAGAGCTCACCTGAGGCTGCACAACCCCTCCCAGCACAGCATGGCTTGGAAATGCCTTCCTGAGACCTTCTGGTCCAGGCTCTTCTGTGGGCAAAGAGAAAGATTTAACATAAACTTTTCTCTAGCTAAGAGACAGAGAGTCCCTGACCCTACAGTACCAGCCAGGTAGCATGATTGATTTTTTTTTTTTTTTTTAATCTTTGCCTCCTCCTACATAAGATGAAAGAAATATGAAGGTCAAGGACTTTCTACTGTTACATTTGCTTTCAAAACAAACCGGTTCTCAGTTACTTCCATTTTCTCAGATGTTACAGCAGATAACTAGAGAGTGTTTAAACTCAGCACACCCATGCCAAACACATTTCTGAGAAGTTACAGGCATGTGCCTCAACTGGGAACAGAGGTTTCCCATCCTCTGTGGTTCCTTCCAGGAATTAGCAAGGATGTAGGAAAGATGCAGAGCTTTACTTCGGAGACTGGAAGTTTCTGTCAGCTGAGCAGCTTCACTAGAAGTGGAACAAATGCTCTCCAGCTCCCCCCACCTCCCAGCCCAGGACCACAGGCCCTGGTGCGGAGCAGTGGATGGGGCTGAGCAGGGCAGCCCGGGCGGGAATGCAGCTAACCCCCCAGCCATGCTCACCCTCCACCCTGCCCGGCAACAGCAGGCCTTCCAGCAGCCCAGTCCTCAGCTGGGCTCCAGGAGTGTGGGAGGACAAGCACTCTCTCAGGCTGCAGCCTCTTGGAGGAACGTGGACACACTGCCAGCTCAACTGACCGCTCGCCAAAGCGCTCAGGTCCTGTGCTGCAGAGCACGGCCAGCTCTCCAAAGTCAGCTTTCTCCAACAAGAGATGAGCTATTAGCGCAATCATATCACATGCTCTGTATCAGATCCTTTGCTGACAGCAAGGCACCGATCCCAAGAACTTGAGGTTTTAACCCTCCAGCCCCACAGACCAAGTAGAGGTGGAGGACTACTGCAGGTCCAGCACAACTGGAAAGCAGCACAAGTCCCACTGGCACAAAGAAGTGCCTCAGCCCGCAAAGGGATGCCTCTTTTGGCTTGTTTCCAGAAAGAAGCTCCTACTATCTGCAATCTCAGGAGTCTTGTTTTTGCCTAACACACCATTTGTTAATTGCCACACCCCCATCATTTACCAGCTGCCTGCATGCTGACAGCTACTGAGCCACCCTGCTGCCATGCCAGCAGGGACATGATTTAGTGGGCATAATGGTGTTAGGTTTATAGTTAGACTAGATGATCCTAGAGGTCTTTTCCAACTTTTATGATTCTATGTTGGCACTGGTACATGTGGCTGCAGAGCAGACCACAGATGGACGGCTGTAACAACCCCAGTCAAACCGAACTAGTTTGCTACAAGCCAACAGGTATGGCTGGGCCAGGAGTCTCCAAAGTCTGTGGGACAGAACCAGCCACAAAATGTCTTATTCACAGCCTTGGCACTCACTGCAGCTCCCTGGGATGAAGCTTCCTTCTCTGGGGCTGCCCGAGGTCACGCAGTGTGGGACACCGCAGCCCCTGGGGCTGGCCCGCCTGTGCTCAGACAGCACAGTCAGCCTGGGGACAGACATTTCACAACATCCTGAGCCTCTGCTCAACACTGACAGCAGGCAAGAATGTAAAGAGAAAGGCAGCGCTATAAGCACCTCAAGACGGAGGGACCCTTCTTGTCCCAAGCAGCCCTTCTCTCCAAAACAAGGGTCCAGAGAAGGCAGAGGGCAGGAAATACCCTTAAGTACAAGAGTTCAGAGGACAGATGTTTCAAGTCATTCCCTTCTAACCAGAAATACCTGCCTGCAACATTCCCCCCCCCTCCAGTATCACTGTGTCACATCTGTAACTAGCCACAGCAGCCAGACCCCTTGCTGATCCCATCACTTCGGGGATGCAGCTCGAGAGCAGCTTCTGAAGGAGCTGGTCCCAGCAGAAGCTGCTGCACGATCTCTAAGAGGTACCACAGCACTGCCTAAAACTTCTGCCCTCCACATCTGCAGATTAGTCTCCTCACTCCAAGCCCTTCCTACAGGTGGAATAAAGCAGAAAATAAAGAAGCATTTTACAGCAAAGGGCAGCACCATAAGCAGCAAGAACAGCACAAGCTGTTGCAGAAGCTGCAGTGGATCAGCTTCATTCCTAGCTTAGTCTCTCATGAAGTGAAACGACACAGCACAGCATATCAGCAGACAAGCTGGGAGACAAAGGTGTGGGTGGGGCTTGGCCAGCTGGAAGAGAAGCTGCAGGGCTTTTTGTTTTACTGTGACAGAGATGGCCCCGGCAGCTGAGGCAGAGGGCACTGCGCACCTGGCTACATGCAGGCGTTGTGCTCCCAGCTGATGGCTGTGCTGCTGAACAGGTGGAAAATGCAGGTTTCACTGCAACCACCTGAGAGATCCCTCCGTTTCAGACCTGCTGCCCACAGTTAGCACCACCCCTCCAGCAAACACCATCCAGAAAAAAAAGAAATAGAAATAATCGATCCACTCTTTGAAGCATCGCATGCATAGGCTATGGACAGGGCTGCTTCAAGCCAAGAGGAACAGACGTGGGATAAGCTCCCCAGGAATTTGGCAGTTAAAACAGACAGCAAGACTTCGAGAGCTGGGCCTGTTCCAGGAGCAGGAGGGGCCTCCCGCTGTCCTCGGGGATTCAGGCATGGCACTACCTCCAGCTGTCTGGAGAAGAGGTTGCACCGAGCCAGGCCTCTAATACATCCTTGAAAGGGTCTCCTCTTCTAAATTTAGAGCACAACTACTTTGGAAGACTGTTCGATGGAGCAAGACTAGAAGAAGGATGGAAAATTGCAGTTCGGAGGCATTTACTTTAAAAAAAGAAAGCTGTTTTGGATAAAAGTTCTATCTGCAAGTCTCAGTGCAGAGATAAATGCTCCCATTTTTGAAGAAAAAGAAAAAAAAAAGCAGGGCTCTGTTTCATCTTTAATCAGGAGACTGTGATTCAGGCTAACATTACTTTTTAATAGAGCTGCAGACAGATTTATTTATAGTACTTTTCTCAATCCCATCATGTTACACTCTTTCCCCCACAGTCCACTCCCCGAAGGAGAACACCTCTGCTTCCCATTAACTCCGCAATATCTACCAAGCCAAACCTACTAACAACATCAGATGACAACCAGAGGTCTCCTCCTTTGACGGGAGGCACACAGCAAGAGAACAACCCACCACAGGACCATGGCTTGTGTGGATGGTGCTCTTCAGAGAGATGCTGGCATTGGCACAGGCCCCTGGTGAGCAGCTCTGGTGCAGGCCCAGCGGCCAAGCCAGCACAGCTCACACACCATCACGCAGGCGTTTCTCCTGACAGGCAACACCTCATAGCAAAAGTCATCTCTCCTTTGAGCAAACGGAGCACTGTTTAGGCTCCCATGGGACAACACCGGGTGCATGGCCATCTAGTTGTACACGCTCTGCTAGGTCTTGCCGGGAGCTGTCAGCTGCGCTGGCAAGAAACTTCCCGTCTGCCTTGAGCTGACATGTAGCATGAACTCACTGTTTTACAACAGCATCAAGTCTAAATCACTGCTGTAACAGTGACAGCCCCAGCTACCCTGCCCTGGAGGCTCCAAAGCTGAAAAATGACAGACTGGGAAGGGATGCAGTATCAGCCTCCGCAACCACAAGCAGAACTGCGGCATCAAAGGAGCCTTTGAGGCCATTAAAGCCGCTTGCCATTCCTCAAAATAGCCCTGCCTTGAAATAGCCTCCTGTGCAGAGGCAGCAGGCAGTTTGGTGCCGCTTTCAGCATGGAGAAGTTCCCACGTACTGATTGCAGCAGGACTCAACCCCTGCAGCTCTGCAGCTCTGTTACAGGAAGCCACAAGTCAGAACACCTCGCCCCGGGGAGCCTGTAGTGAGGAAGCTCTGACGCGCCTGGGGGGCAAGCAGGGGTGGATGTCAGCCCTGCTCTCGGTAGCAGCTCTGGTCAGCCCCAGCTCCCAGGGAGGTGCGGGAGGGGAAGGGCTGTGTCACCGCCTCGCTTTGTGTGCTCCGCTGGGGCTGCTCCACAGCATCATGCTCTGCAGAGAGCAAGCGCTGGCCTGCACAACTGCTTCAGAGCAGAAATCTTCCCTAATTAAAAGGGCATCCTTAGGGAATGCATAAATCTACTGCACAATTCAGTTATTCCATGTGCAGTATATTTGCAAAACCTGCATTAGAAAGGGACCTGAATGCAAAGAGCTCAGCAGCTTCTTCAGCTCTTGGGTACATCAGGGCAGCCCCTTTTTGTGTGTTTGGTTTTCCCAAGGAGACTTCAGAAATGGGCACTATTATAGAATTGCTGCCTGCTCTTTGAGCCCTGTTTATTGAAGCACAATATAGCTGCTGTGCAACAATTGCTACCTCTGTTTGGCCCATGCAAAATTCAAGGCAACAGCTGGGGGGGAGCCCAGCCTTGCTGACCTGCAGGTCCCTCAGTTCAAGTCCAGCTCAGCACACTGGATCCATGCTTCTGTACAATGAGGGAACCTAGCTCAGTGATCAAAAGCAGCAGCAGAAGGGGAGCAAGGGGACAGGAGGCAGGTCACTTGGTAGAACCCACTAGGAAGCTGAGGTCATGCCAGTGAAGCCGCCAAGGACCGACTCACCCCAGTGACTTAGTTCGTGCTGACCCATGACCTGCTCCACAACAGCTGAGAAGATGCTCCAATGGCACCACACCGCTGGCATGACACACGTCTCACACCCAATGCACAGTTATAACTGCAGTGCTCTGTCCCCAGAATCAGGGATTCTGAACAGGACAGTACAGAATTCTTTTGTGTAGAGAGTCTGCAGATGGCTGGATTGCAGGCAGAGATGAGCAGAGCTGTTCGCAATATACAGTTCAAACGCAGGCATGTTAGCTCAAGCGACCGAAGTCCCAACAGACTTGATACTGACACCACTGAATGCAGACCCCCTCTTTAATTTCTGTTCACACATAGCCCTCATATTCCAAGCAATGCTAAGCAAGCCAGTTGCAGGACCAAAGAGAAATCAGGAAAAAGAAAGGCAATAAAACATTCGCAACAAGGATATTTTTGCCATAGAGCACCTAGTAACCTGGAAACTGAAATGCCAGACAAGGTACAGAAATGTCTCTGGAAAGATCTATCTTGAGTGCCTGAAAACCGGCATGCAGACGTTTTATGCAGCAGCAGAGTTTCTCTAGTTAAAGTTAGATTTCACAATTGACTCCCAACCAAATTGCTAGTCATCCATCACAGGAGACATGCTGGCTCTGGGTGCCTAGGATTTACATACCAATATATCAGCAGCAGCCTTTGTGCTATTAGAGGACACAGCCACATCCAATGACTGCAAAGCCCCTCTCTGGGGCAGGCCTGGCAAACAGGCTCCCTTGTTCCCAACAGGTAGAACTGCATTATAGCAAGTCAGATCACTGTAGCCCAGCTCCTTTTCCAAACCACCCACAGGACCACTAGGCTCTGAAGCCTCAACCCTCCCTCTTCTTGTGCAGGAGACTCTTGCCTCTGACTCCAGTGCAATTATTTTTGCCTGCAAGGGGAACTCTGCACTGCACAGCTTCAAGTCTCTCAGCTGCTCTTGTATGTATGTAGCTCTTTCCAGGCAGCATTTCTCCAGTACACATGGCCATGGGATTACCACCATACTAGAAGAGAGCATGCTTACAGCTGGGCAACAGCTTTACAGCAAAGGCCCTTTGTTATGCACCTGTCTGCTCAAGGCTGCACTGCAGAGAAACTAAACCAGCAGCACCCTTATGCTAAGGACGAGTGGCATTTCCTACTTACAACACTTCTGATGGCACAGCAGAACTGCTGAGCCCCTGAAGTACAGACTGACCATTTATCACCACAGCAAGCATCAAAAAATGAGTACACACACCACACTTTGATGCAACTTGCTTCTACTTGGCAGTGTCCCAGTACTGGAGCACCACCAAGGAGAGAAAAGGACTAGAACGAGGCAGCCCACGCGTGTGCCTCTCTCCACATGAGAAAGCCAGCCTTTGGCTTACTTTCTCTCTCCTGTATTCATCTTGGATGTGTCCCAAGCTGCCCAGTTTCCCTGGCTCTGTCGTGCCCATGGGAACAGGGACTAGATCCCACTTGGTCTCCAGCTGTCTTGACAGGTTTCTGTTTTATTCCCTTCTTCTGCTATCACCCATGAGCAGTCCCTTCTGCAAAGCTGCTCACAGTCATGCCTCATCCGTCTTCCAGGAAATTAGCTAGCTCTGAATCTGTCAGCACGAGAGCAATGATTTAAGCAATCTCCAGCATGCAGTTCCTGGTGCTTCACTTATCACCCTGTCAAGGTGCAAGTCAGCCATTAACTACCTCAGCCCCAATAATCCAGGCAGCTTTCAGTACAGCACGCAGCTGAGCAACAAGCAGGCTCTGCCACAACTAACTGCTCATCCACAACTGCTGACGACCTCGCCTCTCGTGCTATTTTTCTACCATAGCAAGAGACAGCCTCTTCTGTACATAAGGACTCCAGACCCCCGGGCGTCACGATCTATGCTCAAGGACAAACACTGGGAGAAGGAGGTGCAAATGTGGTGGACCTATGTTAAAAAGGTGAAGTTTATGCACTGTAGAGTATGGGCCAGATTTCCCCCCAACAAAAAAAAAAAAAAAAAAAAAAAAAAAGTTAATTCAGACGAGCATAAGTTAATTCAAAGACACAAAGAAGGGCAAGAATTCAAGAATTGAGGCTCTGGTCACCACTCATTGACCAGGGGAAGCACTGCTGCCTCCCCATTCCTCCAAGACATTCAATCACAGTCCAAGCACCACTGGATCAGGTGAGCAGGGACCAAGTGCCACCTTCCACTCACCAGTCAGCAGAAACAGACAGGGGACCAGGACGAAAGTGGCCACCATGCCTCAGGCACCATTCCATCAGACCAATGCTGACTACTTCATATGGTATGGGGCATGGTCCACCTCTCAGTATCGCTTTGGACTTCCCGTAACAACTGATCCTGTACAGTCAACACTCAAGGTTCATGCAGCAGCAGCGCCCTTTACTTCTGCTGGGTGCTTCCTGCTACAGTAGTCCCACTGAAAACCACAGCTATGCCTTCAGACCTGCAGGTGCCTTTCTGAATTGAACATCTATTGGATGAACACCTGCAGAACCAGATGGTCCCCTGCAGCCTTACTGCTGTGACATAAGGACAGGGAGATGCAGAAGAGGGGTAAAGCCTTTCCTCAGCTACAGCCAGATGAGGAATTTCATATTAAAATCCCTCACACACTTAACGGCAGCTCAGAGACAGGAGTGGCTCAGGTAACAGGAGCAGGAAACCCGTACAGAGCCTTGACAGAGCACCTCCCACACCAGCTCACAGCTGCAGGTCACCCTACACCTGTCCATCTCCCCCAAGACTTAAAATAGAGACAACAACAGGAATGGAGAGAGTCCTGATGAGTCCCATCATTAAAGCTGCTAAATCCTCTTAAAGGGAGGAGCTTCGATGGAGGTAGGACAGACATTGCCTGTGGTAGAGCTTTCTACAAGCACCCAGCTTGCGCCCTGCTCTACTTCTGTCACACCCAGGTAGGAAGCAAGCAAACACTACACTCCTGAGGCGGTTCTCTCACTGAACGCCTCTCTCCAGGTTTTCAGAGCAGTGTCGCTACAAGGGGACCCTTTGGCACACTGACAGGCTTTCAGACAGCAGGGGCCTGGCCACACACCTCTGCTCTGCGCTTCTCAGCCAGCCAGCGAGCACCAGAGCCCGCGGTGTGAGCCCGGCGCTGCAAAGAGAAGGATTTTCTCCAGCACAAGCTTCAAGCTCTGATCTCACACACAGCATGGAAACACTAGTGCCGGTCCAAGACATAGGAACACTTCATCCTGAACGAGCTATATGCAGTTTATGGATGTACTGAAGCCAACATTTAGATTCCAAGGCTTTTTTTTTTTTTTTTTTTTTTTTTTTTTTTTTTTTCAAGTTTTTTTTTTTTTTTTTTTTTTTTTTTTTTTTGTACCAAGTGCTCCATTTTATGTCAAAGCACATGCAGCAGAGCCCCTGTGCTCTGGAGCAGAGATGGCATTATGTGGGTAGTAACAGGTCCTTATCCCTGGATCAACAGCCTGGCGAACAGTCACACTGCAAGGCTGCCCAGCTATTGAAATGCAGGCAGCACTCTGAATTCTACACTTTAACGTTTATCTTAAAA
>VXAV01010262.1:0-42752 GCA_013399715.1 Alectura lathami | reverse complement strand
GGGTTCAGCCTGCCCCGGGGCGGGCCCCCAGCGCCCCGGCCCAGCCGTCCCGCGGCTGCGGTAGTGCCCGCACCGCCCCGCGCTGAGGCTCTTCTTTTGCGGCCGGTTAACGCGGTACCAGAGCACTTAAACATTTAAGGCCACTCACCACCCCCCCCATCCATCCCTCTCTCTTCACGGCTCTCCGTCGAGTGAAATCAAGCCTGGTGACCCGCTCAAAGATTTTTCCAACGAGCTGCTTTGTTGCCCTGGCCAGCCCTGTAAGCATCAGCAGGGCCGCCGCATTGTTCCCCATCCAAACCCCATTAAGCCCTCGGCTCGGCTGGTTTGCCCCAGTGATTACAGAGCTGCAGTGACAGCGAGGTGCTGGTTCTGCTGCGTGTGCTGCTGACCGGTGCCATTGCATTGTTCTGGGCTTCCCGGTGCTGCGCAGTGTCTGCTCCCCGCAGCAGGCAGCAAGCTGGCAGCGCCATGTCTTTGTTCACAGTGTGTGGAGTAACTGCCCACCAGGACCTGCCTCTGCTCTCCTGGCAGAAATAAAGAGCAATAAGGCCATCTGATATGAACGAGACTCTTTAAATCCTCACTTAAGAGGTGGTAAACCACACCAGTCACGCCAACCCTAATCCAAGAGAAAGTCGGGAGGTCCCTCAACCCTTCTGAAGAACAGCACATGAAGCTGTGAACGTGGGTCCCATTGCACTCACCTCCTTCAAGTATCTTGGATGTCATGAGCAAGCAGGGGTTGTAGGCCCCTTTCTCTCTCTCTTTTTTGATGGGCTTTGTCCTTAATTTAAGCAGTTGGCCAGGCTTATGCCAGTAGTAAGCTCACCTATAAAGGTGCAAGGCTCTGTGACCAAGCAGAGTTATGTCTGTCTGTCCTTACACTCAATCTTCCTCAAGAATCTGACCCAAGAGCCCAAGCCTATGAGTTCTGAGCATGTAGCTTGTTTCTGATTCTTACAAGTGTCCTTTGAGCAAGGAAGTCTGGGCTCAGAACATTCCCCAAAGACTACTGCAAAGGCTTTTTTTTTTTTTTTTTAAGAAATGAGTTTTGAAATAAGAAGTGATTACAAGGTGCAGTGTAAATGGATTGTTCATGTGCCAGCAGCTCCCATGCCGGAATGAATTTGTGTCAATAGCATTGAGAATAGGATACACATTAGCAGGGGCAGTGTGGAGGTATGTATGCATCAGTGACAGCATGTATAAGCTGGTTATGCTTCAGTGCCACTCCCAGTTCCTCTGCTGCAGAGTCCCTCCTCTTTTCATACCAGATGGCTAGTAAGCAGTTTGTATCTTTCTGTAGAGAGAAAAAAAAAAAAAACACCATGAGCTGGAGGAGGATTAGGGCTGTTCTCTGAGCATTGTTTCACTTAGTAGCAACATTGTGAACTGAGTCTACCCTCTGCTGGGCTAACTGCAGTGAGTAATCAGTTAATCAGTTTAGGGCACACGCTCCTTTTCTTTTTGAAAATTTCTGTCATTGGTGGTTTGAATATCTTTCATATGAAGTCAGATTACACCACAAGGTAAATAAATGATTTTATAAACTTTTCAGAAGTACAGATGGGCAGTGGGAGCTGGGGAGGTGCACAACAGAGCCTGCAAGGCTGTAAGGAAGTGGAGTGCTTTCATAAGCCAGGTGAAGACAAGTCTGCTTTTCCACGACACCGCACAGCACCAGCATCGTGGCATTTCTTAATGACTCTTAGGTACTCAGTGGTAAAAACAAGGGTGCCCTGCATGATTAAGATGGGGGTGTTTTCAGGAGGGGGCTACAAGAGCCAGGCTACCCTGGACAGACTGAAGGGGAGTTCTCTCTAAATGACAAAACCAAAGCACAGTGCTGGCTTTACTGGCTCTTGTCACTGTATCATCTCAGACATGCTGCCTCTGCTTGCTCCTCAAGTGTGGTAGGACTGCTGGGGACTGGGCAGCATGCAGCTGGAAGACCCCCAGTTGTCTTTTAACAAAAGCTTACATGAAGGGACAGCTTGCTCCAACACACCCAAGCACTGCTCACTATGACCTGTAAAAGAGCAAGGACAAGTGAAGGGGCGAGTAGGTATGGCCAGCCTCCTTAAATATATTGCCTAGTCCTTAGAAAATCTGCCACTCTTGGAGAAGAGACTTTGCAATGTGACTTAAATCAGCTCACCAAGGCTCAATAGTTGTGGTACAGTACTTTTTTTGACCTGGAGAATATAGTTTAATGTCAACTCTGATGTAGTGCAGCTGTTTGTTGCCACAGAAAGGCATTTCTGATTTTTATTTTCTCTTGTTCTCCTAGTCCTAACAGCTCCATCCCCTAGTGTCCTCCAGAAGTTGAACCAAGTTAGTGATAAATTTACTTCATGGAACTGTTCTCCAGAGGATTAGCTTTCCTGCAGACCAGGTGGCAGAGTAACACACAATGAAGGTGGTAAATCTGTTGATCCAATGGAAAAAGCTGAGACTATTTGGTAGCCTGCCACTAAAACACCAAATTAGGTAAAATTGAACACTGTTTTTCGAAAAGTCAGGTGTTGGGAACAACATCACAGGAGAGTGTGAAGATTGTGCCAGCACCTGAAGGAGGTGGTGAACTAACTGGTTTCGTGGAATCAGGGTGGATAATGCGAGCCATCTCTGAAGTGACTGTAACTGTTAGCCAGGGGGCTGTGGCCTGAGTCTACAAACTCCTTTATAGACAAATGCCTCACTCTTTGAGCATGGCTGTCGATTAACACTTGCTAAAATCATGCCTTTGAAAATGTTACAGTGTTTTCTGGGAGGAAAGGTGGAAGTCCAGTAGTGGAGACCAAGATGCAAGGCAGGAGTGGAAAACCATCTTCACCTGTAGTCCTGATGATCGCCAGCTGTGAACTGGGGTAACTGGGGGCCATGAATCTGCTTCATCTTCTGCAGCTGGGTTTGATGGGTGTGATAGTGCCCAAAGGGGTAAAGTAGAAATCTGTGCTTTGCTGTTCAACACTGAATTCAAACTGGTTTCTGACAGCTCTATAAATGTGTATTTTTTCTCAAGATTTACCCTATCTATTAGAGTGCTGTGTCCAGTTCTGGGGCCCCAACACAAGAAGGACATTGAGCTGTTGGAGGGGGTCCAGAGGAGGGCCACGAAGGTGATCAGAGGGCTGGAGCACCTCCCCTACAGGGACAGGCTGAGAGAGCTGGTGTTGTTCAGCCTGGAGTAGAGAAGGCTCCGGGGAGACCTGATAGCAGCCTTCCAGTACCTGAAGGGGGCCTACAGGAGAGCTGGGGAGGGACTCTTCAGAAGAGCGTGTAGTGACAGGATGAGGGGTAATGGCCACAAACTGGAAGAGGGGAGATTTAGGCTAGATATTAGGAAAAAAATCTTGCCTGTGGGGGTGGTGAGACACTGGAACAGGTTGCCCAGACAGGGTGTGGATGCCCCCTCCCTGGAGGTGTTCAAGACCAGACTGGATGGGGCTCTGAGCAACCTGGTCTAGTGGGAGGTGTCCCTGCCCACAGCAGGGGGGCTGGAACTACATGATCTTTAAGGTCCCTTCCAACCCAAACTATGATTCTATTCCTATCTGAAGATTCATTAAGCAATTTCTGATCCCCATTTATTTGTTGTCCAGTAGCTGCTTTCTTTCCGACCACCTAGCGCATGTAGTGACTGCATGTGACACAACCTAATACCAATTAAGGGAAGGCATTGCTTTCAAGTTGGAAATAACTGCACTCCAAGCTGCTTGATGCAATATTCAGGCAGAACAGCAGTGTAGACAAGTTTGGAAAAGGGAAAATCAGATGTCTTCGTTATTTCTTTCAGAAAGGTCCTGGTTCTACTTACCAGGAATATCAAAAAACTTTCGCTAATGTTAGCTATGGTTGTCTCAAATTTGTTGCTGTTAGGCACCAGCTGAGGATCGGTGACTAGGGAAAAGGTAAATAACAAATACTGCTGTAAAAGCACAAAATTATTTACTTCTCTTGAATGAGTAATTCCAAATGCTGAAATACTGAAGTATTTTACTTGTTTGTTAGTGGTTCCAGTTTCTGCTCGGAGTTCTGCAGCCATGTTTAGAGCCAGTGAGTCTGTAGAAAAGCACTGAGTTTTCTGAGAACAGGCGTAGGTTTTAAAAGATAGCTTACAAAGAGCTTGAATTTTACCAGAAAGTCCAAAGTGAATCGTGCTCTTCTGAGGGCTTGCAACTGGGAGTTGGCAACAGAGCAGAAACAGATCACAGAGATGTGGCAGCCGAGCCGTGCACAGATGGTAAACTAAAAGCCCAAGTATAAACAGCATCTTTGACAACATACACAGTAGGCTTCTCACAGTAGGATTCGCAGCTAGCCATTAGACAAAAGCGCTTGTAAGAAAACAGACAGAATGGAGAAGCCCACCATTATGTGGGTGTAGTGCAGAAGACCAAATACCCCTTCAAAGGCAGCCAGGCACTTCTCAGAGGTCGCTCAGCTAAGCAGTCTGCCTTGGGTCATCTTCATTTCAAATCAAACAACCACTCCCTGTCAGATTAATTCTTTCTTTTTAGAAGGAATTAATCTCTTTACCCAATCAAGTGATGGCCTATTCTGCAGATAAAAATGCGAAGTTTTTCCGCAACAGCCCTGGGATGCAGCCTGTTGCAGGTCCTGTTTTGGTTGTACAGGAGGTCCCTTCAGGCACAGGCAGTGCTCTGCAGCTCTGTGCAGTGAGGATGGGTGCTCTTAGGCTGCATTCTGCAGCAAGCTGCAGTGCAGGGTAGAGCAAAATGTTTTTCTCTGTCCCAGTGGATCTCTGAGAAGGGTGCTGTGGCTCAGCTGGCATAGGTTGCTGCCCGTTGTGACATGTACCAGAGTAGGAAATGAGTCCTGAGCTCGTGCCTTCACTATTGCAGCAGTTGCTGAAGAATCTGTCCCTGTGTAATGGCCACTACAAGGCAGTCTCAGACAAATACTTGGTATTAAGGAGAGCAGAGTTTAAGAAGGTGGTATATTCATAATGTTTGCATATTTATTTCCTTTTAAATTGGCCTAATTCTCTTTGAATTGGCCTTGCATTACTTTTACTGTCAGAGGGGAAGGATTTCTGTGCCGACAGGTTCAGAACAATGAGAGGCTGAGGGGATGCAGTGATGAGTGCTCTGATGATCAATACAAAATGCCTAACTTTGAAAAAAAAAAAAAAAAATGCTTTTGACATTGTTTTCATAAGGAGGCTTCAAAAACAGAGATAAGAATTATTGTATTTGGTACATTTAAATTCCAGTTTTAAAAAAACATGACCAGGCAACCCACAGTCCACAGTTGGTGCCTGTTTAATAGCACAGCATAAAATAAAGGGCTAGAATACAAAGCACGGTTGAAGATTACAGATTTTGTCAAGTCTAATGCTGGCAGGAGTGCTTTCATGGCACTGTAAGTGGAGTTCACTTTTTTTCTATTTGCCCAGATATTTCATTTTATTAGAAAAACTAGGATGTGGATTAATTGCATACAAAAACAATGATTAGAGTGAACAGCAATAGAAGTGCAGTGGTTGCTGGGACATAGGGGACAATTTTAACTCACGTAAGGGAAAAATATGTTTATCAAGAGGTATAATTTTAAAGAAGTCTGTTCGATTTCAGGACTGATTATTGTTAACAATTCTGAGTTTTATATCTTCAGAGAAAACAAGTAGGCTTAGTCAATTTAAATAATTTTCCTGATAACCAGTTGCCCTCCTCTGTCTGAAGTGAGAAATGCAGGCAACTGAAATTTTCCAGCAGAAGAGAAACCTAGGTGTAGAATTATGGAAAGGTAGAATACCCTGAGCTCCAAGGGACCCACAAGGATCGTTAAGCCCAGCTCCTGCCTCCACACAGGACCACCCAAAATTCATGCCATACTTCTGAGGCATGGCAAAGAGAATGAGACTGTTCCCCTGTGATACTACAGGACTGGGGAGCAGCTTCTCCTGTGGTTAGTTTGGGACCTTTTGTGGGGAGTGGGGGGCTCACAACTGACTGCTACAGGAGTGACTGCACCCCCAGACTCAGCATTTTGCAAGAGAACATTGCTGTCCCCTCGAAGGGTGTTGGGAATTGTAGCACACCAGGTTGTGTCTTCAGGACTCAAGCTTTTGTGATCCATTGAGAATTGGCAAGTATAGCATCACAGAATCACAAAGGCTGGAACAGACCTCTAAGATCATCTAGTCCAACCTTCAACCCTATGAAAGCACATGCCCCCATGAATTGGATGTTTATCTAGCCTTGGGGATGGGAAACTTGCTGGAACAAGGAGTATTATCAAGATTTACCATCTTGTGCTTTCTAGAATTTCTTCTTTTAAAAAAAATCCTCATACATACAAGTTTTAAAATGTTTTCCACAGAGTGTGAGCAGGGCACAGGTATCTCTGGATGGAGAAGAGACCATCATTGCTATTATAGGCTTGCTGATTTGAGGCAGATAAAGACAGAAAATGCCAGATGAGTTTCAAAATCATCCCAGACACTGAAGAGCTCTTGCTAATGCTGCTGAGCTCAGTTCAGTACCTGAGCATGCCTGGGCTATCAACAGTCATGGTGTGACTTTGTGAACCCTGTACTGGAACAGATGGTGTTGCCTAGGCTGGGTTAATTCCATACCCCACAGCCCCAGAGGCTGGTGAGAAGTTGTCTCTTTCAGTTCAGTTAACATAAACACTTGAGAAAACCTAGGGAAGGAGAACCCAGTTCAAAGTCTGCCAAAGGAAATGAAAACACTCTGGAGCTGATATTGGCAGGCTGAATATTTTCTCGGTGAAATTTGTGCAACACTGGCATGATTTACCTGAAGGAGCAAAGTGAGTGGAACAAGGAATCTTATGACACTAATACTTCTCACGTAAGCTCAGATCCACAGGAGTATTTAGAGGATTAATTCCTTTCAATTTCATTTATGAAGGCATCCGAGTACTTCGCTGCATAGAGCCAATTTAAATCTTGCATTGAAAGAATTCTCTTTCCCGCTTTCACCTCTCTGCTCCTTCTCACCAGATACATGTTTCAATGCCCACATGGGCAGAGAGGTGCCAGCATGCTTCCCTGGGTCGCCTATTGATGCGCTTACAGCTGCAGTGAACCACATGTAGAAACTAGATCCTCCAGGTCCGCAGATGACTTGCAATGGCCATGTATTTTTCTTCCACTTGGTGTCTCTCTTTAGTCTCAAATCTGGGGCTGGCTCTCCAGTATCGCTCTCCTGGGGGACTACTATTTGTTATTTGCATTACAGAAGTACCCCGAAGTTTTAGTTTGGCAGCACAGCTCGCTAGTGCTCAGCAATGCACAATGCCAACAGAACATGAGACTCTCTTTCCTTCTCCTCCAAGCTGCATAGCCTTGCTGTGCTCTTTCCATCCATTTTAAATGTGTTAAGGAATTAAAATACTTATTTTTTGGGCCTTTTTTTTTTTTTTTTCCCCATGAGAATAACACATTTGTTGTCCAGCTTGATCTGCTTCATTTTATAGAGGGCTAGTGCTGATTTGACTTACCCTCTCACCAGTGCTAGAGTTTACAGGCATACAAGTGAAACACAAAGCATTACTTCACTGAATTCTAAGTAGCATGTTTTTAAGGGATGAATTCAAAATAATGTCAAATAAAAATGCAGTCTTTGTCCTTGGTGCAAACAAAGGAGATGGGGGAGAATTTAAAAGCACTGTACAATACTTCTAATTCTTCTGCATGTTCAAGTGGGAATTTATAGGGGGAGGGAGGGGAGGAGATTTAAACCTTTTTGTGTCAGAACCAAACATCTTTATATTATATCAGACTGACTTGTGAGGGAAACCCAGAAGCTTGGCTTCCTTTCCAATTTCTACCGAGTGGAAGTCAGTTTTCAATGACAAAAGATACACTGAAACTCTCTGCTTTGAAACACTTCAAATATTTGCTGCTGCACATGGAAAACACTGTGGCTTGCAGCATAAATGCCTTAATGTGCCTGATTCACTCCCGTTTCTGGACCTTTTCTGTTTTGCCAGTTCTTCTGGGATTAAATCTCTGAGAGAAAGTGGTCCAGATCTAATGAGTTTGGCAGTCCCCTCAAATAAAAACTCCTTTCTCCAAACCCTCTTGGTGTCTTGCTTAATGCTGATCTGGAGACCTAGAGACTAGACTCTCAGCTGGTATAAATGACTAAAGTATACCACATAACAGCAGCTGAGGATCTGGAAAATTATATCTACCAATAACTTCTTACTTCATGTGGGTTCTACCCAAATAATTCACTAGCCCTCCTGTGGGAGAACAAAGCACTGTATATTTCCTTTTACGAGCTGTTTTGCACATAAATGCTCTCTGCAGTCCTAGTACATCTCCACTGAAACCGATGGGAGCAAGTTTGCAAAATCTGCGCGTAGCTTATTTTTAAACCCTTTCAAAATCTCAGAGGAATGTTCATCAGATTGCAGATCCCCAATGCAAAACAACTGCGGCGTGTGCCAGCTTTTTCTAAAAGCAGACAGGGAGATAACATTTCATGGTTTTACTGTGCCTGCGTGGGATGAGCGGGACATCCCGGACTTTCCAGGCTGTGGGGCGGTTGCATGAGGATGGACATGCCATCTAGCGGCTGCTCGTCCCCATAGTGCTCGTGGCACAAAAGTGCGGCTTGGACTATCTGTGGGAAGTGGAAAATTCAGCGCGGCAGATTCTTATCTGAAAAATCTCAGGTTGTCTGTTGTTCCCATACAGCACCGAGCTGGAAGGTCACTGCACCTGGCTGGATGGTGAGCAGGATTGCCCACAGCTGATGTCTGTAATACTCAGTTTATTGAGGGTTTGTCCAGCGTCCCTTGTGCTGACCCAAGAAAAGGGGTTACTGCCACTTCCCGTGGGTGGCTGTTTCTCCCTCCAGAAGTTTCTCTCCTCCCCCACTTGAAAAGTTTTCCCCTCTGAACCCCTCATTTCCCCCCTATCCCTTTAGGTCCCTAGCGCAGGGTTGCCACAGGAGTGGGAGCACTGCGGAGGAGGCTCTGGAGTGTCTCTGAACCACTTTTTAGCTTCCCTCCTCACGCCAAAAACTGTCTGAGACTGCTGTGAAAGGGATGTTAGATGTGGGAAAGCAATTTGCAACCCTCAGGATCCTGCCTGCCACCAGCAGAGATTCCCCAGTGAGAAGAAGAAGGCAGAAAGGCATACTCCACGCTGTCTCAAGACACCCTCCACCAAGCCGGCACTGAGCGATCCCATACATCAGGACAGCATCAAATGCAGCCGCAGAGGAGCCTTTCCCTTATCTTCCAGGACAATTACCAAGCTATACATCACTTGAGCAGTCTGGGAACTATGGGAAATTGTGGTTTCTGGTAAAACAGGAAAATCTTTTCATGGTTAGTGCTGGCAATGAAAATTGTATCCCACCTCCATCTGGGCTGAGCCACGGGTGATCATTCTCTGAGAGATGAGCTTCTCTCAATGTCAAAGGGCAAGTAAATAAATAACAATGTGTAAATGTGCATTTTGAGGAAAAATCATGCTTTTCTCTGTTGTCCTCCCTACCCCCATTTTGCCTCAGAGAAGTTACGGGTTTTCTCAGGTCCACAGAGAGGTTGAAAACTGTCCAAGATGTGCTTCAGGAAAGTGATCGCTCAAAGTGAATCAGTTTTCAGGGTCTGCTCACCATCTGTGTGCCTTTAGGAGATTGTCACACTTTCGGCTGGCTTCATCCATCTCTTTAATTCCTTGGTTACAGACAAAACAGTTTTAAAAGGGCTTGGTTCCCACAGTGGGAAAGTAGTTGGTACACTGCCTGCTAGCATCACTTCACCCAGGAGCAGCTGACGCCTCATGGAAATCTTTGAAAGGCAAGCTTCTGAGTCAGTTCTGCTGATGTAGCTTCCACTCGAAGAATTTCTTTGCTCCCTTCTGCTTCTGTTATTAGTAAGGCAGTTTGTATGAGAAGGGGATCCTGTTTTCCTGGAAGGATGCGCTGCTTCTCATGAAGTCACAAGCATCTGTGGCATTGGTTCACCCCCCCTTAGCAATCTGGACTGGCTGATTTTTAGGCAGAAGGAGCCTGATATGATGAGCCATGGCTTTCTGGTCTGGCATGTTTTGAATTATTATTCTGTCTCTGTTACATTTTTCACATAAGTGCCCCAAGCCACTGACAGACTCTGTTTAGCAATAAAGAAATAATCATCTCCACAGCAGCTAAGAGGATGCCAACAAAGATGCTACGCGGCTGAGTCATTGTCGTGTTGCAACAGTGCTGCCCAGCTAGTCACCCTACAAGATTTAACAGGCCCAGACTTTTCAGCTGGGGTAATTCATCTCTTGCAGTCTCTCTCAATAAGCTTCAGTAACTAGAAGGGTGAAAAAAAGAGCCCCTTTCATTGCAGAAGACAACTGATGGTCTCACCACCTAAGGTGCTGACTGTCCCAATATGCATCTTCATTAAATGTGGCAGGCAGTGAGGAGGCTTGGGAAAACATGTTCTTTCATTGTCTGAGAGCTCAGAGAAAGATCCCCTAGCACCCAGTCATCTCTTGCAGATGGCCCAAACTGTTGGCCAATAGCTGGATGTCTGGTGCAGCTGACTGCCACTGGAAGAGCCCTGGTAAGTCCAGCTCAGCTGCTGCTGCTTCACAGCATCCGTTGTGTAGATTGGGCTCTGTTGGAGATGGGGTGAATGGTCCTTGACGCTTGATTTTAAACATTTGTGCCACATTGCTGGAAATCTCTGCACGTCTTTTGGGGGCCAGCATGCTGATCTTGGGTACCCTACCACAGATGCTATGTGGTATGGACTCATCCACCCCACATCTCATCCATCCAGTGGATGAAATTAGAGGTACAGAGAGTACTCTGCTGTGAGTAAACGTATTTTGCTTCTCTGAGGTGCTCCAGAAAGCCTAAAAGGACAAAAGGCTGATGATTTCTCTGGTCTTCCCTGGAGGAATAAAAACGAATCCTGCTCTACTGTCTTGGTTGTTTTGCGTCTTACAAATCTGCTAGGGTAGAGAAGGTCTTGGAAACGGATAATCTTTAAGTTTTTGGGTTCTGTTGTCAGTCAACAGAAAATTAGAAACAGGAAAACCCAAAAGAGCTAGAAGAGATTCAAAAAATCTCTGGAAGTAAAGCAGAGTTTCGGTCACTTGTAAGATTTGGACAACGGAAGCATGTGCGGGCTGCAATAGTTGTTGCAGGAGCTGTTTTCCTCTGAATTGCGGGACTTCCAGGAGCTGCTTTCCTCTGAGCATGCAGTGATTACGAGCTGCTGTTATTTAGGACTTCAGTCCTGGCTACTTGTTCACATACAGCACAATGTGACATGTCAAGATTGCAGAGTTCAGTGCAGGCCCAAACACTGCCATCTGAGCTTTATTATGCAAACTGTGGGCTTGTTACCACGAGCTGTACCAAGATGCTTCTCCCATGCATCAACCATCCTGGTGCCACTGAGCATACAGAATTTGCTATGTCCAGACTGATACAACCTAGAAAGCATTGGCCTGCATGAAATCCAAGTTGGGCTGTTACCGTAAGTAACAGGAAGCGTGGTTAGCAGGTCAGACAGGTTTCAGAGAGATCCCCAGGGAGGGAATACACTGAAAGGCTTTCAAGGTGCTAAAATGCTCCAGAAATCAAGGACCTCGACATCAAGAAGAGCTGAGAAAAGGCAGATCCCAAAGAGGAAACAGGAAATGCAAAGCAAATGGGGAAGGAAGGATGCGCAGCTGGCCAGATAAACGGGTGGAGAGGACAAATGGGACTAATGGGAAATTACAAGTCAGAGATTTCCAAAGAAATTATTTTTGTGCAAAGGAACTAGATTTCATTGCTGTTGATGAGAACAAAATGTAGCAAACACAGTACTTGGAGATACCTATTCTTTGAAGGTACAGCAGCACATGTACCCACTGGGTTCTCTGAGAGCAAGCAGTTAAACACTCTTATTTCCATCAGCAGGAAAAATTAGATAATTGACAGAAATCAGTGACTGCCAAATCCTAGGTCCTGTAAAGGATTTAGGCACATGTCTCCTATTTAGGAACTTTTCTTTGACATTAATGGGAATTATAAGTTTAAACAGGCATTAGATATCTACATAATCCTGGGGGAAATTGCCTGCTTTAGGAAGGCAGAGGAGGTAGCAGCCCAGAATCTAGGTAACTGTGAAGGAACGATTACACCTTTTTACTTGCATAACTTCTAGAGGCACACTTGCACCCACCCTGCAGAGGAGCAGCACCTGTGGTCTGCTGGTTCTGTGTTGTGAGCAGGAGTGGGCATCTCCACCGCTTTTCTTGTCCCTTCTCATCTTTCCACCTCTCACTACAGCATGAAAGATGTTTGACTTGCTCTGTTGGACCATCTGTCAATGTTCCACCCATCCCAGTGGAGAAGAGCTGCTCTTGTATCACAGTAAGTTCAGTGACACTCTCCACATCCTGCTCAGGGGTGGATTGTCCATGTTAACTGGGGTTCCCCTCACTCACCTCTTGAGGGTCATCATTTACAAACTCTTTGGATGTCATGTTTTTGGATGTCAGTTTTTGGATGTCATGTTAAAAAGTGTCTACCAAGCTGCAACCAGGTCACAAACCCTTATGTCCTTATGTTAGAACTCCACCCAGAGTTTTGGACCCATCTGAAAGGCAGCATGTGTGACTGAACGCACTCTGTGCTTGAGACATGCTGAACCTCTCTGAACAGCTGGAACAAGTACTCGGCCTTTTCCCCTGTGGGGGTGACCCTGTGACTGGGAGTGACTGGGCCACTCCTGATAACCGCAGGGGACAGCCTGCTTCATCCTCGCAATGCAGAACTCCAAGTGGACATTAGCAGCACGGAACCCCACAAGGGATTTATGGCTTGGCTCAGCACCGTGGCAAGCTGCTAAATACTCACAGTATGGTACAAATTGGCTGGAGGAGAGGCACAGAGCCAGAACTCCACGAGCAACATGCAGGAGGTCTTGCTGACTTACGTGTGTGGCACAATGATGGCTGAGGATGCTGCTACCATAAATGTGGGGATCACATGCATTGCTCTTGTAGATACAGCATCATGTAAACGTTAATGCTGGAGCTCTTAAAATGTCATTCTGTAAGCACAAGGTTGTTTCCTATTAAAAAAAAAAAAAAAAAAAAAAAACCACTCTCTTTGTCATTACAAGAAGAAATGAGGACATCCCTCTTCTCCTAGTTCACTTCATTATGGTGTGCACTAAGACAAAACAAGAGGAAGTGAGGAGTGGGCTGTTAAAGAAGAAAAATCTGGGTTTTCACTTCCAGCATTCCAGCTGTTTGGACACCACATCCTCACCTGGACTGTGAAGCGCACTCTGGACTCTAGCTGAAGGCCAGCCACTTTTGGTGAGTTGGCAAATGGCTATCTGTCTTCTGGGCTGAGGAGGAATATCAGCAGCTGCCATTAGCCACCTACACTCCTTCCTAAATCCCCTCATATAGCCTGAGGCCTGATGTGCCACATAGGCACAAGACTAGGAGGTCTAGCAAGGCTTTTGTGGGCTTCTAGCCCTTCCAGCACCTCATTTCAATGTGCTTTGAGGGTCCATGGTGATGGAGAGGATGGTGTTTTGCGTCTGGTAGGAATCCTGGTGGGAGCAGAGTGTTACTGGAGGTCACCACCACTGATGGCTGTTGCCTGTGTGAGAAGCCTTAAATTCAACAGCGCTGAGCCCATCACCACATCTACTCATTACAGCCATGCAGTCCTTCACTGGCAGATGGTGGAGAACACAGCGCTGAAATTCAGGGCAAACACTGATGACACAGTGTCTTTTGTGGAGATAAAGGGAGCCTGATCCCTTTCACCACTGCTTGAGCAATTTTTTCAGATGTCTATGCCTTGCTCTTTTTCAGGAGGAAGGGGAAGCTGGGGGCCCTGACAGCTACAGGACAACTTTTGCCAGGGGGCAGTGCTCCCTGTGGAGGCTCTGGGAGCTCCTGGCCCCAGTTTGCTGGAGGACAGCCCCACACCACTACATCTCCATCTGCTTTGGCCATATCAGCAATGCCTGGTGTGCAGATATCCCCATTCCTGTTCATCAGCGCCTCTCATGAAGGCTTTTCAGAAAGGCCTCTGCTTCTGGTTGGAGGGCCACAGCAAAATGCAGCACACAGCAGTGCATCCAAGCCCTGCTGTGGTCTCCTTCCTACACACAGGGCTGGCCCCTCTGTTCCCCAGCATGCAGTATGGCAGCCAGGAGCGTGGCTGCAAAACATCAAAGTTAATTAGCATCCAAAAGCAAATAAATCAATCAATGCATTCCCAGCCCCCTTAGAAAATCTCATTATTGGGAACCAGCCCAGGCAGGGACTCCCAGGAAGAACTACAGAGGAAAAGATTCTCCAAAGCTGTAATTTTTAAGGTTGTACTGCTTGGAGAATAATTATAACCAGCAAAACGATGTTCACATCTCACATTAATACAGAGTAATGACTGCATGCCTGTAGCCAGCTAACCACAGAACTGAGAAGAGACTGTCAACTCTTCTGTCCTGCCATAATACAAAGCATCTTGGAAACGCTAACAGCCGCTGCACGCCAGCCTCTTGTCATCCCTGCTTCTTAAAGACGCAAACTGAGCAGACCGAGGGATGCTTCAGCCTCCCAGTATTGCTTGTGTGGGAGATGCCATCATTGATGAATTTGCTTTCCTGGCTAAACTAAAAATGAAAACTAATATGCTTATGATTTTCAGCAGAGAAGAATTTTTTAAGATCATTTCAGACACTATAAATGTTTTTTTTATTTTTTTCAGAAAAAAAAATACTGCTTCCAGACGAAAGGGGAAAGGAAAGGAGAAAGATAATTGACTCACAGTCATAGCTTGTTTTTAGGTGCATGCTCAACTGGCCTTCAGCTGTTGAACCAGATGTCTGCTATTGGTTCTTTCGGTTGATCTGTCTTAATGAGGGACAATGTTATCAGTTGTCATTAGTTGCTTGTTGCCCACCTGAGCAAGGCCTTGTGTGCAAGGCCAGGCTAAAGGAGGAAGTTGAGGGAAGAAGAGGGGAGGAAGGAAAGCACACAGACTTCTGCAGGGAAATCTTTCAGGGGTGGTGTGGTCCACTCAGGTGTCAGCACCAAGGTTATTGTGTGCAGTTTTGGAAGGTTCCCTTCATTCACCCTCTTGTCTGTCGTACTTCTAAGGCCATCAGGAGGATTAGTAAAACACTACCTTCATGGCTACAGATGTGAAATAATGAAGCAAAGAAAGGATTGACCGGAGCCAAGTACTGTGGAAGTCAAGGGGTGCTGTCGGGAGAGAACATGGCAAGGTCTGTGAGATCAGCAGAGCCTGTGAGGATTTCTGGAAGGTCAGAGCACCTTCACAGTGGTTTTAATGGACTGGAGGAAATCCAGCTGCAAAATTATATCAACTGCATAAGTGTGAGACTTTGTAAACAAAGTTCTGCAAAAAAAAGCCAAATCAGCAATAACAGGCACAGAAAAAATGAATTCATCCCCAGACAGGAGAGTTGCATGATGGCCAGACACAGAGGGGAGAACAAGGTATTGTTCTGAGACTATCTGGAAACACGAAAGTGTCCTTCTTTCTTTCCCGGGAGACTGTCCACTGTCTGGCCACCTGCTTTACCTCCTGGTATGTAGAAGCTGGGAGATCCTTTCGTGCCCCTTGCCATCTGGGGAGCTGAGCTCTAGCTGAAGAGGAGGCCAACCAACATCTCAGATGACATGCCTGGATGGGAGTGTCCTGCCTGGCAACCATTGAGGACATTCTTTGGATCATCTGCAGGGATTACCAGTAGAGACATTCATGTTTCACTGGGGGGAGGCAGCATCTGCACCTCGCTTCAGTCTCGCTGCAGCCTCCAGACAGCCCAAACTCGTCTCTTGTCCAAAGCTGTCACCACCAGGGACAGGGAGGGAACAGCCTGCTCCTGTCCTGCTCTACTGCCCCCCCCCCCCCCCCCCCCCCNCTCCCCCCCCCCCCCCCCCAAGAGACTGAGGGAAGGGATCCAAGAGTGGAAAAGTGGTCTGAGAAATTGTACTCTCACCCCCTGTTACTGTGAGGCCACCCCAGAGCCTGTCAGCAGCTGACATATTTAGGATCATCTTTACAGTTCTGCTGTCTGGGCCATGGCTCAGAAGCACAACACAGAAGGTGTCATCAGCTGCCAGCTGGAGCCACACCTTCTTTGCTGGGGCCAGTGACAGGGACGAAGGGAGCCTGGCCCTAATTTGCAGGACAGGGAAGCCAGTCTCTTTGCAGACAAGTTTCCGGGTGCCCTGTACATTCACGGTGCTAGGCAATAGACAGTGATTCTCATTTATCTTCCAGAAATCTCAGAAAGCCTGGCAATTGCACCAACACCATCTTGCTCCAACTGAGAACTGAGGAATTTTGCCGCAAGATCCATCAGAAACCCGCTTGAGCTTTCCAAGCCTCACGCTCCCTTGGGGCAGGAGAGGCAGGGAGAGAGGCTTGTGTTGATTAATATTAGAAGAAACTCCCCTGAAGGAATGATAGATCATGGCTTGGTGACTCCAGAATCTTTTCTTTTTTCTTTCTTTGATGGGAGGAGGGGGAACTGGAAACAAAAGGCCTAGGAAGGGGGGAATGGAGGGAGGGGTGTGTTTTGAAATCTGCTTCCTTTTGGCCACGCTTGAACTTCCAAAAGCCTGGCTTTGACTGACATCCCTAGGAAATGGGAGAGAATACTCCATGCTGAGCCAGCTCTCTGCCCAGCAGAGGAAGAGGGGAGGCATCTGGCTCCAAGGAGCTGAAATATCTGCCTTTAATGTATCTGTCATTCAGTATCACAGAGGTGAACTTGAGATTTCAGCAGGAGCACCCTGCTCCTTCAGGCTCTGAGTATTTCCTCACTCCTCCTGGGTCAGGGCACTTGGGCACTGCAGCTGCACTCTGTCTGCATGGCTCTGGCTGGAGCAGGCAGGAAGCCTGGACACAGGCACATGTTAATGGCTAATGAGAAGGGAATGGAGCAGCACGTGGAAAACCTGGCTTTGCACTTCCCTGTGGTGCTGTCTGCCAGTGCAGGAAAAGGCCACAGAGAACCATGGCTGACCCCCAGAGCATTTCAGAGATGTTTGGTTTTCGGGCCTGGGGAGGAAATGTGTTAATAAGGGTATCATGCATGCCATGCAGCTGCCCCCCTGCCTGCAGCCCCAGGGAGCAGAGCTCTGTGGACATATGTGGGGCATATGCCAGAACAGAGCATCACACGAAAAAAATGGGAAAACAACCCTGAAAAGGGAAATCTCTGCTTGTGTTGCATGGAGCTGGGATGGGGAGGTGAGAAGGAAGATGTGGATCAACCAGGGGAGATGTTCAATTTTCAGCATTACCTGGAGCAAACTGCCATTGAGACTAAGGAGGCATTTGTTGGACAGTCCTGGCAGAGTGGGTGCTCAAAACAGCTCCTGGGAGCACTTCAGTTCTGGCTGTCTCCAGGGAAGCTGAGGGGATGCCTTCTAGGCGAGCACACACAGAAAACCTACAGGGTATTTGTGAACAGGTTTGTAGTTTTAAAAATGCCTTCTTGCCTCCTAAAGCCCATCACATCCATCATCCACAGCCGCACTGACATCATGTATGCCCTTATGGGCAAATCAAGTGCTTATTGCTGTTCTCTGTTAATGTGTTAAGGCTCTTTTGGATTCCACCTAAAGACACAATCTCTCTCCCAGTACCCAAGAACTTCTAAAGGGCCCTTGCCTTTAGTCTTCAGATTTCCATGTCTGAGCACAAGAGTTTCTCAGCAGAAGACTCTTGAGGTTCCTCCCAGCAGAAAGGAAAGACTTTTGGTGCACCTTGAGAGGTTTGCTTGTTTGCACTGGCTTTCCCTAACTTAGCCATTTTTTTTCCTGAGGAGGAAGAGAGGAGTTTCATTCACTGGTGATTTTGCATTCCATTATTTTATACTTATCACTAGGATATAGGAGGTCAGGTAATTGATTTACCTACCCACAGGTTTGCTGACATGCCCATTTCTGCAGGTAGCAACTTTCCCAATGCTCACACAAAACAAAATACTCTAGCAAGCCATTAGTGCAGAACACAGACAAGCCCTTCTAAGACAAAGTTTGTTGTTACAGATTAGTTTGGCAAGCGGTGGACTGGCATTTGTGTGGCTGTCTGGGACTGATGTTGGTGTTTCTGAACCGATGATTTGCCCATAGGCTCTAATTTTCATAAGAACTGGATGGACATAAGTGGTGTCACAGACCTCACACGTGGTCAGGGAAGATTCAGACAACATTAGGCATGCACAGCGTTCTCAGGGGGGAAGGAAGAGGTGTGTGAGCATCCTGCAGAGTACGGACGTGTGTGCTTGTCCTCGGGTTTGGCCTGCAGTGGTGGCTAGATAACTTGCATGGAGGAATCCCATAACCACATCTCTCACCAGGCCCTGCTTGTACCCAGAGACCCCAAGGCAGCCTGCCACCATGCTGGGCCTCGTCTTCTTGGGCTCACCCTCTGTACATGGCTGTCTCCAAGTGCCGCCCAGCCCAGGGAGTGTCAGCCAGGGGGATTTCCCTTCACCAGGGTGATCAGCAGGCATGAAGTTGGCTGGCGGCTGGCCCTGCTCCTCTCCCCCCAGGGCCGGCCCATCCACTGGTTGCAGCCGAGCACACTGTGTCCCGCTGCCCAGCTTCAGTTTGACACGTTGCCCGTGATGGATGGCAGACCCAGGGAAGCCCATGAGGCTTCATCATGCCGTGCCTCAGCTCTGCCGGCACGCTGAAACCCTGTCCTCACTGTTGAGAGATGGTAAGCTCGCGCACGTCTGGATGAGGACTCTACAATGATAGATAATGCCAATAAGCCCCGGAGATGTGGCAGAGAGGGGAAGGTGATTTATCCCCAGCCGGACGGCGGAGCTGAACGGAAATCCTACGGGAGCTGCGGGGCACACATCAAAACCGCATGTCACAGCGCCCGCCACACCCGGGGCGCCAGTTCAAAGCCATCACGTGCTGCGGCTGGAGACTGGAGGTGATGCCAAGCTAATGAGCAAACGAAGCCATAAATAACCCGCACGGTCATTACGCGCTCCCCCTCCTCAGCGCAAGCCTGCTCCGGCCCTGGTGAGCAAGCGCTTCTCGCACCCCATTACTCACGCCGAGCCCCTCGGCCGGAGCTTGGAGCAGGCTCAGCAAACCATTCATCTTGGCCAAGCGCAGCCCTTTCAAGTTTCCCCACAGCAGCCACTCTGTTTATTGTTAAGATGAGCACACAGTTTACACGGACTGTTCTTATTTATCTTTGACTTTTACCTTTTAGGTCGTTTCTTTGCACGTCCAGCACTTTCCAATGCTGTCTCGACCAAATTTGTATTTATGTCTTGGGCTTTGCTGCCTGAAGCTGTAGGGCTGCCAGTGATGGTAAGGCAAGGCAAACCCCTGACAGAGGCCTTTTGCACAGCAGACCTGGAGTCCCCGAGGCAAATTACTCCTCAGGACGGAGATTTAGGAAGCTGCTGAAGGGGGAGCCGGTGGGGATGCATGGGAAGGAGGTGCAGGGGTAAATGCTGGCAGCTGAGCCTGGCGTGGATTTGAGGGAAGAGAGTGGATGAGAGGTGGCTGGGGCACAGCGGGGTGATGCTGTTTGCTCTGCAGTGTGCTGAGGGGTCTGGATAGAGAACGGGCCCGGGTGTGAGCTTTTGCAATGGTGTTTTCTAAGGTCAAGAGCAAAGGATTTTTGTCTTCTCTTGCCTGGCCAGGAAAATACCTCAGTAATTTTGCTGCCTCTTCCTACTTGTGCTCTCTGAATTTTCTTTCTTACTGTGTCACCAGTCTCATCACTTGTGTTCACCCATGCCTCTTTTTACCTTGGCTCTCTGACCTATGGAATAGCTGAAGGGCCTTTGCATCTCGTGTGTCAAAGGGCTACATGCCGGCAGAGCGCTTCCTGTGGGTGGTACCAAAGTGATGTGATGCCTTTACAGTGCAGGGAGAATTTTCTCACCTACGGGTTCAGCCCGCAGGTGTGTCATTTCAGCACCAGCCCATCACAAAGCCACTCAGAAATTGGCAGCACCAAACTCTGCCCTGAATTACACCCACAAAGGCAGGGGTGACCTGCTTGAGCCACACAGAGTCTTCATCTGCTGGTAGGTGGAGAAGGATCCCAGTGGCCACAGTTTGGGGTGGCAGCAGCAGGAGAGGCTGTATCTTTGGAGAGGCTTCATCGAGCTGCTGTTGTCAGACATAGCTGGGCTGTGACCATGTCCTTCTGCCTTTCCCCTGGGGATCAGAAAGGGTTAAAAAGCCCTGTGATATAGGTCTGTGCTCACACTGAATATACACCCGTCATATATATATCGGGTTTTGGAGTGGGGGTTACACATGTCACTGGCCATAACTCAGACTTTTATGATAATCGTGACCATATGGTTAATGGGACTTAATAAACCACCGTTGACCTGGACTCTGAGTGCACAAATCTCTTGCTCTCTTTCTTTTATAACTCACTTGTCTGGACACACTATTCCAAGCAGCTGCAATTTGGTGACTTGAAAACACAAGTTTCAGTGGCCAGGAGCTAGTTAATTTAGAAAGAATAAAACCCCAAGAAGCCAGATTGCATCACAGCCCGCAGGAGACAGGAGACGACCTTCCCACGGCAGCTGCTCTGTGCATTTCACGGACAGAAGCATGCGCCCCTGAGCAGGGACCAGGGAGGGGACATCAAGCAGGACCCTGCCCCAGCACCAAGGCCCTGGGTGAGCGCTGGTGAAAGCCAGGGAATTAAATCCATGCTTCTCCCAGTGCAAGTGAGGGAAGCATTTAGCCAAGTGTTTTGAAAAACCCTTGCCTTCTGGTTTTGGCAGGCACAAAGCATTTGATTTAATGGAAATTAGAACTGGGGAAAATGCTATTAAATCCTATCTCAAGCATTCCCCTGGGGACCTGGTGCAAGACTGATGCAGGCCATGTCTTTTCCAACTCCTTATCTAATTTAGTCTTAAAATTACCTAAATGATGGGCATGCGGCCCCTGCCTAGGAAGGATCTCTATTTTTGGCTGATCCAATGCCTCCCCTGCTTTTAACAATGCTTCGTTGTTACCTGCCCCTGTCCCTGGCCAGCCAGTTCAGCCAGCTCTGTCTCCAGAGAGGTGATGCAAACCCTCAACAGACATGGCTGGATGTCTGCTCACTGGTATCTGATACCTGAGCTTGGGTTGTTGCTGATGGTGCTGTACAAGTTCTCCCCATCCCGAAATTTCCCTTAGCTCAGTTTCCTTGCATTACTCCCAGAAATGCTGCTGCCAGCTGATTTCACAGGTGGGGGCCCAGGAGGTGAACTCCTCAGCTCTCCCAGTGATCTGAACACACGTGTCTTGGAAGAATGAGTGATCTTAGAGCCGTAGGTATTGAGGCATGTGGCTGACACGTCAGGCTGAGCCAGGGTAGAGGTTTTGGTTCATTCCTTTGATCATGAGATGAAACTTAATGTTTTTATTATTTGATTGGTGTTTTTGTGATTACATGCACCTGCCAGTAATGATATCCAGGCACACGTGTATGTGGGGTGCTGTTGAAATTAAACTCTCTTCCTTCCTTAAAATGACTGTGTAAACACCAATTCCAGCTCCTTGTGTCGCGTTTAGAAATGAGGGCTCCTGGTACTGTATTACCCTTCCTGAGCAGCATGTAACAGACACGGAGGAAGGCTGCGCTGTTCTCCTTCTCTCATTTTTATTTTTTTCCCTTTTTTTCTTTTTTTTTTTTTTTTACAAAAATCAGTTTGCGTGCTGTTTGGGAAACATCACATCTTCGCCACATCATGCAGTCAGGGCTGTTTCTTCTGTCCACAGATAGTTCACATGGCTTCATTTAGGACCTGATCCAAAGGCTGGTGGTCACAGCTGGAGACTTTATGCTGTCTTTGATGGATTTTGGAGCAGCCTGAGTAGATTTTGGTACGTCTTCAATCATGTTGGTAGGTATCAACTGTTACTCTTCCCAGAGCTGTATCTATCCTGCAGTTGGAGGGATTGTTCCTAACCAGTGGCAGTCTTGGTACTTGCATATCCAGCGGGAGCATCAGAGAGAGATGGACAGACAGACTGCACAGTGAGTCAGAAATGTAATGGATACATTAAGATATAAAGGCCAAAGATCTGTAAGAAGGCTTGGCCATCAACAGGTAACTTCTGAGAGATGAAAGTTTCCATGTTGTGAAGAACCTGACACCTGAGACAAGCCAGCATTGCCCATCTCACCCTCAGCACCACCCCACCTTTTACACAAGGCACCTTTCCCACAGTGGAGTCCTCTCCCACCAGTGTCCCAGCCGCCACATCCAGTGACACAGCCCATCTCTATGACTGCACATCTGCACAGGTTGGCTGATAGCTTTCAGGTTGGTTGCCAGTGATGGCTTCTCTGAGCATGCAGAACTGGGCTGCAGCTCTTCCTTCCCCTCTCTGCCTGTGTCGGATATCCCTTCCTTAGTTTCTCATCATGTGGCAGGCAAAGACCAAACTGTGCATTCTCAAGCAGCAGAGGAGAACCAGGGGCAGTATGGGCACCTCTGGTACCACATGCTACATACCAATGGGAAGTATCCATCTCCTGGTGCATCAGTCTGGCTCCTCTTTCTTGCCTGAAAATCAGTCTGAGCAGCATGCACAGGATGGGTGCAGGATCTCAGGACGCAGTCATTCAGAGTGATGCCGAGCAGACCTTCAGCATGCTCCAGATCTCTGCCACACGGAGGGGAGCAGTGGGGCTCTGCGTGCCGTATGGAAGGCGTGTGCCCAGTAGAGCGAGAGGCATGAGTTCCTTGCTCCAAAAATGCTGGCAGTGTTTACAAAGTCAGACACGTCAGCGCAGTTACAGTCAGCGAAGTGAGTGTAAAACTGGCCTTGTTACTTCCCAGATCTGAGGGATACGAGTCAAATGCGCACAGATGGTCGGCCACTTTCCATAATGAAACACGTCTTTATTGTCCCGAGGAAGCTGCGTTTCACAACCTAAGCATTGGGGCTTGCTTCTTTTTTTTATATATTTTATTTTCTCTGCAAACTGTGGGCAGTTTTGCCCCTTTCCTTAAATCAAAAATTGCGGACGATAAAGACGTGTTTCATTACTGAGAGCTGGCCAAGCATCTGTGTGCAATGGACTTCATTTTCTTCTCTAGGTTGCTGGCACAAACATTCCCAGCCTAAGCCAGAGAGGAAACTGAAGCAAATGCAGGGATCTGAGTACTCCCAACCTTGGGGTGCGCTCAGTCTCTCTGGCTAGTTCTTTCTGGTGCATGCCCAGCTGCCACACCCCAAACTTTGAATGTTGGGGAGAAGTGCAGACATGAACTGGCATTGTCAAGCAAGAAATATTTGGGTGCCTGCACGGCCATGGTTCCCAGAAGCAGCACAAACTCACCGGAGGCAGATGTTGTCCTTCGAGGGGAGACTAAATCTGTGCAAGGCTGCCTCGAATGATCCACTTACAAAACACGTGATGCTAGTGATTCACGAGACTTTGTTCATTTCTGCCCTCATTGGTGAGATTGCAGATCCTATTGCTGCTTGCACATTTAGATTCATGCCTCTGAAGGGGCTCGTGAGTGTTAGTTCTCTGGAAGAACCTCTCTTCCCAGGAGCTGGTCCTGAGGTTCTTTTCACTGCTGAAGATGTGGTGTGAGGTTTGGTCCCCATCCCTTGTGCAGTTCTAGTATCCTACTAGGATCCTACCTGCCCAGCAGAAATGATGCTGTGCCATTCTGATTTATGCTCCTGACAGAATACTTAACAAATACACTACTTTAAAGCATTACTGTATTCACCTTGGGACAAATCCATTCAGAGACACAGTACAAAGCATATGGTTGTGATGACAGCTCTGGGACAAGGATGTATTTGTCCCTGGTGCAATGGGGTTATGCCTGCAAACATATATTTTGTGAATAGTAGTTGGCTTTAATGATGCTCATACAACCAGTTCTCTTTTCCAGGAAAGACACAAAGACTAAGAAATAAAAACAGAGAAGGAGGAAGGGAGAGGGCCCCAAGAAAAAGACAAGTAATTTTTACCACAGGTGAAAGTGTGGAGCTTTTGACCAGGCACAAGAATAATTGCAAGCATTGTTTTAAAAGCTGTCCTATCTGTATAATTTGTTGCCTGCCTGCTGATGGGATCCCAAACACAATAAAGGACCAGTCTGGGAGAAGAGCAGAGTGGGATTCTTGAGAACCATGCTCCTCAGTTTGCTGTCTGCCGACTCGTTGTGGGAGCCATTGCCAAAGCAGGATATGTGCTTTCACTTCACACCTGCAGCACAGAGACTGTCTTGGCAAGGCTGCATGGATTCACATCTGTGACTGTGATCATACCACGTCTCACACCGGGGCTAGTCACCAGGGTTGGAGCCTTAGCATGGCTTAGATCCTCCTTGCTCATACAACAAGTCATGGTCCCGACTTTTGTGGTCCTGGTCTCAAAATCTGCCCTGTCCCAGGGCTGGGACCGGCCAGTCCACCAGTGCCAGTTCCAGCCCCACTCTCACTGTGGGAAGGGTGATGAGACATGTTCCCACACAGCAAGACAGCAGCATGACAAGAACCTCTGCCTGAGACCTGTGCCTCTCAGGATGACCAAAATACAACTTTTGACAACAAATTAAGCTATACAAGCTTCAAAGGGGTTTGACCATGACGGTTTCTATGACCTTCTCCTTACAACTGTTTTTGGAACAGGAAAAAAACCTTACAGAATTCACTGTCCTGCAAAAAGTTTTTTTAAAAACCCAGATGATTTCTGGTGACAGATTTGAAAAGAAGCTGGTGCCTTGGCTGGCTGTGATAATGAGACTTTGCTGATAAGCTCTGGTTGCCCCTAGGAGGAGTCTGACCCTATCCCACAGCTACACGAGGGGCAGGGAGCCTGGTCTCCTGGCAAGGTTCTTGGTGGTGGATGCTGTGACTGAGCACAGAAGTAGCGTGAAGCTATGAAGCAACTGAACATTGAGCTATGCTAAAGGGCCATGTTCTCAGCGAATTGTTACTCAGGACGTAAAACAAGACAGAAAAGCCTGCTCCCGATTTGCTTCAGTACCATCCTTGTCTGGCCCACCGCTTGCTATGTCACAAGATGTCCGTGTTTCAGTGCATGGAGTGTGTTTGCAGAATATGTCAAATAGCCCTAGTGCAGTTTTCCACATCTATGGATACTACTCAGGCCTTAGGCTTCGGAGCAGGCCATCACCTGGTGGCAGGTGGCTGGGGTGCCTCATGGTGTTGCACAGCTGGTGTATAACATTCTGCAGTTGAAACTTCCCTGCCAGTGTGGCTTGGGAAGATAAGCTGAAGACAACAACAGTGTGCCTACATGATGGTCCTTGAATTGCAGTGCAAACACTGTGGGAGACAGCGTTAAATTTTCTGAAGAGACAGCTGCTAGGCTGGAATTCAGAGGCAACTTGCAACTAGAGCCAGGAAAACTGCATTTCTCTCACAAAANNAAAAAAAAAAAAAAAAAAAAAAAAAAAAACAAGCTGACATGATCTTTCCCATGTTAAAAACATGCATAGCAGTAAATAAGACAGAGAACCCTAATAGATCCCAAAGGTATTTAGTGTTTTCACATCACCTTCAATGAAAGAAAAGCCAGTTCTGGTAAGGGCAGCACACCTGTTGTTTTCTTTTTTTTTTAACTTGCGAACTGTGGCTAGATATAATTGCATGAAGTCTTTCATTGTGCTCCTTGTGTTTGCAAGATCAAAGGCCATCGATGTAACAAGGATCTCTACAATAATACCTCCTGGATGCTCATTTTAATAGAGTTGCTTTCAAAATAAACCAAAAAAAAAAAAAAAAAGAAAGAAAAAGAAAAAAGCAACCAAAATCCAGGTCCTGATGAGATAACATTTATTTTCTCTCAGTTATGTTCAGCTCTGTGCAAGACAAGTCTGAAATCTATCTTTCCCAGGTCAAGTTTGTCTCATATAGGACTGCATTTCTCAGCTACACAAATAGAAGTGCCATGGACTAAAGACAGGTTTTAGATTGACTTCTAAGTAGAGTGGATGGAAGCCGAATTATGCTGCTGCCAGCACTCCAGAAGTTCAAGAACAGCCATGGCAGGCTGAGAGAGAGACGCAACAAGGTCTGTGCTTGCAACTTCAGTGATGCCAAAATGCTCCCTCTGGCCCCTCGAAGAAAAACTTCATGTCAGGCAGTCACTTGGTGGTCCAGCACTACTTTCCCAAATAGTTCAAAACCGTGCACTCCTGCACACCCTCAGATCTTGGTCCTGCCACTCATTCCTTCTGGAGATGCTGATGGAGACACCTCTCTCATGTGCCTTTAGCAACCCACACAGTGCTGCAGCCGGATGGGTGTGAGAAGAACAGCTCTGCTGGCTTTGGCCAATGGGTTCCCAGAACTTTCTTGGGGAACTACAGGAGTTCAAGAAACACCCCGTGCCTGGCAGCATGGCACCATCTGTATCCACAGCTTTACATTCACATTCTTGTTACTATAAGTAGCTTGGGATGTCAGAGAGAGAGAGGTTGAGACAGAAAAATTGTTGATATATGGTCTCTCCCTAAACAGACAGAGTATGCCTGAGTGAAAACCATAGAGACAGCCCTTCTGTGATGGTTAAACTGACAGTGAAGCACGCTGAGGGTCAGGCCTTCAGTGGGTGATTCATGACTCCAGGGGCACACGGGTTAAAGATTCTCATCTGAAGGGGATTAGGAACTTCCAAGGAAACAGAGTTCTTCAGCACCTCCAGCATTTCCTTGAAGCTTTGGAGTCTCAGACGTGCTTAAGAACTACCTCATTATTCTGTCTCATCACATGAAATGTCCATCTCAGCTTTGGCAGAAGGTGTGAGGAGGTTTGTGGTGTGGAACACACAAAAGGAAGTCCTTTGGAAGGTGCCAGTTCCTTCCCCCAAATCCAAAGATATCTGGGTGTTGGGGAAGCCAGGCCAGCCACTGAGAGCCTCCTGGGTGCCTGGATAATGTGTTCAGCCATCCAACAGCCTGCCAACAGAGCAGGCTCCCAGCTTGGTACCCCATGTGTGGTGTGCCCCTTGCCTTGCTGTGCCACTGCCCCTCCTGCCCTGCTCTCTGCACACCAGTGCAGATGCTGCTTCTGCTGGGGAGCTGTGGCTGCAAGACACATCCCACATGGTGGCATCTTCTCCAGATGAAACAGGCATCTCCCGTGGACATGGCACACAAGGATGGCTGCTTCACTGGTGATTCTTGGCCCCCGTGGAACTGCCTAGGGACAGGGCTGGAGTGGGGTCCCTTGCCCTTGTCTGCCTCCTTTTGAAATCTCTCCCTCTGCCCCTCCCTCCTTTTCGCCATCGAACACTTCTCTCCCACCAAGGTGTTTTCTGATGCTTTGCATTAAGTTCACAGTGTAAATCTGGAATGTACAGGGCCAGTGCAAGTTGTCTTTGAAGCTCCGTGTGTGTGTGCGCGCATGTGTGTGCGCATGTCCATGTGTATGCGTGTGTTTAATGCAGGGCTTTACAAAACTATCAAGGACTCTTTAAAGTGCCGTAAAATTTAATGCTCAATAGGGAAGCCTAAACAAATGAAGCTGCACTATAAAATGTTTAGTGTTTCTATTGCTTTCACTTTGAACATGAAGACTTACATGCGAGAGGGATTTCTCTGTCCCTTTCTTTTTCCTTTCTCCCCATGCCTCTTTTCCTCTGCATTCCCTGATTCCCAGAGAATTTACCATGGATTTTGTACAGGAAGATCTTCAGCTCCCTGTGCTCTTGAGTCCAAATAGTGTGGCTGTCTGCCACTGAAAAGGGCTGCCTGTTCTCTGATTGTTCCCTGGGAAATATATATTTGAGATTAAAAAAGGGAGTTACTCTTTCATCTACACCAAAACCCACTATATTTAATTATTTTACTGTGCATATTGGCTGCCAGAACAGCCTGGTGCAACCCTTGTTCTTGTCCTGCTGTGATTTTTTCTGCTTATTTTGTGACTTCAAACACAGATTTCAAAGTGTGATCAGTGGACATCCAAAGCGTGCCCTAAGGTCTCCTGAGACACTGGCAATGGGAACATTTTTTAGCTGCCTGGTGAAAACACCGAGAGTTAAATTCTTATTTTTGTCAGTGAACTCAGGCATTGTGTGATTTCAAGTTTTGGCAGTTCTGTAAATCACCTGCTTTCATAGGCAAAGGAGTTAGACATTATTTGCAGCACCCTGACTGAGCAGCAGCGGACCATTCTGTGTCTTTGTCTGCACCTGTAGTCTCACGGCAACAATGTTCACCTTCTGTATAAAGCCTTCGAATCACTCGCGAAGCTTTGTGACATTTGGTTTCTCAGGACTGAGGAGCAAGGCTCAGCTTGGCAGGGAAGAGCAGAACACGCTTCTAGGTGGCATAGCTGTTCTTCCACTAACAGGCGATGTGGATGAACGAGAGGCCGCAAAGACTGTACACTGGCATCATCATCTCTTCTGGCCCACAGCACAACACAACATCTATGCATGCTTTCATTTCTGTCTGTGCTATGATCCCTTTGGAAAAAAGCTGTAGCCAGATGCCTTTGTCCAAATATTTTTTCAAGTGAAAAGCTTCAAATTACTCCAGATATTGAATGGCTCTTCTTTTTTAGACTTCAGAGAAGCCGCAGCTCGTGGCCTTTCCTATTATTTCATCCATGTACTTCAGTCTCACTAAGGGAACATTGCAAGGTCACAGCCTTTCCTCCTGACTGGAACCCAGGAAAGTGGGGATTAAATCTTCCATATTTGGACACACATAGAACAAACTTTTCTATATTCTGGTTTGCCTTCCGTCTGCCCTGAGGCCTGAACTTATCTGCAGGTTTTAGCATAGGAAGAGGCATGAGGTTCCAGCGTGCACATCTGGAATTAAGAGACGAAAATTGGGCTCGGTGCTGATAACGCTTTATTGACAGGAGATGAAAGTCTTGATTCCAATAACTTTCCGAGCTCCAGTTCCCACTGCTTTATGAGGTGTTACACACTTTGGTACCTTTGAGAGAGAGTTTGCTTCCCCTCCTTCTCTCCCACATCTTTATTGCTTCTGTTCCACAGACTCGAGCCATTAAAGTCTGAAATGCTTCAGCCCAGGAGGGCACAGAAACCTTCTTTTCCTGAGCCCTAGTGGGAATATGTCAGTACAGGCTACCTGTATGGACAGGAATGAACTAGCCCCTGAGACTCCCCAGCCCCCTGTGCTGGTCAGTGGCAGAGCTCAGCACTGATGGCTCATGACAAACTCCACTTGCAGAGGGCAGCCACCTACCATCCACACTCGGCCCATCTTCCTCTGTCTGCCTGTTGAGTAGCCAGCACAGAACTTCCACACTACCCTGAGAGGGCTCACAGAGCATGGGGCAGGGGGGTGTCAAAACCAAAGAGAGGGAGGACAAGGTGAGTTAAGCACTGCAGGAGGCACGCTTCTGCTCTCATTCCTCCCTGCCATGGGTTGCTGTGATAGCAGCACAGCGGGCGAGGCAGGGCTCACCTGACCATGACCTTAGCCAACATCAGGGATCTCAGAAGGCTGCAAAGCCAAGGGGATGCAAGGCACTACCTGCGTTCCTGTCTTACAAAGCCCACACTGTCTGTGTCCATTGCACCTTGGAAAACCAAGACAATACCTGCATTCCTATTTCCCTTTGAGCCAACCAGAATAACCAACTTCTGTGCTCTAGCCATGGGCTAAGGAGTTTTCTCCTGCTTGTCTTGGGCTACCTGTCTGTTCACCTCACTCTCCTACTGTTGGAGACTAGCCCTAATAAGAGTCAGTCGCTTTTAGGGACTCCAGTCGCTAAATCAGTTCTGCATTAAAAGCAAGAGCTCCATGAAGGCAAAGTCAATGGCTGCAGGCCATTATAATTACAACTGTCAAAATATAGCTTTGCTCAGATTGGGAAATATTTTATGAAGTGATTTTCTTTTGTGTAGAAAATGTGTGTTTGGCTGAAGAAGGGCTTGTGTGTTTTTAAGTTTTCACTTCTTCCTTACATTAATTCAGTGTAACAGATACTAGCTGTCCTTAAAATTATTGCCTGTGCTTTCCTGGGCACTTCAAATTTTCTTTAGAAATGAAAATTCCTGAAAAATGAAATTCGTGTTTTTCAGTCAAAAATAAGGTATTTTTGGAGAGGAGAGGAGAGGAGAGGAGAGGAGAGGAAGACTTTTAGCCAGTTAGCATTCATCACTCTTCACTTTTAAGAGCCAAAGTTGTTATTTATCATTACATAATGCTGTATAGGCATCATGGGATCTGTAGTCCTAGCCCAGCATCTCCTCTGTAGATCTGAGTGTGAGCATGAAGAACTCTCACAGCAGCTCTCATAAGGTATGGTGCTAGTGTTTAAACACAAAACTTAAAAAGATAAACATTTTCAATGCTAAAAATAGTTGAGATGAAACGTTAATATTTTGAATATTAAAAAACAAAACACAAAAAACCAACTCTTTTTCAGATCTGCTATAATTGCAGCTCTATGAGTGCACTATCAAGGCTCCTGTCCTAACTGCGTGCAGCCTATTCCCCCTGCAGGAATCTTCCTCAGTATTTGTTACAACACCAGAGTCATCGCCACTGTTAACTAACCATTGTTAGCAAGGGTGGGTAAATTGTGAGCCAGAAACCTTATCTTAATCACTTGCCAACTCTTGCCCACCTCATTTCTCTGATTTGACTCTGAATTGAGCCGCCTGGTTACCTAGGAAGAAACTGCAGCTGGAGCTGCAAGGCTCCTCTGGGCTTCCCCTGCCGCTGAGCACCTCATCCTGTGGTGACACCTGGCTGTAGCACATCTGAAGCCCATGGGGAAGGAGGTGGCTAAAAGTGGAACAAATTTACAGCTTTCTGTCTGGATTCATAAATCTGCAGCCTCCAGCAGATGCTGGTCCTAATCTGCAGCCCTCCCCTGCTTGGTCTGCAGATCCTTTTTGTGTTTGATGGATTCTCCTCTCTGCAAAGAGAGTGCTGAGCCTTCAGGAAGCTCAGCACCTCCTCAGACCTGCTGATGCCACCCAGGTCCTCAGCAGCTGCCGGCAGCTCCCGCCCCTCCACAGAGGATCAAGTCCAGCAGGGCAGCACTGCCACTCACACCAGTCTCTTAGAAGAGGTTTTATCATCTTAAAAGTTGCAAAATTGCTCCAGTTCACACAGTCCTGGTGCACTTGGGGAAATGGATGCCATCTCCTGGGACTGCTTTTGCTAATGCTCTCTGCAGCAGTTGGTTGGCTTTATCTTCCACCAGATGTCACGGAGAGGTTCAAAATCTGGACAGGTTTGTTGCTCACTAGAAAAGACCCCCAGAGAGCCTGAGAGTGGAGGCCTTCCCTGGCCTTCACCGATTTTATTTTAAGATTTATATTGAGATTTTTGGTCTTTTCTGGACCAAAACTGATGTGTCCTCAGCTGCCTGTGAAGAGAGCTGAAGAAACACAGGACACAGGCCTACAAAACCGTGGTTGCTCGGATTATTCACCAAGTCTTCTATTGCAAGAATGCAAGGGACAAAGCCAGCTAGTGACAGACTTGAAACAAAGAGAGACTAGAGATAAGTGGTGGAATTCCTTGTCACAGGATGTCTAGGTGTAAAGATGTACTCCATAGGAAGGCAAAGATTAAAAAAGTCCTCCAGAGCTGTTAAACACAAAACTATGGAATTGCCCTGTCAGTGCAGACCTTATTTCTCTAGGAATGTGTCTCAGCTCTCCTGTCTAACCTACCTCTTCTTCTGGCACTGAAACCAACCTACAGATAACCTATGGCACCTCTTCTTACCAGCCTCCCTCCTTCCCCTGCTAGTCCCAGCACCAGCAGGTACCCCTGTGTCTGCGCTGATGGCCTGCAAAATTCTGTAACTCTTTGCTGCCGAGGTGCCCTGAAATGAAAGCAAGCGTGCAGCTGCGTGTGCTGCACCTCTGCCTCCCTCTCTGCTTTGACAGATGGGAAACAGCCTGAAGCAAAATTAAGAGGCGTCCTGTTTATTTTGGGACTGCAGATTACTGTCAAACATGAAGGGAGACCATTATTTCCATTGTGGAAAATGTGGCATTTGTGAACGAGCAGTTCTCTCAGCCTCGGCTTTGTGTTTTGCTTTTCTCTAAGGAAGGTTTTCCTTTTTTATTTTCTTTTTTTGAAGCACAGGCTTGAATTAAGTGGGCAGAGAAGCATTTAAATACAAATATTTGTAAACTAAGTGGTTTTCCTGAACAAAGCAGATCCAGATGACAGACAGTCTGTCAGCTGCAGTATTCCAGTGCCTGTCACATGACGGCCCCTTTTATTCAGCCCCAGGTAGGGGGACAAGAAGATGGGGGCTTCAACAGCGCTGGTGATCCAGGCTGAAGCTCTTGTTCTGAGTGGATCTAAGCCACCCTCACCTCTCTCCAAACTTTGGACCTGGTTAAAGAGGGAGTTACATTTGTGTTCTTTTTCACTGAAAAGCTCGGAAGGAATTCTAATCCATCCTGAAGAAAAACCCTGGAAGCACAGGATGGGAAGAGCACTTCTTGTCCATGAGGACGAGTTCTTCCCCAGGCACATCCCTGCTGACTGTGCCAGCCCCACGCCCTTTCTCCCAGGTGTGGGCTCTGACCATCCCATCCCTGCTCAGATGCAGCTCACCTCCTGTGGCTGCAGATGCCAAGAGGCAGGAGGGTGCCAGGACTGCCTCTGGTAGCTGTTAGTTTCACGTCTTAACAACGCCCCGAGGCTCCTGTTACTTTCCATTGTTTGTTTCTGGGGGAAACTGGACTGCCAAGGTCTGTTCACTTGTTCTGGCTTTTTCTGCAGAGGCCTGAAATACCTTTTTTTCCTATTTGTTCTCAGAAATAAAGCTTCGCTGTAAATGGCACGTACCAGCTTTCCGTCCTCCCTGTGTCTTAACCACAAACGTCAGCCTCCTGACATCTCCTTCCCTGCTAGCTTGGTCTTCCTGCAGCGGCTACTTGTGCTGGCCCAGTCTGTGTGCACGGCCATGTTGGGATGCAATTGGGAAGAAGGAAAATTCCCCGTAGAGAATATACACATTAAGCAGTCTTCCAGGTCATTGGGATGGGCTCCCCATCCTTAGGAATCTGGTCCTGGACCCTCTCCCTCAATCCCTGTGAAACACATCCCCCGTTAAACTGCCTGTCACAGTACTGAGGGGGGCACTGATGTATCTGATTAGCGAGGAAGCTCTGAAGGAACCCATCTGTCTTAGCATTTGTATGGGTATTTATCTCCTTCATGGGTTTCTTTTGTCCAAAGGAATCGTTTACTCTGATGTGAAGAAATGCGAGATCCTGTCTCTTCGGGGGTTTCAGCAGGAAACTATGTGCCTCCCTGAGCCTCATTTTAATCTCCTATTGTCATAAATCAGGAATAACCTCAAGAAAGTTAGCAAAATTAAGCTTGTGAAAACTGATGTACAAGTCTCCGGGCCTCTGATCTCCACCAGCAGTGGAGATGAACTCAGCCCCAGAATCTCTTCTCTCTCTGTATGCAAATCCTGCTGGTATCTGGAGATGCTCAGGCATGGCTCTTGCATGCCGAATATAGCATTCAGGCTTTGGAGGGTGGATCCTTGCATGATTTTACTGACTAAGTAGAAGGGAAGATACGAGGACTTGTGTGGAAAAACTCTCTTCTCATGGGAGGCTCAGGCCAAACCAATAAAAACAAGAAATTCCACTTGTGCAGAACATATTTTGAACCTATTCTCATCCTTACAAAGATGCTGCAACACACTTCTTACTTGTTTCCATTACCATGATGGATATGGAGGAGATTCAGAAAATAAATCGAAAGAGTATTTGAGTGGTATCAGAGCAGCCTGCTTTTAAATCCGGTGTCACCATCGGAGTACCAGGAAGAACTGTTCTGTCTTTTGCTCTGCCTAAACACCAGATATGGTCAGGAAATTTTTTTTTTGTTGTTTTCATCTCATTCAAAATGGTTAAAATCTGAGCTCAGCTTCTTTTCTGTTTCGGATAATCAGAATGGATTCTGCTTAAAAAGCTATGCTTAAATGGAGTTGCCAAGATAAGAAAATATTTTAAGATTCTGCTATGTTAAAATATAGATATAAGAATAGATAGAATTACAACAATCTGACTTACAACATGCCATTTTCTGATTTGTTTCCCTTCAACAGTTTGTCTCGGACAGTAAGAATGTTCTGCTCACTTCCATAATTTGTGGAGATGCTGAGATTTCAGGCTATGCAGGAAATACCTATTAATGCCATTCCTTTTTGCTGTTCTCATGCTTTTGCAACAAGGTTTGGCCTGAGATCAGGTTTAAGAGTGAAACACTGTCTGTCTGTCAAAGTTTTATGGTTCTTCCAGTGATGTCTGAGCACCTTATTGTTTTTATTAAAACTCAAGAGATACACAGAGAATTGACCTTTCTGCTTTCATAACTTGTATAAACAAAGGCTTTTGCAAACTGCTTCTGGCAGCTCTGGAAGATGGAATGCTGAGATTCCACTTTGTGAGATATTTTCACTTTTGAAACTGAGATGTTATTCTGAGTGGAAGTGAAAAGGCAGTCTTCATGAATTTTCCTTGGAATAAAATGCTGAAACATTTCAATTCAGAGCTGTCAAGGCATCCCATTCTGATGCTGTGATATTGCTCTGTTTTTTTAGCGTCTAAACATGGCACTGTGTGTTAAATGCGGCATCTAACATACCCATGAATATTTCATATGATTAATTGGCAAGTCACAGTGAAAATACCTGAAATGCTCAACATTCATTTGAAAACAATGCTACTGAGAGGATGTAATAATAGCAAAATGGTGTATCTGGGAAATCGCCTCTCAGAAATTAGGAAATCTCATTTTCCTACAGAATAGTTGATTTTCAGTAAGGTGGGCTTTCTAAAGCAAAACAAATCCTCCCCTGTCCCATGCTCTGCCCTGCTGACATGGAGATTTGACACCTGCTGATGCCCATCTCAGGTGTTTATAAACTGCCTGATTTGAAACCTTCCCTTCAGACTCCCTCACAGCGCCCTGACAGGCATGCAGGCAGAGCACCCTCTGGCAGAGAGAGAGCAGCTGTCCTTGCCAGCCCTGCCAGCAGTGTGAGGCTAAGCCACCCACTGCCAGGTGAGCCCTCAGTCCATGTCCCTTTGCTGAGGGGACCGGCTTGGCCGTGCTCCGTTGGGCTCTGAGCTGGACTCGTCTCCGTCGAGATGGCTGTCATCAATTTGTTCCTCTCCAATTCCTTGTTCCTCCCCCTCCCCGCTCATCGCGCGCACATCAAGAGGCTGCGATAGGCATGTTGGAGTAAGACAAATGAACAAAGACATTCCCCCCGCGTTTCCCACCAGATAAATCACAGATGGGCCCGAATCAACACCCCCCCCCCCACCCCGATCCAATGTGTCATTATGTATCTGCCACTATTGCTTTCCAAGAAGAAGAATGAATATAGCTTTAAATGATTAGCTGCCTTATGTATTACCATGTCTCAGAGCAACAGGGGGTAACATGGGCAAATAACTACATAGGCAAGGAAGTACACGAGGGCTGAGCATTCAGGGCTCTCTAACAACTGTGGTTTCTTTACAGAGAGCAATAAAGATGGTTTTAATGTACTGTGTATGATGCAACCGATGCAGGATGCCTCTGGCAAAACTCCTCTGGTCCAAAGCTGACTGAAGACAGTTTGATGATTTGCAGGGAGCTATGGATCCCAGAAGGGGGATTGTATATACCTGTCAGCTGGTAATCAAAGCTCAAGCTGGCCTTGAAAAATCTTAATTAGTACTGACACTAACATAATTATGTGTGTTAGGGAACAGCTAGTGACTGCATGATTTGGTGCCTCTACCCTGTTCTCCCAATCTCATCCCCTTTGAATTTTGGGGTCAGCTCATTATTGTGTGTGTCCTGCATCTCTACCACCAAAGGCCGGGCTGGACACGTCTCCAGGCTTAGCAGGAGCAGACAGCGTTGTGTTTCTGCTCTCTTCCTGCTGCCAGAGATAACTGCAGCACCTCCAAGGTTGCAATGACATTGATAAATGTGGGGCAAGAGCACGCTCAAGGGATAACAAAACATGTTCTAGGAAGCCCAGAGGAGCACATGGAAAGCTAAGCAAGAGGCTGCAGCCTGTCATCTTCCAGAAACACAGCGATGCTTCAACCTCAGAAGGCTTATATCAATTAGGAATAGATTTAAACTGAGCCTTCAAATCCAAACTGCAAAACAGAGCCCCTGCCCCTTCCCTTTTTGTAGCGAGAGCTGCAAGCACAGCTTTCCTTTAGGAAGACATCAGAACTCAAACCTGTTTTACATACCATGATGACTGTGATGTTTGCCTTCATAAATAAATTCATTTGTTTGATTTAATATCCAACTTGAAGTCTCATTGATAGGTTTTCTTGGCTCATTTTGCTCTGTGCTGCCTCTGCCAATTCCAAAATCTATTCTGGCTACAAAAGCCTTCCTGCACTCCCGTAACTGATTCACTAGAGACAAATTTTGCATAGAAGCCCAGAGACAGAGCAGACTCTGCTGCGGGGAAGCAGATTAACTGCATGTTGTTCACGGGGGAATGCACACAGTGAAGGTACCTGTCTAGGACTGAGACGAGCCCATGTCTTGCTCACTCTGGGCCAGAGCTGGATCCAAAGCTAGATTTCCCCACAAATGTGAAGCTATGTCAGTGTGATTCTCTGACTCAGCACTTTAGAGAAAACTGCGGTGTCCAGGTGTGAGACCAGCACCAAAGTTTCCCAGTGTCCTGGAAGATGAAACTATACCTACCTCTAGCCATGCCCTCCCTATGCCCAGCCTCATTTGATGAAGACTGAAGGTAGCAGAAGCTCAGACCTGACACCTCCATCAGCATCAGAAAGAAGGGAAAGTGAATATTTTCTGCTTGCTTTCCTAGAACTAGAGAAAGACAAGCATGGCGTTTGCAAGTAGCTTGGCTGGAAATTGTGGGACTGTCAGTACTGTCAGGTGACAGTCTCCACACACATTTCAGGCTGATGAGTGTGATCACTCCTGGTGATGGATGAACGTGTCTGAGCACGGCTGTGCCAGCACAGGGACTTTCTAGGGCACTTAGCAGGAGTCTGATGTGGTTCCAGGACTGGGCTGAATGAGATTGGGCAGAACAAGCAGCTGCATGCCTGGACTTGGTCTGTAGACACAATCAAGGGGATGCTCATGGTATGAAGAGTGAAGAAGGGAGCTGTGCTCTGTGCCGTAGCAGCTCCTCCAAATCCACAGAATTCTAAACTACTATTAGAAATTTCCCCCCAAAAAATCCCAGCAACAACTACAAAACAGAATGGAAAGCTGTGCATATTTTAAAAGACAATGCAACCAGAATTTATATTCTTTCTAAAGAGAGAGGTAAATGAGTGGGATAATCTCAATGGTTGTCTGGCCAGGAGTGACTAGACTTCCACAACCACATTTGAAGATGTCTGTTAGCATGGAATCCACAACAGCTCTCTTGGTGCCAAGGAGGTCTCCAGGAGCTGCTTCCAGATGAGAGACGGCATTATCTCCAGGGCTCCCATTGTTCCACAAAGATGGCATCTGGCCTGGGCTGAGAGTCACATGGGATCCAATGCAGTGGGGCTGGTCGCAGCTTCCCATGCTGATTTTCTTCCTCCTGCTTCTGCAATTCAGAGTCCCCAGCAGTCTTCCTGTCAGCGCGGCATAACTGCCAGCCGCAGGACATAGTCCCACACGTTAATGGTCCTGCAGCATGGTGGTGACACCCACAGGAACCTGGGAACCTGCTTCACAGAGGACTTTCCACTTGAAAGGAAGCATGTCTAACCAGTCTGGAAATTACAGCTGTCAGATGTCATCCCTGAAACCACCAAGGGTAAGAGCAGTCTTAGAGCACCTTAATTCTCTCCTCTCTGAGTCTAGAACCAATGGCAAAACATCCTTTACCTTAACACACCTAAATTCATTAATGGACAGGACTGGGTTCTGGACTGATGAAACCAGTGGTTCCTGATGCATTTTCTGGTGCTCTGTGGACAGTGTGTCGGTCACTCCCTCAGCCAGATCTCTTCATTCTTTCTATGTATTAGCTTGCATGAAAAACAGCTCTAAAGAGAATAAACCTCCTCACATTGGCTTGCCAGCTGAAGGACTGCAGAGTGGCTGGGCAAGAGCAAGAGAGAAGAAAGCCAGTTCATGCACTGAAGATGTGCAGTAAGGAGTGGAAAGAAGCATGAGGTGCTATATCGAGATCTCACGCAAACTGGGGAACTGCTTGTAAACTCCTGAATTAGACAAATCTTGCTAAATTTACTGGAATGCAGAAAAACAGTCACATCCGTTTCTCTGTATTGCCAACTGTAAGTTTGCCAGTGCAATTTTTAGACCAGGCGGGAAGTTACATTGAGGCTCACTTTTTTCTCTTCCCTTTTTCTCTGAGTCTGATTTCAGACCAAAAAAAAAAGCTTTAGGTAGTGGAGATTCATTTTCTACACTTATGAGGTACATGTAAGTCAGCTGAACAAACGCGATCAAGCTTGATCCAGAAGGACTTGGTCACTGGCAGTTCTTCATGCAAACCACCCTTAAATATATGTGCTCCATCTGCCAATGCTTGCACAGCCTTTGGTGGACAGTGAAAGGTAGCAGTGGCGAGCAGGACATGTGATATCCTTGCCTTCTGTCCACAGAAATGACCCCTGAGTTTCCTGTCAACGCTGAGGATGGATCCAACACGGCTATGCCATGCTGTTGTCTGCCTGGGCAAGTGTCTGAAGTCACATGCATTCAGCTTCCCTTCCTTATCCTGGAGGCATCCCTCAAGGGCCAGTCTAGCAACAACACTGCCTTCAGAAAGCACTTTTATGTCTTTCTCCCTTCTGCATTCTTCTACCTATTTCTACCTCTGTGCTGCTTCAGCCCGCTTCTCTCCTACCTCTGCTTGCTACAGCTCAGGCAGCACTAGAAGGTCTCTGTTTTTTGTTGTCCATAAACAGTCCTGCCTAGTAGCTGAGACAGAAGTGATTTAAGGGGAAGTAGGGACCCAAAGTGTTCCTTCAGCCTTCAGATAGGCCAGAACCGAACAGCCATTCAAACAGCAGAAATCCAAATCTTCATCCAAAGCTGAGTCCGGAGCTGTTTGGGCTCATCTTTAGCTTCCAGCAACAGCTTTTACGGCTTCATCTAGATGATTCCCCACCCAAACACACCTACCCACCCAGATACATTCTTCAAGAGGCTGCCTCCAGCCTACCAAGCATGTGACATCAAAACCAGTTCAACCTCAAAGTGTGATGTGCTCAGCAACCTGCACCATTCTGAACACGTGTGTAACTTCCAAGAAGCTCATCTGTCCCAGCTTTTGGCTGTGCCTGCAGATGTCCCTAACTCTCATCGTCTTCTTTTCACACACCTCTGCAGCTGCTACAAGAGGCAGACACAATGGTTTCTCCTGAATTGCCTTCTTGCTTTTCTCTATCTGCAACCTCTATCACCCAACTGATTTTCTGCTCACATACTGAGTAAGAGAGGGGTATTAAGGGGTGATTACTAGCCAAGTGCAGTAATCATGGATTGTTTTGTTTCCTCCATGATCGCAGACTGCATCCTGTTTCCCTGATTATCGGTCGCACTTCCAAAAAGGAACAGCCAAGCGTAGAAGTCTCACTCTGAAACTAAGGGGCTGGCAAGTTCTGGTGTTCATCCTGGTCAGAGTCAGAATGAAGCCACAGTTTCAGAGAGGATCTCAGATGGGGACTATAACCCCATCCAGCTCACAGTGTGAGCGCAGCGCAGAGCGCAGAGAAGCTGTCTCCAGAGCCATGGCCCTTAAATTCTGCTGTGCCAATATCAGGAATGATAGAAACATAAACTGTCCATTTTTTTTCTAGCATTTTTATCATAAAAGACCTGTGCACGAAAGCCTCCCTTTATATAGGTTTGGTGCGGGATGCATTTGATAAGGCTGTCCCCTACTGTGGCTGTCTGAGAGCAGAGCAGCAACCAGCCGTGCTCTGGTCCTGCCTCCCGCATGCTGAGCATGGCTCTCTGGTGCTATGCTTCTGCCTGGGGTCTCCTGGGGCTCACAGCCCCAGAACTCACTCTCTGCCAGTGCAGGGAGTGGATTTATGCAGGCAGAGGGGGGACTGGGCTCCCTGTTCATCACACGGCAGGGTCCAGCCCTGTGCAGTCTCTCAGTTCTGCTGATTCTGCCAACATTCCTGCTCACAGTTGTGTTTACTGGAATGCTTGTGGAAAGCCAGCATGAAAGGAGTCAGACAAAGCCAAAGAGTAATCGCTGGTGTTTTCAGGCACAGCTTTCCCAGCCCCCATTGCTACCCTGGCCACATGGCTGTGCCCAGTACAGAGGTCAGGAGGGAACTGCACCCATCAAACACAGCCTGGACTTGGGTCTTGGATACCAATAGGCACATCCTAGAGGTCCAGGGGCCGGGGCTGGCAGAGGGAGCCTGCACCCGCTCACACAGCCTGGTCACAGCCAGGGGATGCTGGTGGGCATAGGATAGGCCGCAGTGAGCAGCGAGGGTCCTGTCCCAAGCAGGCACTGGATGGAAATGGCAACAGTGGAGCAGGGTAGCTCAAATTCCATTTATTAAAAAAATAATAATAATAAAAAAATAATAACAAATAAAATAAAACAGAATAATAAAAACAAAATAAAATACCTTTCTGTTTAGTGTTGTGAGATGGGGGCAGCCTCCAGAAGTGCAAATTTCCCTGCAGATGACCCGGTGACCCCTTTTTTTCTCTGCAGCCACCCTTTAGTGTCGTCCCCATGATCTCCCACTGGTGAAGATGAGCCTTTGGAGGCTGGAGCAGGCATTTCTCCATCTCCTCTGCTCAGCTCCTATTCCTGTTGTGTGGGGGCCTTTGGGTGCATTTATCCCATGACACTGCTGTGAAGGGAAGGGATGCTGTCGGACCCACTCCTGAAAGAGGGACCTATGACAGAGCTTACTGAAGTCTTGAACAAGACAACCCAGGAAACACAGGGCAAGCAACTAAAACCAGAGCAGCACTCTGCTGAGCTACCCTGCCTCTGAAGTGTGGGGCACACCACAGAGTATTGCTGCACCATGTGGGTTCAGAAGAGGACAGCATCTCAATGCAGGGTTCAGCTGACAACGAAGTCAAGCTACCTCTGAGGCTTTGTGAGCATGGGTAAGTCTTTCACTTCCCTGCACTCCTGTGCTCTTTGCTCATTTGTTTTCTTCCTTTTTATTTTTCAGCACCTCAGGAGTAGAGGGATCCATCCGGGTTAGGAAACAGCATTGCCAGAATATCCTGAGAAAAGATTGCGAGTTATTTCTGGCCCAAGTAGGAGCTGGAAGTATCTGACATCTCCCAGTGCCCGGAAAGCTGGTTCTCATGGGAAATGAGCTTCACACCACATGCTTAGGAGGGATCTGGAGAAGCCCCCGATGGGCAGACACAAGAGGAACAACCATGTGTGGTCATCCTAGCCAGGGTACCCTGGAGAAGGCCTCAGCTGCACACGGCTTTTGCAAGCACAGCTCCAGGAAGGTGCCAGGGCTTTGCAGTGGCTCTTGGGTGCCTGCTCCTTCTGGGAGCCTCCCCCTCTTCTCCCGCTCCTCTGCTCAGACACCATTGCTGGGATTATTTTTTCCCTGGACAAAGCACATACAGATGGTGCGTTGTCCGCCACAATCAGGGTGCTCAGGTGGGTAATGGAGAATGGCAGAACTTGGCATGTACTTGTTTGTCTTAGTGCAATTTTCCCATAATTGCACTTCCTAGCTTTTCAGCATCTGCGAAAGATCAGCTTGTGACAAAGAAAATCAGCCTCGCACGTTTCTGGACTTTGCATCAGGTTAGGAATCGGGCATCCTTCTTTTGGCTTAAATCATTTTGGAGGGGTAGGAAGAGAATCACCTTGTTTTTTGTGTGTAGTCACTCCTGGATGGTCTTTAAAGCTCAGCAGAAAAAGCACAACCTGTCAAAAATGTTTAGCTCAACACTCCATCGGCATTTATTTATTTATTTATTTATTTAATTTTTATTAATATTATTAGCTTTTAGAAAAGTACAGGTAAATCTGGCACAAGTTCTTTTAATTTGCCCAGATCTTGTGGTGAATGCAGTAACGGGGTTCAACAAATGGGGATCCTGGACCAGAGCAAAGCCAAAACATGGGACACCAAATGGTTCAGAGATGCAAAGAACAGGCAGAGGTTATGCAGATGTTCTACTGTGTTACTCTTACCTCTCCTACAACCTTAATATCTTTCCATTAGACATTACTAGACATCAACCATGTAACAGGAAAACTGTGAAGGACAGAAATCTGCAAAGACTGGCACATCACAGGAGAGGGCAGGAGCCGGCAGTGGCTCTCGGAGGCGCTGGGGCTGACGAAGAGCAGTCCCCTCCTCTAGGAGCCTGCAGTGATTGGAAACAGGAAACGAACCTCGGAGGTTTGTGGGGAAATACCTTCTGCCCAGGCAATCTAGGAGACAGCTTGGGATCATGCTCTGGTATTTGTCAAGGGCTGCAGGTTTTTGTACTGGAACAACAATCTATTCTTGTATCTTCCCCAGTATATTTAAGGTTTCTTCAAGCTGCAGCATTAAATTGAGCTGTTGGGACAAATACCACGCTGAAATGAAACTTGGTTCTAAACAAATGGAAGACCAAGTTTTACTTCTCTGGAAAATCTCAGGTTTAGTGATCCTCTTGCGTATGCTTACTGCAGTAACAGCTACATAGCCAGGAAGCATTGCGTTTTTTCAAATTTTCTGCAGCATTTTGTTCCTTACCAACCTCTCTCTTTTTTTTTTTTTTTT
>VXAV01010261.1:75022-85606 GCA_013399715.1 Alectura lathami | reverse complement strand
CTTCCAATCTCTAACATTCTGTGATTCTGTGATTCCAAAAAAGCCCTCTACATATACTAGCTTAAGTGAGGTATCATCATGTGCTTGAAATATTTGCGAAGGTTGGTTCTGTGTGACTTGAGCCAAACAGTCCCAGTAGGAAAATAAACAGATTAAAAAATGCATTAAGTTTAAAATTGTTCACCTAAACACTTCATAAAATACATATGAATAATGAGTACGTTTGCAGAAGTCAGAAATGAGTTGGAAACAATTTATAAATAGAAGAAGGGTTAAACTGACTGCCTAATGAAATCCTAATGAATAAGTCAATCAACCCTAAATAGGAAGAAAAATGCATTATCGTATGTTTTGAGACTTGTCTCTGTCATTGCTCGCAATGTTCATTGGAAAATCTCTGCAAGATTGGGCATTAACATGTGTTTGCATCTGTGTGGGAGAGTTGGTGATACTGTGTTCTTTCCTTTCCTTCCATCAAAATGAACTTTGTTCATACACTGCCTGCAGACTTGAGCAGAGGACAAAGAATGATTATAGAGTATTATACTGATATGAAATTTAGGACAATGTTAATCATAACTGAAAACTACTTAGTACCATCCTAACCTGTGTGGTAATTCCACACAGTCAATAAATACAATTGGAATGTGGCCCTCAGTGTGAATTGCTCAAAACAGGAGAATTTTCTTTAAGAAGAGAATAACATTAGAAAGACAAGATACTAAATTCAACTCAGAAATGTGGAAAATATGTCTGAACCCATCTTGGTGGAACACAGCTTTTTTTCCCTTGTGGGCACTGCAAAACCTGTCTGCTTTTAAATTTTAATTAAAACTTAGATTAGTTATGATCATCTAATCTTTCCTTTGCACTGCAGTGTCTGATCACTATATATAAGTATCCAAAGTTTAATCTACTTCTGGTCCTCCTAGATTTGACAGTCTAATTAAGTGCTCAACTTTAGCACTTAGTACGTAAGAAATCCCACTTCATGTTTCGGTAAGTTTTTAGATAAAATTCGTCACTTACCTATTCTGCTGAAATCTTTCAGAATAATTGGATTGTTTCGTCTTCACTGCTGCATCCTCTGTTTTAGGAACCAACACTTTTCCTTCCTGAATTATGCTACGAGACTTACTTGAAGGCTCACCCAAATATTGACAGTAAAGTATTAGTGACATGGTAGAGGGTGGACTTCAATACATACAGCTTCAGCATAAAACTTAATATGTAAAATATATAAGCATGTGAACATGGGTTCTAAAACTCGTAGCTTATTGTTTATAAAATTCATTTTTTCCTCCCTTCGGAGTGGTGACCTGACAACGTATGCAAGTCCCTCTCCATTATTTCTTGTACAGGACCTTGCCCTTCTCTTGGTCTGTTTTCTTCTGTTTGGGAATCTGCTCTTTGCTGCATCCCATGCTCCTTGTGACTAATTTGAATTTTGGGACAAAATGGCATTCATCTCTTTTTCCTGGGCTTGCATCTTGTCATCATAGAAAGCCCCAGCACAAGTCGACTGTCTCCTTTTACACAAGTAGATCTTTTCTTCTTATGCCAGCTGGCTCAATGCATGCAGAGGCAGGTGACCCAAGCTCTGGTCATGCCAGCAGGTGCTGAACGGATGGAGGTGTTAAATCAATTGCTCTTGGCAGCTCTGTTGAGTTCAGGCTTACGTTTGCTTTATGGGCCTCCAGCTTGGCACTGAAATTTTAGGAAAGGGCTGCAAAATTTTACAACTGTTCATCCTCACCTCCTCCCTGCCCCATCACTCCCCGAGGTCAGCCAATCCCCAGGCATTGCTTCGGGCTCTTTGGCCCCCTGGGATGACTCTGCTCTCGATGCACTGAAAATGGGCACTCAGCTTGTGGGGATGGCGTTCATCACACACTGCTGTCGTCTGTGCTCTGCAACTGTCAGGGCTCTCCATAACCAGCAGAGAAGCAGGCACTTTCAGGGTGTGATTCATCTGTGTAATTTTAGACAACTGTAGGATGAAGTGAATCATATCCTCGATTTCACTGACCATATTGTTTAGCTCTCCATTCGCTAGGGAGTCCTCGGCGGAGTACCTCTGCTGTTTCATTTAGTCACATGAATTTTGTCCTTTGTGCCTCACTGAATGTGATGAAGCTCAGCCATGTTTCAGGCCCTGTGGAGAGGTGCTTAGAGGATTTAAGTTGCACTTTAAGAATAAGTAGCTTCTGGTACAGCTTTAATAGTCTTATACAGACTGAACCGAACGTGAGAAACAATTTAAAATTCCCAGTGCCAGGGTCACTGAAAAAAAATTAACTTTGCTGCAGTTTGCCCTGGCCCATGCTCTTGCAATGTTTTAATTACCTTACCGTATTCCTCAGGGTACTCATCAGTTATCCATGTAGCAGTATAAACTAATCAGTGCTCAAATTCTGACCTTTGTTGAATAGCAAGTGCTCAGGCAGTTTCTAATCCTGCTGTGTTATTTTGGCATAAACTTTTTGTGCAGCTCATGCTAGAATAGATCCTGGGTTTATCTTGAACTTTAGTTTGACAGGTCGTGTTGCAGATTCTTTCTTGACACCTGGTGGTATGAACTTTTCTTCATTGGAAACAGGTTCAGTTCTTCAATTTGAGAATATTTTTATAATCTTAAAATTTCCTTTATACTTCACCAGTTTATCTTTAAACTAGGAACAAAATAAGTCTGCTTATGTGTCTTTTATTTTCCAGTGACTCCATATCACATAATTTTCCTTTGTTTTCCTTAAATAAAGTCATAGGTTTTGTAGTAGATTGAGCTGATGAGTTGGTTGACTTGGACCTTTAAGAGCATTCGGTGTCTCTTGTGGTAAATAATTAAAAAAAAAAAAAAAAAAAAGCTTGATTATCTTTCATAATTTTCTGAAATACTGTAGTAATAGATCTATTCGAACAATCAAACTACAATAAGCAGGTTTTCCCTCTAACAAAGAAAGTAGGTCTGGAACTTCCTTTTTTAATACTATTTCATTAATTTCAACATACAGCACCAGTCTGTTTTTATGTTAGTCACTGTTCAGTAAGGCTACTGAAAGCATCAATTTTTATAATGAAACCTTCAATTTTTTTAGGCTTTCACCTCCCTGCTGTTTGACTGAGCAAGCTGCTGCTGAGGGTTGGTGATGCTGAGAAGCAAATGGCATTGATTTTCTACATTCTGCCATACAGGAGGATTTCAGGATGTTTCTCTTTATTTTCATTTTAATTTTTCCAAAAAATCAGAACTAAAGTACTCAGAAATACAGTCTAGGACTGTGAAATCAAAGCATGCCTAAATAAAACCAAATGTGCTTACTTTGTGGAGGACTTATGCTGTCACCTTAGAATGCTTGTGTGCTGTACAAATGGAACTAGCTTTTCCAGGCAGGGTTTTTTAGTGGTATGACTATCTAGGGCTTGAGAGATCAAAGGGCAAGAATAAAGACTCTTATGGTTTCCCACACTGATGACTGATCAATAGGCCAACAAGCTTTTCCTTTAATGTGAAACTTCTTGCAGAAATGTAACAATATTCTGGGAAGCAGCATATTATTAGATCAATATGACTTTCTGTTACTGTGCTACCAATGACAGCATAGGCAGTGTTTGCATTAAGAACAAGTTATAAGTGCTATACCTTTTCATTATTTATTTTCATTGATATCTCTCTGTTGTTTTAACCTGATATACCTTTTACATTTTCCACCTGTACAAATAATTTCACAAATATATCTATATAAATATTTGATTGTCTGACTGTATGTCCTTTATCAAGGCATTCAGGTGAGTTTGTGAGTTACTGTTACATGTAACTCAAGGTATGAAATTTAGGCATGATGTCAGAAGCCAGTTGAACCCTTGTAGGAGAGTCAGAACATTTATAACCTTTTATAGGATCCTCCAGAACATCCAACATGATCCTGTGTAGATGCTGTAACTTCAGTGATGCAAGAAAGAGCAAGCAACTGGTGGAGTATGCATATTGATTTAAAAGACTTTTCCACTGCAGGGCATTGCATTCCAGAAAGCTGGTTTTAAACAAAGTACTAGAACCCTGAGAGTAGCGTCATCGGTCCTGAGGTAGGAGGAAATATCCTGAGGCTATTATATATCTTATAAATGGTAGTGTAGACTTAGAATTTTCTTTATGGTGATGCTTGCTGTATTGCTCAGTATTCTTTATTATGAATCTTTAATTTTGCACATGATCTTTCCAGTTTTGGAGGGTTCATCGGATGTCTGTGTATATTTCTGAAAGAAAAATTATCAATCTAGCGTTGAATCAGAGGTGTATGGAGAATAATCAACAATCGGTCTCGTTAGCTGCTTTGCTGCAATGCTGATTAATGGATTTAAGTTCCAGTTTTAGCACTCCTATGAAGTGCAGTCTGTTGTTGCACAAGCGATGCTTAGTTTAAGATTGTTGAAATGTTTACTACAACTCCTGTTAATAAGAGATTTAAGGAACTTCAGATCAAATTAAAGTAGATCATTTGTCCCCAAACTGCAGAATTGCTTATCTTGCTTTCCCTGAGTTGGTCAAGCAAGAAAACATGTCAGTCCTTGCAGAGTGTATGTGTGTTCATAAGATGAAGTGCTGGAAGGAAGCTAATGTTTATCGGTGGATTTATTGTAGTACGATCCAATACAGTGGGAGTGAGTTCTGTGAATTCATTTAATCTGAATTGGTGTTATACAACACTAGTTAAGGCTACATGACTCTCTCTGCAAGTAATTATTTTGTAACTCATAGCTTTAGAATTGCAAAAATGGCATTATCAACCCCAGTAATCATTTTCATTAACTTCTGTATCTATTTGCTTTGTTTACAAGTTAAAGATGAAGGGCATTGAGACTTGGGCTACTTGCTTCCATTGTCCACCATCGCATCCAGTGTTACTAACACTAAGCACTGCAAAGCTGACCTGCAGTGAGGAGTATTCAAAGAGAGTCTCTGAGCTACACAAATGACTCATTTCTGTTTTGAATACACGTTTTCATGTATTGACAAAGCAGGGTGAAAACTTTGCCATAAGAAACATGGAAGATGCAAAAATATTTAACTGCCAGGAAGTTCTGTCCCATTATATAGCTGGCTTTTTTGGTTACAGCCAAGCTTTATCTGATACAAGCTTTACTGTTATTACCCTGTGGCAGCAAAACACTGTTTTAAATTTTTACTATTTGTCTTCCTCTCTCTTTTAAGACATTAGGTCTACTGACATGTTTCTGCAGACTGAAAGAAAAAAAAAACAGAGGTGATCATTTATTTTAACCCCCTAGCTAGTCTGGATAGGCTTAAAAACCTATTGCTCTGGGCTGGTAAATGATAAAGAAGCGCAATATTAGCTCACTGTGATGATTCATCTAGCTGAACATCCTTCTCTGTTAGGGATCAGTGGCAGATATTTAGGGAAGGAGGGGAAGAGATACGGTGAGTACAGAATACGCTTTTCTCTTGCATGACTTTCGACAATCAGCAGTTTAGGAAATCACAGTTCTTCTATATAACTAACAAAAAACTATGTGTGATACATAGAAGCAACTGAAATACTAATGCTAAAAAGAAGTTATGACCTATGATGAAACAGGAGGAAAAATCAGCAATAGTTGCAGATAGGCAACATAAGCAGTGCTCCCTTAAATGTCCTTTGTAGATCTTTGAGTTTCGGTCTCTCTCTCAAATTCAGTCTATAAATATTAGGAACTTTTTTTTTTTTTTTTGAATATTGTGTTTCCCCAGTAAAAAATCTTTATTATTCATAATGATTTATGAGTTCTCTCAAGAAAATCATATAGCACATCCTAGGGTAGCCGTCCTGTTTTTCATTAAAATAACTCCTACAATAGCTGATAGCTTCTTCTTTCATCCAGGACATCCAAAGCTCTTTGTGAACACTCCTTGGCATTCCTCGAAACAACCTGAGTTATTCTGAAGTAGAGCCACAGTCAGAAACAATTCTGCGTTTCCAAGGACAGGCATTGCACTCATGCCAGAGCCCAGGGAGAACGCGCTGCTCCCCTGCCTGCTCCACCACAGGACATATTCTCATTGGTTCTAATTACTGCAGTGTAGTGTAAATGGAGCCTGGACGTGGCATCTGTATCCTAGTGCTATTTAGCCTATCAGCAGTAAAGGCTGGCTTTCTTTGTAAATGAAACAGACTAGTTTCTTGGAGTCATATTTATAAGTGAATATCCATGCCAGTGATGAGTTTTGTAAGATGTTTGCTTTCGATTTTCACACTAACAGGCCATTGGTCCGCTGTCACTTCCTCACTTTTCAGGATATAACATAGAGACTTCCATGGTATCTTCTGTTTTCTTACTTTGGCTATATCACCACTGATTCTCATTATGAATTTTTCGTACATCATGTGTTTGTGCTTTTAATGAAAAGGGAAAACATCAGCACCTTCTGGTTTGGGTTGTGAAACAGGTGGATGGTTTTGCTGAAAATAATGACATTGCAGAAAAGTACACCAAAGTGTGAGAGCAAAAAGGAATCTTCCATGGATCCCTTTCAAAACTTATGTTGGCTTAAGATTAACTGTGATCCAGCTGTGGGAAGAAACCAATTATTTGCCCCTTAGTCTTCTGCAAACTGAGTTTCTGGAAGCCACATTCCATCTGCCTTGAAATCTGTGTGTTGGCTGGTTTTTCACTAAGAAATGCTACGGCCTCTAAGATGGACAGCTTTGGGATTCAGAGTGACTGCGCCATATGATACATCATTTGACTGTTAGACAAGCTGTTTCTTTATGGGCAGTATACTTAGTAGATAATCTAATATTTCATTTACTCTTTAATTTCTTACATTGCTGTTAATTAGTATGAAATTCTGGCCCCAATGAAACAATATTGTAGTCCACATCTCCCACTGCAAACTTTGGGATCAAGATGCATTTTTAAAGTTCCATAGTGAGTTTTCATTATTTTTTTAAAAAGAAGAAAAGAAAAAAGATTTCTTTAATTGTTTTTCTGTACCAAGTTTTTATTTCTTTATTTATGGAATCAGTGTCAAGCTTGGTACTTAGGGAGAGTTTTGTTGGAACTTTAATATTAGCAGAAATTAATGTTACAGTCCTGCCAGAAAACGTATGCCAGTGTACTTTAGAACTTGGATCTAGGCTTCCTGTGTGTCTTTCTCACCTATATTCTTTTGCAGTCGCTGCTATGGATTGCTACATTGGGTTACCCACAAACTCTATAGAAAGCTGACTATCTGCAATTTATGTAAACATAAATTGTCTTTGAGAAGTATGCTCATCAGATTTTTGCCTTAACTTTTTTTGAAGGAGTTGAGTTCACTGAAGAACAGGACTCACTGGTGGTACATGCTGCCTCAGCTCTCCTAAGAGGAATGTTAAAGGAAGTGACCTCAATTAACTTGGTGCAGAGCATACACATCCTCACAGAAGATGCCTGGATATCTCTCTGGGCTCAGGAGGAGCGTTATGACCGTCCCTTGTCCTAATGGACCTCAAAAAATGTTCCAAGCGCCTCCAAACACACGATGCCAGCATGCTGGACAAATAATGTGAAACTAGTTTGATTATTTTGCTTCTGTGCTCTTGTTGAAGAAGCAGGTTGATCTAAATGAGGCAGCATAAACATGAAACAGAGTAGTTGGGCTTATGTTAAAATGTATGTAAAAATTGTAAGTGTCAAAAACTTAAAAAGTTCAGCATCTGCCGTATCATACACTGCCTGCTTCTGCGGCAGCATATTCCAGAAAATGCAACAATAAGATAATGGCAGTATTGAAGTCAGAATCTTTCCTTGCTGTCTGGGAAGCCTTACACTTAAGACTAATACATCACTGAGTCCATCTGTGTTTCTCCCCCCTGCCAAAGTTTTAAGGCTTTCTCCCATTTGACATGTTTTGTTTGTTTTCTATCACAGTGAAATCTGAGCAGCTTTTCATTTTCAGTATTTTTGTTCACACTTTGTCTCTGGCAGGTGAAGAATTAATGTTATCCTCATTTTACAGGTGGGACATGAGAGCACTAAGGGGTCAGATCCATGGAGATTTGTAAATGTTTATATTTCCATTGGTTTCAGTGGCAAGTCTCATACCTATGTAAGATGCTTAAAATGGTTTTCGACGTGGACCATTGTGATTAGCTGAGATTTTACAAGAAATCAGTAGTGGCACAGGTATCCGAAGCCTTTAGCATTCTCTGAGTTCATTGTTTTGTGCTTGCTGGACTTATGTGAAGACTAAGCCTTCCATTTTCACCAAGCTGGTTTTAGCCTAATGGGACAGAGGTGGGGAAAGCTGCTTTGATAGCTGTTGGCCTTGGGCAGCATAAAGCAGAAATGACTTTACAAAGGCATTTGCAAGAGAGTTGGTACTTGCTGGGAGATGGCCAGCTCTTGGATAAAAAGCTAGAGGACAGACAGAAGTAAAATCTCTCTGTACTGTGTTTTTCAAAGAATCAATATCAGAAGGAAAGGGGGAGGTGGAGGATGGGGGAATGGAACTGAGGCAGTAAGTAGGTAAATGTGATAGTTTCTGAATATTTATAACCTCTTTGGTAATACGACACATTTGAAAGCAAAGAAGGTGAAGCCTGTGTTCAGAACAAAACTAATTATCCAGGTCAGAGGGTGAAGCGACCTGTTTGCTTTTCAGGACAACACTTGATGTGGTTGATACTGGCTCTAAAAAGTGGTGCACATGCAGGTGTAATGATGGCTATGTGAGTATGATGTCAGTTCTCTAGGGAAAGCTAAAAATTCAGCTCTGGGGGATAAAATGAATGCACTATCAATAGAAAGATATTGCTGCTATTTTTGTCACTTGTGTGCTGACACTCACAGTATTGGCAATAACATGCAGGTCAAAATATCTTCCAGAATGCGATGAAGAACAGTTACTCTGTTTTTCAGTTTCACCAACTGGGAGCACAGATCTGATTTTAAAATGAATAAATAAGGTCTCTTGCTTCCACTTTGATGTAAGGGCTGTTGATACAGTAGCAAAGGTTACTGGAATTAATTCTGGAGGGGAATGTAAATATCAAAATGTAGGATAACAGAGTAATTATATTGATTGTTATAGTGAGGGTATTCTCTTCCCCTGCATGAGACAAGGTAGTCTTTTTGTGTGTTAAATATAAAAAGAAAGAATAAAGGAAAGGCTGTTTAAAAAACAGTGTAGAAAAAATAGTGGGAAAAATGCATTAAAAGCTGCCTGCCATCGAATATGTAGTCTCTGTGTTCAAGGAGGTAATACACAATGCAGCCTTACTGAATTAGACTGAGGTTGGCTTGCTCCTAAGAATAGCGTTTTTTGTAGTCCTTTTGGTCTCGAAGGATAAAATTAAAGATAATTACATATTCAGAATCTATATATTTTAATAGTACTTCCCTTTCTGCAGTGAACACAGTGGTGAAGAGAGAAGCAGCCTTTTCTTCTGTACATGTAGATTAGACAGATTCTTTCTTTTTTAAAAAAAATGTAAAACACAAACCTGTGAGCCTCAAATTAAATAACTAAATTCTGAAACATAGAATTGTGTTTCATTTATCCATGTTCTCCACTATTATCATAGTGCTTAGAGGTCCTGTTTGTGGACTTTGTTTTGGTTAATAGAGTGCAGAATCAGTACAGAGAGCTTCTGGAGAACCTGCAGGTTGAGAGACAGCACATGGACCCTTGAAAACCACCAGTGCCGCATAAGGAGGCTCTGAAATAACGCTGGTCAGTACATAGGCAGTAATTTTACTACAGCAAGAGCACTGTGGAGTTATTTACACAAAGAATTCACTGTATCAAGACTTGAACTTACAGCTTTAGGCAAGCATATTAGATACCTCAAGTCTAATACATACAAAGGTATTTTTTTTCAGTTCAGTTGTTCTGTACCTTAAAATAAAGTTTGAAAGGAAATCAGGAGGTTATTCCCAGGTTTTATGACTGATTTTTCCTTCCTTTGAAAGTTCAGGAGAAAACTAGGAACTTACCTGAGCACTTTAATTTGAAAATTCAATACTGCAGCCTCATCACCATTCTGTTATGGCTTCTGTTCATCCAGTATCTTGATATGAGCACTTAATATCAGTAAAATTGTTTCACTTTATTAAAGTAAGTGTTTAATAATGTTTAGTTGGAGAAAATCAAAAGTGCATCCTAATGTCACTGTATTGACAACCCTTCATCCTTGCAGCTGAACTGCCTGTACTTGTGTTAGCATTCAACGGGAGGTTCTTTAAATGTTTGATGCTGAAGCAGAAGCAAAGACATTTCTGTCAGGTCACTGCTGCTTAATTAGATAGTGTTGCCTTCAACAATTCTGACCAATAGTTGTACTTTCAAAATAACAGGCTTTACCAGTGACTTGTGTATAAGTGCATATGACTTACAGAACATGGTCTCCAGTCTGAGTATTTCTGAAAGTACATTATACGGATATCCAGGATGATTTTAAAAGTCTCCTTGTTCTTTCAAAATCTAGCGCTATAGTGAATAACTTTAGTTTTCTAATTTTGTAACAAGCTTGTACATATTCTTAAAAAATGAATTGTATATCTTGCTAACTAATTCTCCGAGTCTTGATTGAAACGCCAAAATAC
>VXAV01010261.1:11459-51602 GCA_013399715.1 Alectura lathami | reverse complement strand
GGCATCAAAACACTTTCAGCCTTACCAACACTTTTCCTTCCTCTTCCTGACTTGCAAGGAAGTAATTAAAGCCCCAGGCCCTCACTGCGAGTGGGTGTCTACATCAGGGAGAACATAGAGGAGGGGGATCAAAGCCATGGTCAAGAAACAATGACATGTGTAGTGAACCCATTGAAAATGTGGAAAATATTCTGTGGAGTAACCCCGTTACTGGACTCAGGAGGTCCTCTAACTACCTGGTCAGTACTCCACTGGATTTCACTGTTATGGCTGAAAACCCTTGTGGCATATATTGGCTGGGGGAAGGCTTGACCAAAGCTGAATTCAATAGTTTTGTCCCTTTTAAACTGAGGCATTCCCATGAACCTCTATGAGCAATTAAAAAATATTCATTAAGTGTAAATATGGATATGAGTAGTGAATAGTTAGAAGTGCCTTGTTTTGATTCCAAACAGGAATCATGTTGGAAACAAGTTTTTAATGATCACTAGTCAGTAGTGTGAAAGCGTATTACATTTACCCAAATGCCTGAAAGGGAATCCTATTGGACCGGTCTGATCTGGGTGATAGCAGCTTCCGAAATCTTTCAGTTACATCAAGCTATCAAAATCTGCGCAGCTAGTCTTCGTAAAAGTATGTCCTTCCTCAATCCCCCCTGAAAGCATGGTTGCACTCACATAGGCCAGATCTCATCTCATTGAGAGAAACCTCATCCATCTTACTGCTTTGCAGTGCTGCAGACAGGGCGACCAGCTCTGAGCACAACCGGACTCTGATCAAAGCCTTTGGGCAATCCCATAATGTTTCCAATAAATCAAAATAAACTGGCCAGCTGCTTTGTTGTGTCTTCCCATTGCTCTGTATGTCTTGTTTGAAATGGGAAAAAGTCTTCTATGGATCGAGTGTTTTGGTAGGGAAACAAACACAGGCTCCAGACCCCTTTGGTAGAAAAGTCTGTGAGATGGGGAAGCTGCTCACTGGTGCTTGTGGAAGGGTGGGGCAGCTACACAAATGCCGGGGGAAGGAGGATGCATAGAGAAACAGAAATCCTTGATCTGGTGATTAGAGAGTGCGTGTGGTATGGTGTGGTGCCAATGGAAGGGCCAGACGTACCTTTTCTTTTAAAGTATCTCTTTCAGCTCTCCACAAACATCACAGATGAATGGGGAGACAGGCTAAGATTGACAACCCCGTGGCTTTCATCTTCTAAATTATCTTTTATTTATCCATATGAAAGTGGCAATTGATCATCTGGGATATCTTTCGTAGTCCTTATGAGCATTCTTCACGTTGGGTTATCGATGCAGATAAGTAAGCATCATCATCTGCACGTTGAATGCTCCATGAGCTTCACTGTTCTTCATGTTGCAGGGACTTCACACCATTGTGTCTCTGTGGGGCTGAAAAATTAGACTGATATTACTTTCTCATTTATGAATCAGCAGATAGTCCCACTTCTTCTCTCTAGTTGAGAAACAGCAAAAAATAAATAAGGTTGAAAGTAAACATTCTTGAACTTCTTTTTGTGCTCTGACTTTCTGCAAAAAATTCTGCAGGTGTAACAGCTGTATAATGTATAAATCATTATAAACAAGGCTTGAAAGGAACTTCACTGTTTATACTATAGCTTCCCTGCCCTTTAGCAGTGATGAAAACTGAAAATACCAGTGTATCTTGAATTCAAAGGAGAAAAAAATATAGATGAGAGATCATAAAGGGGTAGCGCGGTTCAGCTAGACTCAGCGTTTGGAATATTAAGCAGATTTGACCCATGCTGAGAAGAGTCTGAAGAGCAAATTCTTCTCAGCACCATCTCTTATGTCAGGACCCTGATTAACAAAGACATTTAAATAATGTCACTGCACTTCATACAATTTGAGCCTATTTTCTCTTTTGTATAGCTTGTGAATGTAATTTTTTTTTTTTACTTGCCATATTTGACCTCTGTCTCCTAATAGTGGCAGGCAATGATACTTTGAATTATTATGCTGAATATAAATGTAAGCTTCAAAAATAACAAAGCTTTTGTTCCTTTCCTGATGAAAGCACAATTTTGCAGTTGCTTTAAATATTAGACCTCGAAGTCTACCATTGCTACTTCTGCTAAGGATTTCTCAGTGAATTCATTAAAAGTGTCTGTTTTCATAGCCTGGCTTGTACAAATAAGAAGCAGGGATTTGAAAGTTCAGGATATATCTTGCTGTGCTTAAGCTGCAGCAGTGTTACATATGCTGAACCTGTTTTTATGTTACTAGTGGGTAATAATGCAAGCTGAACTCTGAATTCCCTCATTAGAGGCTTAAGTCTCTAAGGCTGAAACTAAGGCTAAATTTTGATATTTGTTAACAGAATCCCGGGTGAATTCATATTTTCCAGGAAGCACATAGAATTTTGAAAGAACAATTCTAGAAAGATAAAGGTAAGAAAAAGCCACATGTGCTTTCCAGGCATGTGAAAATAATTTCAAGGGTCAGTGGTTTCGCAGTTGAAATTAACAACAGGGTAACAGAGAGAGGAAGAGAATATGGCAGTGCTTCCATTTTCTTCTGTGGTGCAGAGAACAATGATGTTAGGAGAATGTCCCTGATGAAATGATGTTTCTGGAAACCCTGGTGTTTCTCTTTATCCCGTGTTTTTTTTTTTTTTTTTTGTTCGTTTGTTTGTTTTTATATTGTTGATGTGGTGGTGATTTTTTTTTTTTCTTTATTCTTTTTGCAAACCATCTTTATTGGATCAGTTTCTAGATGGAAAAGTTGAAGAAGAGAAATGAATGGACTAAACCTGTCTGGTCTTCGCACTAAATCTGGAGATTCAGGGCACAATAAATTTACCAAGATTATAATTTCAGATTTCAACTGTTTTTCTACCTTTCTGAAATGAAACTACTGCTCATCTGACTGGTATACCTGCAAATGGAAGTCATTTCAGTGAGAACCTGTTCTTTCCTTACTGGGTATCTAAATCAGAGTTCACCAAATCTTATGTGCGACATTTTGAGGTAGCTTGAGCTGTTGTGAGTGACTGCTAACGGTCCAGATGGAAACTGTAAATCAGGCAGCATATGAATGTGGGATTGCCTCTGTAAGAAATAACATTTCTCAATTGTTTTGCAGATTAGGAGCCTGCTATACTTATCTCTATCATACAATCCTAAACATGTTATAGGTAAATACAATGAGGAGAAATAAGAGCATGAGATGATTAAACATGTTCTTATTAATAAGAAATTGTATCTTATATAGATTTCATTGCAATCCATACCACGAACAGGTTGTCTTTGTTTCCTCAAACCATATTCTAACGCCCGTTAATTTATTGCACGTAGGGAACATTAAGAAGGTATGCAAATTACTCCAAATCATAACTATCAGTTATAGTTGTATGGGATTAGAGCCGCAAAGATTGAGAAGATACTTGCAGAGAATCATTTGTTGCTTCCAACAGCTTCTTACTTCATCATCACATAGCCAAGATTTTGCAAAAGGGCATTTTTTCAGCACCTTGACACCTGACTTTCAGCAATTTTCAAACAAGGGGGCTGGAATTTTTCTTTGCATTAATTGAGATATCTTCAGGGTTGGTGGTTGAAATGAAAGACTCCTTGCATTACAGTTTTGGAAATTTTGTACATGTGAACCTTTTGGTGCTGTTTAGTGGCAGCCATGTAATCCATCTCTTTTGCAAAGATCCAAATTATCCTTCTACTGTTGAGTTAAATTAACTATTTAACAAAGCATACAGGAATTATAGGAAAGGAAGAGGTGCATACTTAAGTACTTTTATAAGCTTTACATATCAATATATGTGGACATCAAGCCCAAATTTAAATTGTAAGAAATGTGGCTTTATTTTTTATTTAGAATTTTAAAAACGCAGTAATGTAGTAATCATATTTTCTAAATTCTCAGAGAGTGCAATAAACCTCTTCATACCAACTACAACACACCATCCCCAGGGATTTTACTAAGTAGAGTAAAACTGCTGACTTAGGTTATTCATCTGACCTGTGTGTCTCTCAAATATAAATATAAGAAATGGGAAAATATTAGAACTAGATTTTATTATTATTATTGTTATTATTTTAATTTTGATGAGTGCGCTTTGTTCAGCAAGGGAATAAAAGTAACCAAGTGCCTTGTAATCCTTTTATCCTCAGTTTTCCTGAATGTGTGCTTGGAAAGTCATTTTTTGCACACTGTCACCAGCTAGGCTGTGTTTTGTTGTTTGCTTTTTTAAATATTCCCATTTCAAAGCCAGTTTTATATTCTAGGGCAATTAGTACCCTGGCAGCTGTCAAAGATGGAGACTAATTTATTAATTTTTTTTTCCTGTGATGGCTTCTTCTAGCAAAAAACAGAAGGTCTTGGTTTGAATCAATGTTTTTTCCATCCATGTCACTTTATATTTTATCAATGAATATTGTCTCAAGATGTCTCTTTAATGTGTGGAAAGACCACTGGAAAATGTTCCAGTGCAGAAGCAAAGTAAGCTAATGTACCTTGTAGGCTGTTTCACACATATTACAGTGGAAGTCTGTTTGGATTTAGGTTTTGCATTTAAAGGAACTTTTCCTTTCTTTCTTCAATAGTTCTAGTACATTGCATGCGTGTTTACACGGTGTGTTTCTGAGCAAGGTTTTTAGAATTTGGACTCAGATTCAAACATGAATTCTTCAAGGGCAAAGGCAGCATCACTTGTCATTGATTCTGCTGAGCATTTAAGAAGAAGTGACATTTACTAGGGCTTGTTTTGAAGATTTATATGCGATATAGATTTGGCAAGAATAGCTGCTTCAATAAATGTTGTGCTGTGGCATGTAAGCATGGGCTTTACCACCAGTGGAATCACTAGCAGTTTGTCATCCATGTAAAAATAAATATTCAATAAACAATTTATTAGGGATGTGAGTTCACTTCTGCTTCATTCCACTTGGAAGGACTTGACATCTGCTGCCTACATAGTGTTATTAAGGACACAATGAAATGAAGACAAATTAATTGTGGAATTGTCAAAACTATAGCAGGGAAGATTTTCCTGGCTAACAAAACTAATGCAAAGAATAATAGGAGAAGGGATAGACGTAGACTGTATTCATGAGAGGGTTTGGTGTAATAGCTATGGACAATTGAATTGTAATACTTCAGTAGAAGTTATTCCTTCATGGGTCTGACTTTTGTTTTAACAAATGTGCTTTGCAACACTCCAGTGACATTTGAAGAACTTGCACTGGAGGTAAATAGAGTTTGCAGCCATTAGGATCCTCATTTGGACTGCCAGATTTGTGTGAATTGACTTTAATGCAAATGATAACAGCACTAATAAAATATTTCATACTGTTTCCTATTCCTGTTAGCAACACAAGGCCAGTTAGCATGGGGAGAGTGGGAGGAGGCCGATTTGCCTTTGTCAGTCTACTAGTTGCACAAACTCTTGTTCATCCCCACCCTGCAAACCCCTGTGCCACCCAAGGCTGTACAGTGGCTGGGTGACAGCCACGCTGGGTCTGGCTTGCCAGTCCTCCCCTTGCTGGTGGAGGCGAAGCTCTGGCGTCCATGCACAGGTGCTTCAGCATGATGACATCTGGTGAGCACTGCCTGTGCTGCGGCAGTTCTGCAGGAACGGCTGAAACTTCGTGCTGTTGAGATGGTCTTGTGTAGCCTTGGCTGCAAGGCTGGACCACAATAAAGCATCACACACACACGCAGATTCTATCAACATTGCAGTCAGTGTGAGAGATGTCTTAAAGTACAGAATGAGGAAAGAGAGACTGAACTGTTTTTGATGATGTATCAATTTTGCGTAGGAGTATCTTTGCTGTTGTCTTGGAATTTTGACCAATTTCATTGTTCTTTTGAGCAATAAGATGATCAAAAATGATCTTTCTGAGAAACACTGAATACATTTATCTTTTACAAATGTAAAAGTTTCAAGGTCATACTCTGATACTGTGTATAGCAAAATGAATCAAACCTGACAAACTGCTAAATATAACGTAATGTGCAAAAGATACAGTCTGATATGGCTGACAGGACAGAATTATTCAGTCTTTAGGTTTGAACCTTTGCCATTTAGTTAAGAAGTAATTGACAGAAGGAAGTATTTTCTTTCATATGGCATATAATATTAGTAAGTAAAATCTATGTCTATGAATAAAGTTTTATCTTACATGTAGACATAGAATTCAATGATGATTAGGAATAGCAAATTAACAATAACTTCTTGAATTTGTGATGCCCTGTGTTTATGTTTTGTTGGCTGTAGTAAATAAAACAAGTCAGTGCCAGATTCTGGTTGACTGCTTTCAACAAATAGTCCTAAAGTGCAGAGTAAAATGATTATTTCTAAAAAAAAAAAAAATTTCTGTTGCAGGTACCAGTATGGTGTGAGGTGGTGTGAAGAGGGAATACCAGCTGAAGGCCAGATTTGTAGCAAGTAAATGGGTGAAGTAGGACATCTTCAGTAGTTTAGTCACTCATTGCTCTTTCTTTTCCAAGTTTTTTGCCTTTGGTTAGGTGGTAAAAACATTTTCTAGGAAATTTGCCTTGCTGGGTTACAGACTTGGGGAACCAAAGCACAAGCATTTTGTAATGAGAGGACAGTTCTTTGTGTTTCTTGTACTGGGGACAGCGAAGGAGGACTGCGCAGAGCTCTCGGACACCTTAGCTTTCAAATTACTTACAGGGATGTTTGCTTAAGATTCTATTACTGAGTAGTAAGATCTGGTCAATGAAATGCAGATCTCACATCAAATAACAGTATGCTTTTAAACTGTATGCGATAGCCTGGCGTTTTTATTTTGCATCTTTTGTTGTGAATTAGCTAAAACTGCCATCAGAGCAATCAGATTGATCGCTGCAGGTTTCATCTATCATGACTGTTATAAACAGAGGGGTAACACTGCTGATAATTAAGGCTGCGTTACATTTATCCAGTATTATTTATGTGTGCCTATTGAAGTAGTTTATAGATGGATAGAATAATCAATATTGCCTTCTTATTACATTTACACCTCTCTTAAAAAGAATTAATAGGCAGGTTTTGTTTTCTTAACATGGGAGAAAAATGCATGTGACATTTAACCAGAATACCCTGAGGAAGTGGAAAATAAGACACATGAATGTTCCACCACATCAAAAGTATGGTAATAGGTAGTGCTCAATTGTCTAGAAATATATCACTGTTTCTTAATGCTAGCAGCCATTGATCAGAAGTCTTATCTTCTGTTACAATACTAAGTGAAAGAGGTAAATATGAGCTACACCACCAATGTTTCTGAAATGCTGTAACTTTATTGCTCTCACTTCACTGTTTGATCTAAAGGATGTTTGCTGCCTTGTATGCCATTCAGAACTGCTGATGGACAAATTTCTGGAGTGAATGGTATTTTTGAAAATACATTCTCTTTCTTGCTATTAGTTGCTAGTCCTTAAATAGTAGAAATACACTGAAATTAGGAAAAAAAATACAACTGCCTACCACTTAGTTAATGACATGTTGCCGTTGCTCCTGGTGGACCCCATTTTTCTCACTGCTTCTTGTTTGTGCTGATACATCTCCACATACCAGAATGCCTCTCAAATGTATCAAAATGCCTCTTGATGGTTATAAGCAAAAAATGATGGAGCATTTTGAAGTGATGTATTATGAATGGGCATTAGCTAGAACTGTGCTCACAAAGACTGAAATTGTAGGAGCTGTTAGTTCATATCTGATTGTTGTAGCTCTTTCAGTGTAAATATTTTAGTTCACCAACAAACTTACTCAAAAACTCACCCTGAGATTCAGCAAAATTCCTCTTGCTTGTGGCATTGTGATAAAATGGAATCACAGCTCAGAAGCACAACACATTTGAAGTATTCAAAGACCAACTCCAAAAGGCAGTAAAGGAGCTAGAAAGAGCTAGAAATCAGAGTGTGTGCAGCTGGCAGAGCATCAATGCAAATCCATGAATCTGCATTACATGAATTGTCCAAAAATGTTGTAAAGCTCACTGAGGTACTACCTGTGTGAAACAAAGGAGGGAAAATGTACATCAGGAGGTAAACCATGTCAGTCAGAACTTCTGTCCCCACACCTGTTTCATTGTTGGCTAAGATAAGTTAGAAAATCTCATTTTTACCCATCGATATCAGCTGGATACTGCACCTTAGTAATTTGTTAATCGTAAATAGCTTGTAATTCAGAGCCCTGAGGTGCACATGCCAAAAAAGACTGAATGAAAAAATGTCTGACATGCCATGTAAAGTGTATTGCATCCTCTCCTGCAGTTGTTGGAAGGTCTAAACCCAAAAAGTTTATGTACATAAGAGAACAGGAAAAAGATTATTAAATACTCCTCATGCTGAAAGTGCTGCGATGCCTTTGCAGGTTTCAGAAACCCACATAGGATGTATTTTCTGTATGTGGGATGAATTCAAAATGACACTTGAGGAGCATTAATCAGCTTTTTGGAGGAGTGGTGTGACCTGAAGATTGCTTGTCTTTGCTTCAGGCGAGCCAGCTTGGCCAGTGCATGGTCCTGGAAAATCCCCAGCCACCAAGGTCTGTGTGAGATTCCTAAGTGAACACTAACTTCTGCTACTGCTGTGTTTTTATTAATCACAACAGCAACAATTATCATTATTGTTGTTGCTACTGCTGAAGAAAGAGACTGAACAAATGCATGCAATATATGACCTCCTCCTGGAGGAATTTACAATCCAAGAGAAATGACTTAAAAGTGTAAAATGGAAGATGCATTTAAGATTATTAAAGACTTAGCTTTTTCTGCTATAATTTGCATTGGTCTTGATAAAAGGATAGTGCATGCTGAGGGGGAAACTGGAGGCTTTTGCTAGAGAAAATATTTCAAGTTATGTCAGGCTTCCCTGTTACGGCCTGTGAATATACTGCAGAAGCCTTTGCTCTGGCTCATGCTAATGTTCTTTCCATACTGTTGTACAGTGGTCTGCACATTGGTCTTGAAGACATATTCAGAACCAAATGCTAAGATGCATTTGCAATTGCAAACATTACTCTACTGCGTAGTGTTGCACTCCTGTGTATTGTACTCTACTGCGTAGTGTTGCACTCCTGTGTATTGACTTTGCATGTGCAATTGAAAGCCCTTATCTGACAGCCAAAAATTGATTTTTCACAAACACCAGTGAGAGATCAACCGCTACAAGAAGTGCGAGTAAGAACCACTATGTGGATCTGAAAGAAAAGTTCTGCTCTGAGGGATTTAAAAATACATGAAGAACAGTAGATCTGAGCTGAATTTGCTACCATATATGTAATCTACATATCCACATAATTTTCTGAACTTATTTAAGTGCCTGACTTATTTCTGACCAATTCTGCCTTGTTACAGGTGATGTTTTAATTCCCAGAGTGAAGGCACCTCAAAAGTGCTTTCCAATGAACCGTATTTTTCATGACAATAAGGCTGTCATCCTACTGTTAGCATGAAATGAAATGGATAAAATAAAATGAGAAGGAAGACCTGCTGATTTTATATGCATTGTTAACTACTATTTGGACAATATCTCCATTCTTAGCGTTGTATGGTCTAGCATTACAGCCACTTTCCTCATTTGAAAAAGATCCCTTATTATAAAATGAGTGAATGGGAGTTTAGAGTGGTATAAGACGTCTTGGAAAAGAATAATAAAAAAGAAAAGGAGTGAGAAAGGAATAGAATAAAATGAAAATTGTATTTTAACGGAGAAGGAAAGATCACCACTCTGCAATCTAATAGCAGATTGCAGAGGATTAATGTGATAAAGACAGCTGTTTTGCAATGTCGAATTAAAGTCAGGCTTTTTTAGGTTAAATCTGGAATATTCACCTACACTTTGATGTGCTTGTCAGCTAACACAGGTGGGTTCAAAGCTCAGTGAAACGAGCAAAGCAGTTTCATCTTTATTTTAGTATCATTATTTTGGGTACGTGTGAATGTTTCCTCGTGTTCATGGAAACTGGTTGGACTGATAGCATTGAGGAAATATGTGTGCATAGTCCAGGGGCAGAAGAAAATGGAGGAGTAGAAGATGCACCTTTGCTCACCATATCTTAATTTGTTTTTGATTGTTTTTTTTTTGTTTGTTTTTAGAAGTATATTACAGCCAAGACATCATAGAAAGCCATTCAAGTTAAAGATGTAACTGATCATGAATTACATTTAGGCTGAACATTAGTCTAGCATTGTAACAATGAAAGAAGCTCCTTTTTGCGTATCTTACTCCCTAAAATTCTTTTCTGTGAAAAAAACCATCTGCTTTCAAGGTTGAGGGTCATCAGTTCATGAACAGGATCATATGACATATCGTGGCTAAAATATCGTGGCAAACATAGGATTTATGTTAAGGAACTGCAAAGTCTTCTTCATGTCTCCTGTTCTACTCCTTGGAAAGCAGCCTATTCTGATTGGAGGTTAGATTATATATTTTACATTATCATATTCTTTTCTTACTATCAGCTCTAGTGGCAGAAACACTTAGAAACTTTATCTTGTATAAACCAATTATTTGTGTCTGTCTACAAAAGTCGAAATAAAGGAAAGGAAACATTGCATACTGGGTCCTGTGAGAGTATTTTATAATCTCCTTGGCAAATGAAGCACTCATTTGGCTTTTTCAAATAACAGAAATTCTAAAAACTGAAGGGAAAAGCCTTCCCTCCACCTTCTGGGATAGTTACTTAGAGTAAATTAAAATCAGGGCTGTAAGAAGATCATGCTAGTAATTTAATTCTGTGGAGATTATCACTTTTATGTATAATAAAACAATATATGAAAATTTGAAACTGTAATCCTTAGGCAGCCCTTTCATCTGTTCTTTCAAGTGGAAGCTTTTTGCCTTGTGAGTGTGAGTGAATTGCCGCTGAATACAGTAACTGAAATTCTTGCGTATTATAGACAAGATTCTACTAGGAATTCCTAAGGAAGGCAAAAGTCTCACCAGTGCAAACCTGGTGCTCAGGACTACTGTGAGGGAATGGAAGGGGAATGGGAAGGAAACAACAAAAGCTCCCATGACCACAGAACAAGAGTGGTGATGGCTTCCTATAACTCCAAGCTGTTTCTTCAAATACAAGCAGTACCAGATTTTCTTTTAATCTAGAAGACAATAAAATGTTGGACCAGAGGAAAAAAAAATTAATTAGAGTAAGCTTTCATGGAAGCATAACAGAAAACTGCGTTGCCAGATTTTCTTCTGTTTTTGTAGAAACCTTCTTCAGTCACAATTTTCAGAGTAAATAAATGCACCAAGCCAAGGGTACAGGGGAGTTAAAATGCTGTGACACACCAGTTTATAGTGAAAGCTAGTAGTGACCTTTACTGTGCAGAGGTGGGTTTAACTCCTCTGTTATTATTTTTGCCATTAACCTGTCACTGTCAGTTTTCTTGCAAAATTGCTCTTGGAAGAAGTTCTAGTTTTCTGTAACTTGAAACATCAAGATTTTATCTTTTGGCTGCATTTTTAGGTAGAAAAAATACTAATTGAAAGAATGGATTTTGATATGCACACAGCACTAAAGCTGCAGCTGTAGCATTACAGCTGCAATTTTATCTTAGTACTGAAATGTGAATGTAACTGGGCCTGTCCTTGAGATCTGAAAATGGAGGTCTGGGATGCAAACAAGTACAGCTCCTCCAGAGGAGGTGGAAAGGCAGCGTGCAGAAAGCCATGTCTGTATGTTGACCTGTCTGTTGTGAAAGCTGGGGAAGAAAGCCAATCATTCCCAATTCTGCAGACATTCTGACAGCTCAAGTAGGCATTAGCAGTTTGCAACACATGGCATGGGGGATGAAACTCTCTGAGCTCCACAACTGAGAGATTCCTGGCCGAAATGAAGTAGCATTTGAAGGTAGCTCAGAGAAAAACCTATTTTATCATAGATTGTACAGGAACAAAATGGATAATGAAACCAAAAAGTGGAAAAAAAAATAGTGTCACAACTGAAAAATAGTAATATGTTATGGCTTCAAGTTTGAATACTTCTGAGGATTTTTGGCCTTTTATATGGGGATTTTCATGACAAAAAAAAGAATCAGGTTTGAGTATATAGGTTTCTGCCAATATTTAATAATCTCCTGTCACTTTGAATGGACTTGATATGTAAAAATCATTTTGTTGCCAAAATATTGATGCAGAACTAATCATTTTGGATTTCAAGTGGCATGAGAGCTGGAAGAACCGCATCGCATTAGGCTGTCAGGCCCAGGTCTCATTGGAAGTGCCCACAGGTCCCTATGCAGCCTGAGCATCCTGAGCCAGGCTGCTGGGGGGCACGAGCAGGAAGATTTGCACTGCCAGAACTGTTGGTGCTGCAAAGGACTTGATTTGAACCCTGCTGATGTACACCAGAATGACTTTGCAAAGTTAAAAAGCTGTAGTTTTCCTGCCTGTGCATTCGGAGGAATGAAGACTGTTTGTATCAGTAGTTTTGTTTGTATCAAGAATTCTGAGTTAGAGTAAATGAAGAGGGAGAAGTAGCAGATGTTTTCAACAGTTGTTGATTAATTTGCAAGCATTAAAAATGTGGTCAGGTATATCTGGAAAGGTGTCAGATTTCTCTAAGGTGAAAAGCAGAGTCAAAACCAAAGTAAAGGGTGCCATTATAAAAACTGAACAGCCAAGACAAGACAAGGCATATTTGAATACTGATTATTTTAAAATAATTCTGTGCAATGGTGTAGTGACAAAACCAATGAAGCAAGTTAAAAATGTAATTGTATGATAAATGTAAAATCAACTTTGATTTTACTTTTGGAGGCAGAAGCTAATATTTTCTTTGCCTATGTGAATTTGTGAAAGCTGTTTTCTTCACTGTTTAATGCTACTTCCTTTCAATTTGATTTCAATTAACAAAATAATTATTAAACACCATTGATATAATGTTGTTCTTAATGGGGGCCTAGACAATACTAATTTAATTTTTTTTTTTTTGTACTTTTGAATAATTCTAATAATTCATTGTGTAGACAAAAAAAAAAAAAAAAAAGATCAGGGAGAACCCTGATGATAATAAGGAAAGACAAGATCTTATCTGGAGTAACTCTGTTGGCTTTGCAGCACAGGTTGGGTTTAATAAATTCTCTTTTCTGCCTCTACACATTCCCTTTTCACGTGCATTGAGATTGTGGATTTTCAATTTAAAACATAAGACAATAATTAAAACTTGGGCTGTGTTACCAAGGAGAAGCATCGCTTCTTGTGGGGAAGGCTTGTACCTATAGTTTATTTTTCATGGGGACTCACAGCCATTAATGCTGTTCAGCTGAAAACAATTTTTTATCTGCATCACTTCAGTGTCCATCAGCCTCCATCTCCTGCTCGTGCCTTGGCATTGCTGCTGATGGGAACTCGGGGTGGGGAAGCGCAGGGTCTGGGCAGACCTGCAGCGGTACAGAGGTTCACCAGGGGCTGGGTGTCCGTGTGCCGCTCCCTTCTAGCGACATGGAAGTAATGTGGGTACAAGGGCACCGCTGTGATCCTGCTCAGCCAGCAGAGACAAATCAGTATAATTGGGTGGTGAGCAGGACACTGGCGCTAGGTGTGACGCGAGAGACAAAGGGGACAGGAAATCGCCATCCGGCGTCATGCGCTCCTTCTCAGCCTTAATTTGGATTGCAGCTGTCAGCGTGGTATTAGAGTTCTTGAATGTGCTATTTTATTGAGCTCAGTGTGTGGGAGAGATGTTTTTCTGAAACTGAAACAATGCTGGAAAATGATTGGCATAAGGTTGGCTTTGGACACATTACAGCTCTGGAGACCGTTGCACGAGGATCAGCAATAATAACTAATTGCAGAGGGGAGGTTTCCTTGAACTAGCTGAAATTTGCATTTTTCATCCTTGTGTTCTAACTCTTATCTGAGTTAGAAGTGCTAGAAGATAAATTTGAGAATGCATATTCCCTTAATTCTTGTTCCTTAAGCTTTATAATAAATATTCTGTTTTTCTTTCATTTATTTGCTCATCTTGCACAGCCACAGCTGTGTTCTTTTTCAGTATTAAGGACTGTATGGTTGTACTGGTTAGAAACGCATGAGGAGAAAATGTTAAAATTATGTGGTGGGAGAAAGAAAATACACCAAATTTGGCAAAAGACACATGACCAATGAGAGCTGGGATTGCAATAGTTTTTTGTGTTTTATTACAGAAAACATTATTCTGTGGAGCTATAAAGACATACCTAACTAATGACACATCTGTCTGCTCCCAAATATATTGCTAAGAACTGAGGGAGATTAATTTCCTGTCTTTAAGCAGATACTGCAAATGAACTCTTTCATACTTTAATTTGAACAAAACTCTTGAGAGTGATTCTGTGTGTTTTTCTTCAAAATTTACAGTAATTGCTGAATAATATTTAGCATTTAGTAGGGCTAGTTGGCTTAGAGTTGCAAAGTGAAACTGCAGTGATTTTGGAAACATAGTTCATAAATTAGGAGTTTTATAGCTATGCTAATTATTTATATAATTCTGAATTTCACTTGAACTTCTTTGTTGCACTTGAAAACCTGAATGTTATCACAGTTTTTCCTTCCACATGAATTTACAGCATAAGTTAAAATGTGTTATGCTAGACAACAGAGAAGTAAACTCAAACATACATACATATATATAAACCTCCATGTAAAAATAATTTTAATAATGCTACGCCAAAATAATCATAGGTGCTTTGTGACTCATTTTTGTGTATTCACATAATAACTTGTTCAGAGCAGCCTTAGATTGAGATTTGTGAACTGATTTGAATCCATCTACTTACATGGCACATTTGAAAAGGTGAAATTTGCATTTGAAAAGGATGAATCAGATCTAAAGATATCTCGGAGACTCTTCCTTCTCCCAAGGGTCTGGAATCATCTACTGTAGCCATTAACATCTAACATGATTTCAGGAGAAGTGTTTCCTCAGTAAACTTGAGTAACATTTTTATTTCAGAAAAAGAGAAGGAGGAAAACCAGATGTCAAAGAGCCTTTTGTTTGTTAAACCACATGCATACTTACACTGGTTCTAGATTGTTTCTTATCATTTTCACTACTGGAAAAATATGAAGTTTGTGTTGCAGTACACCTAAATCTTCCCAAAACTGGAAGATTTTTCCCCCTAAAACTTGTCTAAATCCCAGACAACAATACAGTCTGAATACTTCCTAGGCCTGTCTAATCTTACAACCAACTTCTTCAAGTATCTCCTACTGAGGCTGAAAACTTGATAAATATTAAAGTTATTTATACTTCTGCATGCTCAGAAGTGTCTGCTTTGGCAGAATGGACAAATCCCCTGTTTAAACCTTTTTTAAATCTGGGCTTAAGTAAACAGACAATGAACTCCACCTTAATACCCTGCAAAAATCTAAAGAGTATAACCCCTTTTTAATAGCTCACTGGATAAAGCACTCATCCAAGAAGTGAGATGGCCAAGTTCTGTGTTCTGCTGAGACTGATGAGGGTTTAGCTGCATCCTAAGAGAGTGCCTGTACCAACACATCTGTTGTTGACTGTGAATTTAGCAGAGGTTTATAGTGTGTGCATGAAATAGGAACTGAACCAGAAATGCCTCTTCCGAGGCTGGTTGTAACAACCAGAGATGTCCCTTCTCGTCTGCAGCTAGAGAGGATTTTTCTTTCGGTGGTTTCTTATAGGAAGATATTAGCAGGACGACCATATCTGGAATTTTTATCAATATTCATTTGGGGGTTTTGTGGAGTTTTATTGTGCATGGCATAAAAGCAGAAATTCTCTGCAATTATGTGATATTTAGTTATTAGATAATTACAGATAATTGCATGGGCAATTCTGTGGACTAAATATTACTGTAACATCTAAAATCTACAAATCGGATAACAATTATGTTTGGAGATAAATCATTATTCTAAGTATAATTACCATGAGATTGGCAGTGCATGTAATTAATGAGTAATCACTGAGTTTTGCCTTCATATTTGCACTTCCACCTTGTGAAGTTCTTTGTCACAACATTTAAATGTAAAGATAACATAAATTGACCTCCACATGTGTTATATTAAAACTCCGAACACTAATTTCCACTGCAATACCAGCTCCTTTATTGAGAGTCTAAAAGTATAGTTTCATGGAGAGGGCATAGAAGGGGCAGTGTGGTGTGAATGGGGGAGAAGTGAACGAATCACCTGTGGGAAGCAAACTAATTGATGGATACCAGCGTTCAATATTAAAAATCTTTGTCTTCTAATGGCTAGTTAGTGAGATAACTCTTCTCCATTGCTATCCCCAAATCATTCTTTTTGATTCATAAAAACTTATTTGTAACCAGCTACAGTTCTGTTAAGAATAAGGTCTTTCAAAATCTCATCAAGTTATCTTCCGTTCTCCTCCCATGCTAGGAAATGTTTGATTAAGAAATTTCTTACAGGAGAGAGGAATCCGTAGTTTACTCTTGGATTCGTATTAAACAAAGCTGCTTTTTTTCTTTCATACATTGTTTGTATAGGACAAACTTGCCAAACTTTCAAGTTACTAAACAGTATCTTTTTTTGTTGTTGTTTGTCTTTTCCATTATTTATCAGGTTTTACCTGGCAAGATGATTATACACAGCATATTATTGGTCAGGAACTCTCAAACATTCACAAAGTCCGTAACAGGCGTCCTGACGTATTTGCATCTGAAGCATCAGACAAAGGAAGGTAAGCCTTCAGTGGTGTTTGTGCATGGTAGGTTCTGGGGAGGCTTTGCAAATGGTGAGAAACAGATTTGTACTGAAGTTGAATTAAATCCATCACAAAAACCACTGCATATGTGACAAAGGGAAAACAATCCTACAACAGCACTGGGAACACTGGTAGGAATATAGCAGATAGAGTGAATTAAAACCTCAGCCATTTTCTTCTGCTTATCATCAGGTTAAGAATCTATGTTTCTGTTGTTAATTTAGGTGTCAAAAATTCGAAGGTCTTTTATCCAGTTTATGCAGTGTCTAGTCTCAGTTCAGTCAGCTCTACTTATGACTGCCGTTAAAAGGCAGACTTGTTCAGCAGCTCATCCACAGGAAGCATTTTATTCTGGAATAAGCCAACAAAAAGAAGCAAAAGGAAGAATTGAATGAGTTTCTAGTTAACTAATAATAATATAGTCAAATTCATATTCTTCCAGCACACACTTGTAACTGATTTTAGGTCCATAGATTCTCTGCTTTGCTTGCAAAATCCAGGAAGGAGAGATTAATACAAGATCTTATGGCAGAAAAGGTTGGGACATTTATATATATTCTTTACATTATATAGAGCCACTTTCCTTGTGGTTATTAGTGGCAAAAGATACGGCATCTATAACTGTGTAGAGTGATATAAACATTTAACCTATAATTATATCATCATTTATATCGTTAAATAAATACACTCTATATTCTTTCCTTCCAATTTTTAAGTTCAACTCAATCACACAATCCCCCAGAAGGAAATTTTAAACACCATAAAATTTTAGGAATGTTAAAAAATGGAGAATTTGGCTTTTTTTACATGATCTTATGAAATGCAATCTCAAAATGAGTGAAATTGATAGAAAATGTTTTTTGCTAGAAAACTTTCTTCGTAGTGGAACAAAGCTTGAGCTTCTAGCCTTGATGGGCAAGATATTGTTTGTTGTATCTTCATATACTGCAAAGAATGAGAAACCATTTCTGTGCTACATTATTCTTTTTATGGAAATAATAATGCTGTGAAATTGAAAATGACCAGCAATTTCAGCTGTGGTTGCCTCAGTTTGTTTTGATCTAATTTATAGAATTTGTCCCTGTATTTTGCATATATGCTGATTTAATCAAAGTAGAAGAAACAGAAGCATTCCTTAAAGTCACAGTACTATACACTTCAGGAGAGCAGTAAGGTAGCAGCTTAACTTCTGAAAAAGACAGTAATCCATAATTCATCATAAAGCTGATAACATCACATGGTAGGATCCGTAAACCTGTTCTCACTGCTTAGATGTACTAAATGCATCACGTTACTGTATAGATTACTCTCTGTACATGGTATCAGAAATGATTTTGAATATCTTCTAGGGGATGTTTTTTATATAATGACTGTATCTAGAACTTTTATTCATGAGAGTAAGATAAAATAGGCCAGATTTCCACAAGATCAAATCTATATTCTGCAATGTTCCTGATTCATAGTTACATAAAAATAAAATGTATATCAAGATAAGAAAAATAATTTAAGTTTTAGACTGAGAACAGATGATCACTTCTAGGAGTTCCTGTTGGGATCAGATTCGAGTTGTTTTGTGTTTTTAACTAGAACTAAACTTAAAACAAAACAAAAGAAAACAATTTTCTATATTGTCACTTTAGCAACACCAAGCTTTCAGATGTGCTCCACTTATAGCAGTTCCCATTGTGGATAGATTTTCTGAAGTTGCCAAGCTGCACTTCTGAATGCATTATCTTATGTGCTAACAGTTTAAAACATTAATTGATTTTTCTGGTTGTCCATTTGCAATGTATTCTGTAGGTCAGGGAACAGCAGGAACATTTTCCCTGGCTTCTTCTAGTTTCTAATAAAGTTTGCTATATGCTCCATGTGCTTGATACATTTGCTAAAGTATTATCAGATAATAATTAAATAATTAAAAAAGCAACTTAGTGTCAGTATCTCATTATCAAAGAAACATCATGGCAGGAAGACTTTTTATTAAGGGTAAAGTGTGTAATAAGACAATATGAAGTCATATTAATGAGTCATTAATCCCGACAGAGTTAGTGAGAGCAAGAAAATAGACTGAGACACTTGAAAGGTAAATTGACTTAGGCTAAATTAGTGTGTATGAAATCTGGTGGAATAGAAGATATGGATTTCATCTTAAAAAAAAAAAAAAGAAACTTGGAGCTTGATTTCAAGATGAAAGTTCTTTCTTTGGTGGCTAACTGGAGTGTACATGGTATTTCCTGGGCCCTTATTAAATTTCAAAAAAAACTCAATTCTCGAAAGAGGATCCAAGATAAAGGAAAAAAAAATCTATTCTGCACACAGGGAATAAATGTCAGTTGTGTTCATTGGTGCAATTAGGCAAAACCACAAACGTTTCCAACAAGCTTCAATGTATAAAGAGGGTTATAGCATTATTTCTATAATAAAACCATCATTAAGTCGGTAATAAGATTCTCATGGCATTTAAAAGGAATAAACTCTTTATTCTAAAAAGTGTGGTATCTGTTAATAGAGAGCATTCTAGAAAAGCTCTATCTGAGGTGCATAGATTCAGATATTTCCATGAAAAAGCTTCTAAAGTACTCTTTTTTCTTGGAATTATATGATTATTTCTGTGGATAAGTAATTATGTATGTTATTGTCTCTATATATTGTAGTTCTTTGTATGCAAAATCCTTTTTCAGAACAAGTTAAAACTGAAAATGCTTCCACATAAGTGCACCACAAGAAATCAGCTGACAGTCATTTCTTGTACTCACTAGGTGCTTTTACGTATTCCTCTTTCATGCATTTTCCAATATCACTTTGTCGTACTTCAAGGAAATATTTTAATTCAGTTGCAATAATACCTCATTAATACATTTTACTTTCTGTGTTAACAAGGTGAACAACAGTGTTATACCGGCAAACTGCAAAGATTTTAACAGAGCTTTCAGATGTATTTGTATGATTTTATTAGAGTTCTCATCAATTGAAGTGTAATCCTTTGTTAGCCTTTTACATTTTAATTGTTATTTTTCAGTTTGTAAGATAAAATATTGCATCTAATATGGAATTTAAACACAATTTGAGAGCAATTATTATTTGCATAAGAAAAATGAGAAAACAGAGACCTCAGATTTTGCTTCTACTACCAGTGAGAGCAATTATATACTGTAAATAATAGCTTGAAAAGCTAACCTAAATACTTTATTTTATCTGTGCATTCAGTTCCCATTAGCTCCAGTGGAAATCCTCAGGGCAGAATTTGGTGTAGTGTTTCCATTTTCCCTTTCTTTTCAAAGCTAGCAAAGAAAGGAGAAGATAGATGTTGGAATTAATTGATAAATGAAAGATGAGTGCTTGAAACTCGGATACCTTCTATGATGAGAGCCTCTTTGGATTAGTTCATCTCTACTGAAGCAGAAAACATACTGCCTGTCTCTTTCTAAAAGTGCAGAACAGTTTTAGCCTGGCTTTAAGTTGAAAAGGAGGTGGATAATGTTACCTGCACATCCACCCTCCATCATAAGGCAGAATTTGGAGCTCTGGAAAAAAAGAATAATATGACCAGAATGAGAAGGAAGCAAGATATTCAAGCTCTCTGTAGTGTTCCTTGCAGCAGAACTTTATTTTCTTAGCATTTGTATGCTTGATGGGTAGCTGATGGATGTCTTGGAGCTGCACAAAATGGCTTTGAAGGCCCTCAGCATGGGAACATACAAAAGACAGTGCAAACTGTCCCTCCTTGCAGCAAAATCAGGTATATTCTGGGGAGAGAAAAGTATAACAAGCATGAGTGTTCACTGGTGTCGAGTATGTCCGAGAATTGTGTAAATTGTCCTGGGAATGATGAGACCTCCAGACTGAGAAAATGGAAAAGTGTGGCAAGGCTTTCACAGCCACTCTTCCCCTGCTGCTGAGGCCCTGCTGTGCTCGGGCCTTCACCTCCTTGGGAGACCAAGCCATGCCAGCCAGGGGAGCAGGCCTGATCCAGGCCTCCTGCCCATCTGCCTTAGCTCTGTGATGCATCTGGTTCCACATCTCAAGCTGACAAGTACCTTGCTGAAGCAGAAAAATGAAATTTTCCCCACTCATGAGCTGCCTTTTGATGGAGGGCTTTTTTTCTGCTTCTTCAAAGTGAGCAAACCTGTGAGTAGTAGTGGTTGCAACGCCACCACAGCAAGTTAAATTATTAATTACATTTATTGGTATTAAATTAGTCAGGACATGCATTTGACACAGCTATGAACATTGAAGAAAGTGTGTTACTTCTACTTTGCATAAAGTAATATAATTAAACCCAAGATTTGGAAAATGAGATGATGGTAGTTTCTCAAGCTGTGCTCCCAAATTAGCACCATGACGTGAGCTTACGGTGGCATGGAGGTGTTAAAAGTGAATTGATGCCTTGTCTCCCTGAGCTGGAAACCTCCTTTACATGGAATTGGTCTTCACTTAAAAAGTGTATGGGCACCTCGGTAGGAAATGCTGAAAATGAGAAGGTGACCTCCCTCAAAGTGATGTCCCAGGCATCCCAGGCAAGGAAGAAAATTGGGGGTCCTCCCTTTGCTGCCTTGAATGAGAAGTGAAATAGTTGCTGGTGTTGACATTTAAATTATTGTAATCATTGACAAGTTGTTGAGATACATGACGAGAACTGGTAATAATTCAGATTCATTGCACAGAGCAGTCTGAATCCCATATAAAAACTTCTACATGGCTGTTGTTTAATCATCTTTTTAGCTCTTCTTCAGAAATGTCTGTCTAAAAGAGTCAGGAAACACTGATATTCTGTGATTCCTGAGAGCATGAGAAGATCACAAGAGATACTTTTTTCCATCTCCGTATTGCCTTGTTAAGCCTTTTGCTGGAGCTGACTTGCTCAGTCCAGGAGATTCAACACGCTCTGTAAACAACATATTCTGTAAATTATGTGTGGCCAAAATTGCATTGATTCTTGTTATAATCTAACAAATTTTTGAAATCTCAGAGCCATCACATATATGTTCTGGGATGCATTTTAATCATGCATAGTTTCTTTTTACAAATTTTTTTTACAAATTTCTTCTGAATATGACTTTGCCTCGATGTAGGCATTTTATTTGATTTACTGTTGAATCATTAACTTTGATTCATGCAGTTTCATGCAGTAAATTGTTAACAGTGCCAGTTTTTTGGGCTGTTTCTGCTGAACCGTTGAATTTTCTATAATTTATAGTTAAACTTTAGAGTATCTTTGAGTATNTTTTTTTTTTTTTTTTTTTTTTTTTTTTTTTTTAAGAACTTCTGAATAGAACCAACTTCGGTGTTTTGTGGCATAAAACACGGACTTTTTTGTTGGGCACGTTGAATGTTGTGCAGTATGGTAATGTTATTTTCTTTGCTTTTGCTGTGCAGGATTTTGGAACAGAATGCAGATAATGAAAGAATTTCTGATTTTGAAAACGATGTGAATGTGGCCGAGTCTCTTCAGCAATATCTTAAATACCTAGGTCTTCTCTCCCGGTCTGCAGCTACAAATTTGTATCCAAGGAAGAGGAATGACAAAACTTCTGTCAAGGTTGTATTTTTAACATAGTTGCTACATTCTGTGATTTCTTCTCCTGTGGACTTTCCTTATTTTTCTGTTTTCCCATCTGTCCTGACACCAGACATTGCTTCTTACTGCCTCTTCCAATCGATTATCATAACTGCACTAAGCAAGTTCTCCCCAGATGAGCTGAGTCAGCTTTAGCACTGTAAACTGTAGAATACTTCTAATCTGGAACAATTTAATTTACTTAGGGTCTGATTGTATGTTAGGAAGGAGGGAGAGTGGGGTAAAGTTTGTAGCATCATCACTGGCTGATCTGAAACGCTTGTTATAGCACATGAAACCATCCTCTAAAAATTGCTGACTGAACTACCGTGTGAATTCTTGGTGGCTTTTATGGTGCTTAGAGTACAATTAATAAAAATCGTTAGCAGACTTTGACAATAAATCTGATTAGCTGTGCCTCAAAAATTCTTACTTCTCATGGATCATAAAGAAAGCCTATCGTGACCAGTTAAGGTGCAGACGTATACATATTAGATACAGCTAGGAAAATAAATTGCACCTATTAAATCTTGGGTATTGGCTATGTTAAAAAACAACAACAACAACAAAAAAACATGAATCCCTATTTGAGAACTGAAATAATGTTTTTCTGTCCTAGAAAAAGTCTTATCAGGTTCTAAGTATGAATTAGTAAAAATATACTGAGGTCTTAGAAAAAAAAATCAGGTGAGGAAAATATATCTAAGCAAAACCGATAAGCTTTTTTCCAAGAACTTACTCAGAAACACATACCTACTGCAGTGTATCTGCATCAGCAACTCCTAACAGCAGTGTAAGTTGTATCAACTATTTAATCATGATGTACCTGTGTTTTTCTGTTCAGAAGCAGCAAGTTTTCAATTTCACTAGTTGACATGTATAACCAGGTTACAATTTTATGGCATATATCAAGGGATGCTAATATGCAGTAGAAGAAACATGTAGACAGTAGTGGAGGCAGCTTTTGGGGACGGGTGAGTAACCACCTTCGCGGTGCTTTGCCCCAGCTCTTTACTCATGGGTGCTGACTGCAGTGAGGACGCCCTGCTTTGAATCACTGGCTCTGAGAGAAGAGAAAACTTGCTCGAGAAGTATTTCAGTGGGTCTGGTGCTGTCATGCAAGTTCATAAATAATCCATATGGCTGAGACCTTCTGTGGGGAAGCCTGCTGTGATAACACCACCCACCAACCTTATCGAGCGTTGCCATGGCGATGGGTACTCTGAAGCCTGGGGGAGTGGGATAAAAACAAGAAAATCTGGAAATGAGGCACGTATAGAAGCAAACTGTATGCTTCTATTTACTAAGGAGCATTTTAAATCAGCAGACACTGAACCAGACATGTTACCTATAATTTAAAATTAAAAAAGAAAAAAAAAAGTGAGAGAGAGAAAGAAATATGCCTTAAAAATTAGCAAAAAATCATGGATTTTACATGATCCTGGAGATGCTCCTCTCTCTTCTGCAAATCAAATGTGACTGCTATTCTTTAAAAAGAAACAAGAGGGACGCTGTGTTTGTACCTTGGTTCATTGGGTCATTAATGGAACAACTATAAACAAAATAGAAAACACATTTGATCCTCCATAAAGCAGAAAAAAGGTGTAAGGATTAATGACTAGAAAAGAGTAGGAAGGAGAGTAACTGCAGAAGCTGTATTTGATATAGTCATACCACTTGAAGTTGTAAATGACTATATTAACCACTTTTATTGCACGTTCCACAAAATCTTGATGCCTTATTTTGTAGTTCATATATGAACCTATGTTATATAACTGTAGCAAGGTCTTATTTTTATAGCTTTCTTGAATTATTCTGATTAAAATTAAGAATAAGACAGAGGCACTTTACCTTAGAATTGCAGCTTTTGGGCCGTTGCCCTGCCTGCAAAATCATTTTCTTTCAAGTATATATTTACCTCTCTTCATCCTTGCTGTCAAGGAGCAGGAGATGTAACACTACTCTTGCTGCTTTGATTCCTCAGCTTCTATGAAGTATAGCTGAATCTTGCAGAAATTTAGTGCTTCTAGGCAGACTCCCTGAGTGGATTCTGGTTTGTTCCAAAAATGTCATCAGAGAACTCTGGCCAGGAATAAAAGGAAGACAGAGAGGGTTTGAAATAGTCATTGTAATCAAAAAGTTTTATTTAGTATCTTAACTTAGATATTTTTAATCAGACTGATTTATAAACTTTTGGTCTTTAGTTTTCCTAGTATCTTCCACATGTGTGTTCTCAGAATAAAACTATAGAGCTTTACCATTACCAGCAGAGATCATCCATACAGTTATGTACAAAGCTGTAAAATGAGATACAGCAAAACGTAAAACAAAAACTCTTCGTATTTCTCATGTTCTAACAACTGTCAGCTAGATGCTTAATATGACGGTGACAGAAGTAACACTATCAAGCTTAAATGATGTAAGTTTACATTTTATAAAAGGAGCTTCTCTGAGTGGATTTTGAAGCACTAAATTAGACACTTTTTACTCGGTATTTAGACATTATCTACTGCAGGCTGTAATCTAGCCAGCTGATAATGACTCTGCCAGTGGAGAAGTAACAGTAAATTGGAAGACTTGGTGAGTTTGTTTCCTGAGGATTACAGTTATAAAAACATTTCACTTTAGTTCAGCTGGAAAGAGTTGTTCAGAAAATGAGCACTTGGTGGCATTTGTTACTTAAGCATTAGCTAGTTGTTTTTGTTTTGTTTTGTTTTGTTTTGTTTTTTCACTCAGGCTTAATAAAGATTTTACCATTCACAAAATGCTGCATTATTAGTCTCTGTGATTCCTTTCTACTAAACCTATACTTGGTATGGAAAATAACATATGGCCATGCACATAGACAGTATGAGAGATCTTGATTTATCCTATGTACTGAAACAAGAAATGCAAAGGCTTCAAGCAACGTGAATTCTCCTGCTCTTCTTCCCTCCAGTTAGAACAAACCTCTCTGACACACACACAAAAAAAAGACAGCAAGCAAACAAACACAAACCCTGAAAAACAACAACAACAACAAAACCCACTCCAGTGTTTACATTTCTACTGATTTTGAGAATCACAATTTTGCTAGGTTATAAGGGACAGCACACAGCTGATACTACTAAAGCCATCCAGCTGTAAAAGGAGAGCTCACTTGCATGAGCAGTATGTAGCAGGGGCATGTACCATGCCTTGAGGAAAGCTTGGGGGAGGTAGAAACAGGGAAAAAAGTAGCCATGCCCACAGTGTCCACTAGAACAAAGCAAAAAGAGAGGCAGCAAAACTGAGCAGGATGGAAACAAATGCTGCTGTTGTCTGTTCTTCAGCAGCCATTAGCACAGACAGCAAGTAATGATCTTATATATTTTTTTAAAATGTTCAAATGCCTGCATATGAGTAATTACATGTGATTTCAGTTATACTGCTTTCTACTGACTGAGAATAATTTTTTAGTCATCGCAGAAAGGGAAAAGATTTGAAATGTACAAGTGTGCTTAAAAGTCTCAAAACTGGAAAGAGAATAAAAGTAACTCAGCTGGATTGGCTTGTTTTTCCTCAAACTATCATTTTAACATAGTCTCATGCCTTCTGATAGTCTGGATTTTGAATTTCTTAATGCTTCAGGCTGGCAAAATCGTGTTGCTCTGGTACCACAGCGCTGCAGTGGGTTTGCTTCAGATGCAGCAGTTGCATCCACCACCCCATGTGGCTTTATACCTTGTTCCTTGCGTTTCTCTCCCACCTCCACTCTGGGGCCTTGCTCTCCATCAGCTCCTCCAGGAAACCAGCTGTAGGACTGAGCAGTTTGTCTGCTACAGTTATATTAGTGTGGCATTTCTTGTTCAGAGTCTCTGGTGTATGGGTTAGGTTTTTAGGGGTAGAAACAGGTTATTTCTCTTGTTCGTTCAGTCTGACTTGGCCCCTGAGGTCTTCACGCATGTGTTCTACCTGCAGCTAAGGTCTTCCTCAGGCTAGTGGGCACTTAGGCCCTAGTATGTAGTGCAGAGAGAAAATGGATTAATTCAGAGTCTTTAGGGAGTTTCATTTATTTTCCAGTGTTTTCTCATTCTTTGTTTTTTAGTTACTTGCGTTTATTTTCATGGTAGGCTTTGTGTATAGATATTGTGATTCCAGAAATCTGAGTCTCAGTTATTCCTTTAAGTTTTAAAGGAAAGCTTGAAAAAAAACAATCTTTCTTTACATCCAAGAAGTGGCTAATAAAGCTCTTTGAAGAATCATAAAGCGCAAAAGAAATGAATAAAGAGACTGGTTAGTGGCAGCGAGCTATGTCTGGTTGTTAGATCAGCAGTACAATGGTGCTGAAAGGAGGAAAGGAGGAAAGGTACAAATAAATACTCGAGGCAGAGTCAATTTACTGCAATCTCAAAGCTTAAGAAGGTTAGGCAGGGCATTTGGTAAAGCTTATATTTCAGTCCTTGGTACAAGGAGTAGCCTTCCACTTTCCCCTTTCACATTCAGGGAAGAGTACTTGTAGCTTGCTGGTTGAAAATCAATTGTTTGATGCTTTGTAATTGATCTCCTGAATGATTAGAATATATGATAATTATTAAAAAGAATTATTATTTGTTTTAGAAAATCTGAGCGCACAAATGCTGTAAAATGCACTCTGAATTTATCTGCAAACAGTGATTATGCTGATTAACTAGTAAGAAATTATGCAATCATTGCTCATTTTAATCTGGAGTTGTAATTCAAAAAAGCAGGACCCTTATTTGTCTAACACTGATTAAAATACAGTACTGAATGAAAATTGTCAAAAATTGATTTAATGGCTGACTGCTGAAAAGCAAAAAACCTTCCTGCAGTGTATACATTTAAATTCTGCTTGTATAAATGTTAAATTTAATATTTTATATATGTGGGATTCTGTATAAGGAAGAAAAATGTGATATACTCTGTTCATTAACAGTTTAGTGAAAATACCAGGAATAATTGATAGAGGAGTACCACCCTGAAGCTACAGAATTGCCTGTTTATTGGCATATCTACATAACAGCCATTAGAGTTAGTATCTGAATGTCTCAAAACATTGATGTATTTATTTACTTAATGCACTTAGGAAGTAGGGAAGAACTAATATCCCTATTTCACAGACTGATTAGATAACTATTCTAAGGTCATGGAGGAATTTTGTGGTAGAGTGTAGACTTAGGCCTCAAATCCTAGGTGAGCACTACATCTGTTTCGTCATTTTCCTTCCACGGATCTTTTCAGTTAAATAGAAATGTTAAAGCCCTCTTACAACACAACAAAAACTACAAACAATCAACAAACAAAATCTCACAGTAATCGGAGAATAATTCATTTAACAAAATACCGATGTTTGTGTTAGTGCAAGTCAGCCTAAACACATTTTATAAGCAGTGGAGAGAAAGATGAATTTCTGAGTTATATGCATAAATATATATATAACTGGGAATAAAAATATGTATATATGCATTATGAATATATGATAAATGTACAAACGTTTGAATAAAAAAATTATCTAACCGTCTAAATATATAAAATTAGACATTGCAAATTCCATATCTGAATGTGTCTGGCATGTATTTCAAATTTTTCTGGGAGGACTGGTATCCATACTTTTGAAGGTTTAACAAAATAATGGCTGTAGAATTACATGCAGGTTGTTTGTACCATGAATACAGACTTTAGTGATCTAACACGACCTGTTATTTAATTTTTGAGCTTAATATTAGCAACTGAAGATTCTAGTGTCTGTACCATGCTGTTCAAGCCTTAGAATTAACACCTGCCTTTACCTACAATCTGAGGAATTGTGTACAATGGAGTGATAGAATTTCTATGACTAACAGAAATCCTAATCCCTTATCACACAGTTACCTTGTAAAGATTAATTGTTTGTACAATTATTTGAAGGTCCAAGTGCTATAGAAATGGTATTATCAATAATGTGTGTGAGGTCTTCGGCTTTTTTATGAGGCCAACTCATTACTTTCTAGTAATTACTAGGTAAAGCATTGATTGGTAGTTTTAAAATCTCAAATACTGAATGATTTCCTTCTTTTTCAAACACCTCACCACCCTTCCAAAATTAACTCTTTATTTGCTGAATGCCATGTGTTTGAGGTTTTTGTTTCTGTAATTTAGAAGGTGGTGGAGGTCATACATATTTTAAAGTGTATTCCGTATTTATTTTTAGATCATAATCATCAAACAAGTTCACTAAACTTTAAATCTTATTTTATTTAATCTCTGTGTGAGTGTGCTAGTATATAAACTTCAGGACAATGCACCAACAGTTTTTTTTTTTTAATTGAGGGAAAAAACCCTCAAGTAGTTGTCCGGTAAATGGTCAGTTGCATTTGGAGGAGTTATAGACAGACATGGATCCTACAGATCTCTAGTCATTTGCATTTCTTTGGATAAAAGTAGTCTTTAGGCTCATATGTTGAAGTTATAAATATGCTGCATTGGTGCTAATGTGCTCAACTTTTGGCAGATTAAGATCTTCATGTTTCTATGTAAATCATCTTTAGATAATGAGTTAGCTCCATATACCAGCATATGCTGAGAGAAAATGTGTTTAAACATCTTTCACTTAAACCTTAAGTAACAGACTTTGTGACATATGAACAAACTGTTCTCAGACAAGGGAGGCTGATAAGCCCTGGTATATCCACCAGCACTGATCACCATGCTGCACAATTTCCACTGTCCACTGGGAGCTGATTGTCACTTTATTGGTTCCTGTTACTAATGTTAGGGAGCAGATGAATCTGGTAGCCTGAAAGGTGAAGCTGCCTCAGCATCACATCCCCGTCAGGCAGGCTGAGCGTATGTTACATGCACTATAGGACTTGTGGTCCTACTCTGGATGGTGGCTCTCAGACCACCATGGGCACACGTGCACTCAGAATAGGCAGCTCCTCACTCAGGGGAATAATTAGAAGTGGAGTATTGGGAAGACAGAACAGCCTGTGGTGGCATGGGCACGTGGGGCATGGTTAGACAAGTATACTGGCCAGCCTGCCTACATGCACTCCTTTTACACCAAAGGTTAGAATCACAAAATCATAGAATAATAGAATAATTGAATAATCAAATCATAGAAATCATAGAATCAGGCTGCCCAGGGTGCCATTCAGCCTGGCCTTGAGCACCTCCAGGGATGGGGCATCCTCTAGGCAGCCTGTCCCAGCGCCTCACCACACTCTGAGCAAAAAGTTGCCTCTTAACATCTAATCTAAATCTCCCTTCTTTTAGTTTAAAACCATTCCTCTTGTCCTATCACTATATGCCCGTGTAAAAAGTCCGTCTCCCTCCTGTTTATAAGCTCCCTTTAAGTACTGGAAGGCTGCAATGAGGTCTTCCTGGAGTCTTCTCTTCTCCAAGCTGAACAAGCAGCTCACTCAGCTTTTCTTTGTAGGAGGGGTGCTTCAGCCCTCTGAGCATCTTAGTGGCCTCCTCTGGACCAGCTCCAGCAGCTCCACACCTTTCTTGTTTCTTGTGCTAGGGTCACCAGGCCTGGATGTAGTAGTGCAGGTAGGGCCTCAGGAGGGCAGAGTAGAGGGGGACGATCACCTCCCTCTCCCTGCTGGCCACCCCTCTCTTGATGCAGCCCAGGATGCCATTGGCCTTCCTGGCTGCCAGAGCGCACTGCCGGCTCATGGCCAGCTTTTCGTCAATTACAACGCCCAGGTCCTTCTCTGCAGGGCTGCTCTCAAGGAGTTCTTCTCCCAGTCTGTACACACACCTGTGGTTGCCCCGACCCAAGTGCAACACCTTGCACTTGGCCTTGTTGAATTGCGTTAGGTTCACAATGGATGAAAATCTGTCAGAAACATAGAGAACAACCAGCAAGTTCCTCAGCAGCAGAAGAAATGATGACTAACAATAAGAATTATTCATGCAGCAGAGTCTGTTGTAGAAAGCTGAATGGTAGGCATGCAGCAAAGAACATCCCAAAGGAGGCCAAGAATGGCTGGGAACATTTGAGACTTAAAAGTGAATTTATTAAATAGTTACTTGTACATGAAAGAAACCAATGTAGTTATCCTCTCTTTCTTCTTTGTTCTGGAGGTGGTTTTTGTTTAAAAATGGTGGAATATGTTGCTCACAATCAAATCTGTGTCACCTGAAATTACAGCAATGCGCATTGCTGAATGATATACAGTCAGACCCCAGACAATCCAGTTACGCTGCAGTTTCACAACCAGAATTAGGAAGCAAAGTCATCACTAGTTTTGATCAAAGGAGGCTCTGAGGAGCCCTTTTGCTTGATCAGGCTTTTGACACTGCAAACTACAGGGTGTTAATTAACAGTCTTTGCCATCTTTACTTCTCTGATGTAGTTCTTAAATGGTTTCAAAGCTGTTGTAATTCTCAGAAAGAAAATATGAGATAGTTACAGAAAATTATTAGTGAAATAATATGTTGTATGAGATGACTGTAATGGTCCCTGTTGCCTTAAGCCTGTGAATCTGTCAAAAGACCTGAGAATACCCCATTGCTGCAGGAGGCACTGGTTTTGCCTCTTTACTGCTTTCTGGGTTACGAATTAATTTTCCGAGTTCTTGTGTGTTTTTTTTTTTTTTTTTTAATGCAGTGATTTCTTTCATGATATGATATCACTATCTACTTTAAGTGAAAAGGCTATTATCTGTTGGTGGAAAAGGTTTTCGCTCAACTATTGCTCAGAAGATTAAATTTTTTTCACTGGCTTTACCTATTATTTTCAGACAAGCCTAACAATGAATTTGGCAAAGAGTATGTAACATCACATCTACAGCACACAGAGGTTGTAAAGCAGAGATTTCCCCTTCGGCTGGCTTGAAGCCTGCTAAGATATCTTTCTGACAGTGCAGCACAGCCTGGGAACAGCAGCTCACACGCTGGAGAAATTAAAGCTTTGTTGGTGTAGGAGTATGCAGAACTGGCTCCTTTAGTGGTGATGCTGTAAGGATACAGCTGTATTGCTTACCCAGCACCATCTCAGGGACTTTCACACTGTAATCCACTCCACAACACCAGTACAGCCCTTGTGTATCATAGTTGTCCGGAATTTTCTCAAAACAAAGGTGAATGGGGATGTACAGACCCACAGCCCATGCTCTGGTCTAGCTAGGCAGTGCTCCTGTGCTCCTGGTGAAGTACAGGTTCACATCAGTGCTTGCAATTTCCCATGTAGCAGATCGATATGAGGCAAGTGCATGAGGTTTGCAAAATACCTAGGCTGCTTCTGAGAAAAAGCTAAATTTCCTTCCCTCTACACAGTGAGGTAAAGTATGAGATCATATTATTTTTGGTAGCCCTGGGAAACTTTTATTTTACTCCATTGTTAACAAGGGAGGGCCTGGTATTAGTGTCTGTTGTGTTTTTGAATTTTAGAGATCATACCTTCACCATCTCACACAGGCACAGTAAATAAAATAATATAGGTGGAATCATGGTCCAACCAAATTTTAGTGGCAGCAAACAAATAACTGAAAAAGAATCAAAGAGGAAAAGCTAAATGAAGTTGAGGAAGGAAGATTTTTTCTTTCTGTATTCCTTAAGAATTTCTGTTAGCATGTTTCCCTTAAAGATTAAGAAATGAAGTATTTTGCCATAAAATTAATTCTATTCCTTTTGCTCCTGGGCCAGACATTCAAATCAGTCTACCCTTTGGTGGATAAACTGCAAGGAATTTATCTATGCCTTGTGATGTATGTATCTCATCCTCTCCTCTCCTAAATTCTTTTTTTTTTTTTTTTTGTTAAACAACAGTCCACAGACTTGCAGAGTTTATTTGCAGGCTGTAATTTAATGTGCCCTTCTGTGAACTTTCATAAAGAAAATGTCAGTTACTTACATACCTAAACCATACAAGACATCGCCTTAACAATTCCATCTTCAGAAAGGTTAGTGTGGGGGGTTTTGATAATGTGTGAATTATTGAGATAACTTACTTGAAGGGTGATGAACGAGAGGAAAATCTTGTGCAGATGGAGAAATAATTTTTTTTGAGTGTTTTAGCAATTCAGAGTACTTTTAAAGGTGTTATATCAGAAGCATGAGATAATTGAACATTATCTTATCTATTATCTTATCTATTAAAAAAATTGTTCCTGATAATAATCAGGAAGTCCCTGCTAGCCTTACTCAGTGTAAACCAATTATATTCTTACTAGAGTGCACTAGTTCTGCACATCACATTTAACGGATTTTTTTTTTTTTTGGTCCCTGTTTTCCTACTCTTCACAACAATATTAGCAGGTTCTCCAAAGGCAACAACCAAGGAATGTACAGATCTTTTCACCATCCCATCTAACTCTGAAATAAATCAAACTAGCAATATCCATGTTCAGGACTCTAGAGTGCAAAAAACCTTCAGTTAAGATTATCACAATGTTCTGTAATTTTTATTAATAACTTAAGATGTAAATTGTCACTGGATTCTAAACTACATATAACAGATGTTTTCCTCCTATCCCTTTCTGTAGAAAATACATCTTTTTTCCCCATGCCACTTAACAAAATCTCAGAGTCTAAAGTAGTTATACATTGCTGCAGTTTTAATTGTGTTTTATCTTTCATATTTCTTTTGGTGCTGTGTTTTGCTTGAGATGGTGGAGAGCAAGGAAGGTGTTTTTTTTTTTTTTTTTTTTTTTTCCTCATTGCCATACATCTGTGAGAGCTCTTTAATTAAGTCAGACAAAGCTACATCAGATTGGCTGGTAACTGAGTGTGCTGTGAAGACAGCTGAGCTGTTGATGCTGGGCTTTAATTAGGACTTTTAATATTTCATCCCTAGCTGCCCGAAGTGTGACCTGTCAAGCTGCTGAGAGGCTGCCCTTCTTGACAGAGGTGCAGCTCTGAGCCCAGAACTGGCTCTCACTTATATGCAATTTGTGTACAATCACTTGGTGTTTCTGTTATGTTTTCTTTTGAGATGGAGTTGTCTGCAAGAGCAGGAAATCATAAGTTTGTTAATGTTAAAGAGTGTTTGGGCTAGTTAAATAGCTCATCAAATGCCAGCCCACATCACCTGACCCCAATCTTTCACAAGTGGTTTGAGAACGTGTCTCGCAGTTATGTTCTCCCTAAGATTTGGCTTATTAGTAAATCTTCAGAAGCACAAGAGGTGACTGGATGTAGCAGAGAGATCTCAGAGTATAGCTACATAAGATGAACTGAACTGATTCAGTGTCTTTTCCTGGCTTAATGGGGAATGTCCTCTTCCCCCCTCATGTTTTTCCCCTTCCCTGTTCTCCCTGCCTTTGTCCTCAAAAGTTCCTCCAAAAGATGGCAAGGCAGGGAGCATGGAGGTTGGGAAGGGAGATTGTGGGTGTTGCCTGCTTTGTGTCATCCTCTGCAGTTCCTTCCAGGCAATATCATTAGAGAGTTAATTACTGCATGCAAAGACCCATTGGCACTAAGAGATAAATACCCAACTAGTAGTTTTTCACATCTTACTTGCCATTAAGTATGTAGACAGCATTCACTTTGTATTTTGACAGCTGGCTCCCCTCTTGGTGCTGAGCAGAGCAGTGCACACCCTGCAGCTGGGCACTGAGCTGGAGCCACAGTCCTGCTGTTCGATCCAGGTCCCAAGGAACATCAAAATATTTCACACACAGCTGCCGGATCTCTAGCACCATGTTCTTTGATGCTGTCTTACTCCTGCCCAGTTTCTTGGTGTTAACAAAACATACTTCTAAATTAAAGCAGAAGACAAAAACCTTGTCTTGATGGATCACAGGGCAAAGAAACTAAGTGCCTTTTTTTTTTTTCTGTATTTTTTTCTTTTTTTTTTTTTTTTTTGGTGAGCCATAAACCTACAAATTAGGATATGGAATCATGGATTGAGTCTCTTTAGCCACTTCTCATGATGAGGATAATACTCTGGGGAAGCAAGGGTGTTATAAAATCATCTGTCTTTTATCAGAAGAAATGCATTGTTCAGATGGAGAGCAAAATTAGTGTTTGTAATATAGAACTAGATAAAATATAAAAGTTTTTATTCATTTTTGAAATAACTGCATGGCCTTATTTCTCTTGCCTTTAAAAATTTGTTAGGAAATATAAAAAAAAATAAAGATTTTTCTGGCCAGATTCTGCTCATTGCGATCCTCTGGGCTGTGCAGTTTCTGTGTGTCTCAGAATGGATGCTACAGCTCTTTCTGTCTCAAACCATTCTACTGTCTTTGCAGAGACACCAGGGATCTGCTATAACTTAAAGCAGTGAGAGCTGAAATGATTACTGTCTGGTTTACCTAATTGTAGGGTACTTTGTATGACCATTTAACAAAAAGAAAATGCAGCAGAGATCCAAGACATGCAGTATGTGATGCAACTGCAGCTAGTTGTCTTGAAGGAATCATAAAGAACAGCTGGAATAACTCTGAACATAAATGAATCTCTTTGTTCAAATTTACACTAAGTAGGGAGTGAACTAATTTAGGAGAGTGGAACTGGTTTGTCAAAGAGACAAAATCCTGCCTTCAGGTTGTGATCATAGCAAAATGTTTTTAGACTTACGTTACAGTATATGTAATACTAATTAATATGTTTTTTTTTTTTTTTTTTTTTTTGTGCTGAATAAAGATTTAATTGCTCAAGGAGCATTTAGTCAAAATTAGTCATTTTTTAGACAAAAAATTAGTCAACGAAAGCAAAAGGTGTCTTGCAATTTTGGATTTCCTGTCTGTGCATCTTTGAAAATCTGAAACCAAAAATAGAAAACTTTAGTGCCAGCACACCCTTACCCCCTTTTTTTTTTTTTTTCAGCATTTTTTTTTCCAATTAAAATGTGGCTTTAGGGTAATTGAAACATCTTATACGTTTTTTGTTTAATTTGCTGAATTGTTTTACTTAAGAATAATCATGGAAACTATTTAATGGTTGCTTTTACATTTCTTTATACTTTCAAAGGACATCCTGATCATAAATTTAATTTAGTGAAAAAATGAAAGGTTTAATTTTAAATAGAACAAATTATCTTTATATACAAAATATTTTTACATTTTCTCAGTGTTCTTTAAAAAATGACATTTATGCTTTTGCTTGCTGGTTTATGGTAAGTACCAAAAAAAATTAGGGTTATTCTCAGAAGTCTATTAAAATACAAAGGGAAATGGGATTTACTGACTTTTCTTTGTCCAGCTGAATATGAAGTGTGCATACATAGTTAATATCAAGTTTGAGTTTTACAATTCTCTCTCTCCAATCTCTTTCTCCTGCTTTTTAATAATCTAATAAATTGTTTTGCAAAATTTTACCAAAGTGATAGTGCCTCTCTGAAGACAACTTAACAGTGTGAGGTTTGCAATTTACCTACACGTTAGAGGTTCTAAGTATTTCCTCTTTTCCTGATTGTTTATGCCCGTGATTCTTGTATAGCAAGAATTATTACCAAGCAATGCTGACCCAGTCCATTCTTTCTTCCTTCTGTTCTCTCTAGAGCTACATCTATAATGATCCTGTTAGGTACTATGTGATGCAAAAACCCAGAGAAAGAGCAACTCCTTTGGCCCATGCATCAACATCCTATCAACAGTACACTGAAAATCTCCCTGGAACGACCTACAACCAGCCTCAGTCAGACAAGTTCTTGCCAGAGTCAGAAGTGGGTCTTGACCAAAAAGCTCTGATGGCTGCACTGCATACGTACATCACTCAGAACTTGTCAGCACAAAGCAATGATCAAAGCTCTCACAGCAGGACTAAAGGGTCACACGATTATACCGATAGATTCTACTCTTCTCAGGTCAGTCCTTTTGATGGAACTTTTGCCAAAGCAAAAGCAGAAGATTTCAAAATGAAGAAACCACTCCAGCCAAAGCCTGCTTCTGGAGTGCTGGGCCCAGCCTCTCAGGTGCTGAATCATAAATCTGCTTCCCAGAATGATCCAAAGGACCCTCTGAATGTAGTGGATGGTAAAGTTGGTACTTATTTATTTTAACTTTTCTTAAGTTTCCTTCATGTTCACTGAGAATTTTTGAAAAAAAAAAAAATATAAACAGACATTCACATATCTCCTACTATTGACATATTTATATCGTTCTACCATGATACTTAGAGTAATAATATTCACCGTTCTAGCTAGTCTTTCCCTGCAAACATCTACCCACATTCTTCAACCCACCTTCCATATGCATGCAGAAATATATGGTACTTGATAAACCGTAGCACTTATGTAACTTGCTGTATTTTCAAAGCATTTTACAAACAATATGTAATTATGGGTATGTATTTGTTGTGACATCTGTTCTTATGCATACATCCCATACTATATATAGTTAGTATAGAAATACCTAGTTTTGTTCCATTTTTACGTATTTATCTATAAATTCAAGGACCATGGGTAAAATTCAACATTAGATACAGAAATTAACACTGACATAAATTTGGGGACAAAGCACATAGAGAGATCTCTCAGTTATGTGGATATGTGGACACACAGTAATACAAGAAAGTGGAGTTACAGCTAGATTTGGCTGGACAATCTATTACAACCAATTTGCTGATTTTTCTTTTCTATGATTTCTTCTGTGTGTGATAGTTTGACAGACATTTAAATGAATACAGAGTATAACATCTCATAGGATAACGTGATGCATGTTAAGTGCTGCCTTGTACTACAAGGTGGATTTTCATATTGTGGCTGGGGATCAGGTAGAGTTTAGAAAATACCTCTCAATCACTTCAGTGTTTCACTAAACTAACTTACCTATTGATGTTATTCCAGTGGTTGACAATGAAAAATGAAAGAATTGATCCTCAGCCATTGCCAAGAAGTTACATCTGTTACACCGTAGTCACCACTATCTCGATGGATTTTGGTTATATACAAGAGGGATCCTTGGAATCCTTTCTGTGGTTATTATCATCCATAAAGTTTAATGTTCTTTGATTTCTGCTTTTTTTTTTTTTTTTTAACAGAACATACAGAAATATCAAATTTGCAGCAGAGGAAAGATAATGCTTGCAATCTAAAGGATGCTCAGAAGTGAAAGCATTCTTGGTGTGGTGCCCAGAGATAATAGGTTTCAAAGAACAAACTATAATGTAAAATCAAATCCAGGTGGCACTGTAAGTCTCTTGCACAGGTTAGACAATTTTGTTGCTAGACTCAAAACAAACTAGGCACATGCTGGTTTCATTATCCTCCAGCTGTTCCACTTCACCTTTCCTGGTAGGAGCCAACTGGGAAAAAAATGCTTAACACTTAGAGGGAATAACACGTTTCACAATTCATTGGGCAGTGCTACTTTGACTTCACATACATAACATGCCTTGTAGGAACTTCTTCCATTGCATTAGCTTTTAAATGTTGCATAGACATAAAATTATGATGATTTAAGTAGGAAATAATATGGATTCCTTTGTACTTTTGAGGCTCTTAGTAGTCTTATAAGGAAGTGGTGAGGACAGATACCAGTATATATTTAACAGAATTGTTGAAATGATGATGGCTGGGATTCAGATTTACCAGTCTGACTAATACATCTTTCTGCTTTTAGCATTTCTCCATTCTCTCTGCTGCTTCAGGATTTTTGTATATGGGTTGTCTCTCCCCTGCATTCTCTCACCCACAGAACTGTTCAAAACCTGTGCAGGGCAGCCACATGACCTCAGTTACAGTTCAGAAGGTACCCGCTGGATTGGCACTGAGGATTGTGGTGAAACAGTGGCAGGTAAATTAGTTAACAAGGCACCCTGAGGGAGAAATAGAGAAGGAAATGTGAAGCTATTTTTATCAGATTTGGAAACTATTACCTTTAGGTGTAGCATGATGTGTGTGGGTGCTGCCTTTGTAGTCACTATGCAACAGGGGAATCATTAATCTGCCTTCTGCACCGGCAGTATTTAGAATTTATCTCAATTTTAAGTGACTCATTCTAGGCTACTTATTTTAGCTATATTAAGTATTACAGAATATATCTCTCCACTGCTTTGGTAAGGTCACAAAATTAGTAATTCATATGTTTTCTTTTTTCAAAAACTAGCACATTTCCACATTTACAGAGCACAAATACTTGCGTATGTTCTCTATCTGGCAAAGATGTGGTCACCCATCTGGGTGATGCTTAGCTGCTGAGGACAGCTGCTAAGTGGTGAGTAGGATGATGGGTTACAAAAGGAGAGTCTGCCCTGTGGGACTGCTGATCTCGAGGAGAAAGTGATGTGTTATGATAGCAACAAAGTGACTGCTATCCCACCATTTGTTGGCCAAACTGGCTTTGGCAGTTGCGTCAGTGGTGTATGGAGCATGATATATGTGCTGTACAATAAAAGCTGTTTTCCCTTGCTAAGCTGCTATTGTTATCTGATAGGGAGAATTCAAGTGGTGAAGCTGGTATTAAGAATTATATCAGCTATGATATATGTGCTTTTAAGGTTATCATAGTTCCATAGCAACTTGCATTCTTCAGTTGAGAAGATGGAGCTAAGGCAGAAATCTGCTTTGCAGTATAATCCCTGTGAAACGTGGCTGATCATTGCTGATTCTGTTTCAAAGATGGTGGGAGAGTATAAAGGCTGTGCACAGATGTGCATGTTCAGGTACATACAGGTGCTGCTTAACTGCTGTGCCATTGCAGTATCCTACTGTTTTCTGATCTTTCTAAAACAATATTTTCTGATTTTAGAAAATTCATAATAATTCCTTTAAATTACCCCAAAAGTGCTAGTAAACAGATCCATTTGTATTTATTGGTGTACCAGCCTTATCCAATCGTTTGCAAATGATATACAAAAATGAACAAGTGCCATAAGAAGAGGAAAAATGCATCTTTAACATGGACATTTTAACAGCATGTCAGTAATTTCATGAAGTTAGCAAGACTCTTTATGTAGACCTCCATTTCATCAGGCTATAAAAGACCGTTTGGTGACTTTTCCTCCTAGTGTACTGAAAACATGATGCTCCTCATACTTGCTGCCTTTTATTATTGCCTTCAGTTCTCATCATTTTAAGTCACACTTGTAGTTGTTCGGTAAAGGTAGTATGTAATGCCTGTTTGTCTTATACTGATACAAGTCTGGATGTTGTTGAGCAGAGCAGGAATAGCAGGATCAGAGGAGAAGGACACTCCTCTATAACAGGTTTGCTTAATGTACAGAAGGATCTGCAGTGAGCATGTTAGTAGTAACTGGAGTATGTATGTCCTGTGGCTATTCATTTTCTCATGTGGTTGCTCCTCATTCTCCCACTTACATTTTTTTTTTGAGGTTGTTAACAATAAACCTTTGGAAGTGGGCTGAAGAGATAAGACTTGGCTAAGGTAAAAGACACAAAGAAAAGTAGGTTTGGAAAAAATGAAATGAAATGGAAATGATGAGGCTATATTGACTGTCTGTTGACTAGCTCAGTAGATGATCTTGACAGCTGGTTGCCAAACAACCAAAATAAGCAAACAAAAATTCAGTAGTGCTACCTTAATAATTATGTATTACCTGAAACAGTGGAGTTGGCTGATGTGGTTGCCGAGCTGCTCCCCATCATATTTGAAAAGTCGTGGTTGTCAGGCGAGGTCCCCGGTGACTGGAAAAAGGCAAACATCATTCCCATTTTTAAGAAAGGGAGAAAGGAAGACCCGGGGAACTACAGGCCGGTGAGCCTCACGTCTGTGCCTGGGAAGATCATGGAGCGGATCCTCCTGGAGGAGATGCTAAGGCACTTGCGGGATGAGGAGGTGATCTGAGACAGCCAGCACGGCTTCACCAAGGGCAGGTCGTGCCTGACCAATCTGGTGGCCTTCTATGATGGAGTGACGGCATCGGTGGACCAAGGGAGGGCGACGGATGTCAGCTACCTGGACTTGTGCAAGGCCTTTGACACAGTCCCGCACCATATCCTTATCTCTAAACTGGAGAGATGTGGATTTGATGGGTGGACTGTTCTTTGGACAAAGAACTGGCTGGATGGTCGCAGCCAAAGGGTTGTAGTC
>VXAV01010261.1:0-11035 GCA_013399715.1 Alectura lathami | reverse complement strand
CCAAAATGATCATAGAGCTGGAGCACCTCTCCTACGAGGAAAGGTTGAGGGAGTTGGGATTGTTGAGCTGGGAAAAGAGAAGGCTCCGGGGAGACCTCATTGTGGCCTTCCAATACTTGAAAGGAGCTTACAGGCAGGAGGGGACCGACTTTTCACACAGGTGGATAATGTTAGGACAAGGGGGAATGGGATAAAACTGAAAGAGGGGAGGTTTAGGTTGGCCATCAGGAAGAAATTCTTCCCTGAGAGAGTGGTGAGGCGCTGGCACAGGCTGCCCAGAGAAGCTGTGGCTGCCCCATCCCTGGCTGTGTTCAAGGCCAGGCTGGATGGGTTCCTGGGCAGTTTGATCTAGTGAGCTAGTGGCTGGCAGCCCTGTCCACGGCAGGGGGGTTGGAACTAGATGATCTCTGAGGTCCCTTCCAACCCAAGCCATTCTATGAGTCTATGATTCTATGAAACATAATTCTGTCTTAAAATTTTTCTTCAGATGTTGATATAATGGCCACTACCTAGCCTGAATATAGCTCAACAGGTAAATGCAGAAACAAAATATTTTCATGAGTTTGAAAACTTGCTTTTGTCTTGGAAATACCAAGTTGCTGATTTTTTAAATCAGAGTTTTGAGCTACGTTAGACTTGACTTTGCTACTGAATTCCTGGAATTTGAACTAGTCTGCTTATCTTAAACAAATGAACATATTTTATAAACTTTTACTTAATGACACAATTGATTTTATTGTGTTCTATTTGCTCAAATTTGGTTGAAACATCTCCCTATACATTTTGCTATACACTTTATAGTATTGCTAAACACTGAAGTACTTCAAAAGGCTTAGTCTTGTATTCAGAAAATAGATAAACTCTCAAGATTTTAAGTAGCATTAATATTGATTAAACTTGAGACCCAGAAGAGTCTAAATATTGAAAAAATTGAGCCTGAGCAACTAGACATGTGGTTTTGAAACTTTCTCAAAAATCTAATTTCTTCATAAGATGTTTCATATTAGCTTCAAAATCATAGTAGCAGAATGAATTTTTTCTCATTGTGTTATGGCTAGAAAACAGGGATTCTAAAGTAAGTAAAAAGAACCGTGGTTTCTGTTCTGAATTTGAACAAACCAAAAATGCTTCAAAAATATTATTGGAACATGAGTGAATGACCCTAAAACAGTATCACTGAATAGTTAGGAAACTCATCTGGATTGTGGGAAACTCATGTTTGAGGCTCTAATTGTCTGTTTTGTGCATGTTCTCTCCTCTTTTACCTAGAATTACATTAATGAATGAGGTGTGTTCTTAGAAAAAAATGTTAGTTTACTTCTTACTTTTAGTTCTTAAAAGTCGTTCACTCTGTCATAGACATGATCTCTGACCATTCCACATTTACAAAGGAGTTTGGAAATACAGAGGTGGATCTCTCATTTACACTAAAAATTATTCCAAATATTATTCTAGAGGACTGCAAAAACCTTCAAAATTTCATTCATAGTTTGTTCACTACTGTACATCATGGGTTATTCATATCAATGGATAAATGGATAAAAGCTGTTGGAAAAAAACGGTCACTGAAGTCATCATAGTTTTCATTCTTTTGTTGGTGCACTGATGTCAGGTAGTCAAACTGTTCCAAGAACACTTTTTCCTACTGTGATGTGCTTGCAATGTGTCTTTATATATTTAGTTGAAAAGTTTTAGTTTTGATTTTGAACTGACATGTATTCTGTTTTTTCTTTGCTGACTTTATTAGCTCTGCTTCAATAATTCAGATTTTTCTGTCATGTTATTGGTTGATACTTCTATAAAACATAAGAACAGAAGTGATACCTAAGCAGAAACAAGACTTCTGTAATCTGGCAGTGATGGTATTTCCTACAGCTTAATTTCCTGCATTTCTGCTGTATGTAACACCCTCTTTTAATAGCCATCCTCCAGACAGCTGTTGTGCTTCTTGAAAAAGTTTCTCAAATTCAGTTCAATCATGTCTGGTGAAAACTTTTATTGCAGTTTGGACCAATTTGCTCTTGTATATCATCTTTCTAAAATAAAGTATTTGATCATTATGTTTTTACTATACTATTATATACAAGATTTGGATACAATATGGGGACATGATTTAGTTATAATAGTGATGTTGGGCTGATGATTGGACTAGGTTTACTGCCTCCAAGTATCTTGGTCTTGAGAATTTGGCATAGTTTGTGGGATTTAGTCTGACTCTCATTACTGAACACTTGTTTTTCTGTACAAAGCATTCTGCTTTTACAGTATGGTACCATAATCTTTGTTTGCTGCCACAGTCTGACACAATTTTTATTAATAGTCACACTTAAGTGTGTTTAAAATTATGCTCTATGTTGGTGGTTGGACTTGATGATCTTAAAGGTCTTTTCCATCCTGGATGATTCTATAATTCTAACACTGTAGGATCAAAAAAAAAAAAAAAAGTTATATCCAGGGTCTTGGCCTCTTTTCTCAATGACAAATAATCCGTGGTTCATGTCCCTGCAGAATCACAGATATTCTGCTACATTTTCTCTGTAACAGAAGAGTCTTCTACTATTTCTTGTTTCCTAGTGCTATGTGAAACAAAACCTTTCCTTTAGCCCTTCTTCTGGTAATGTTTTCTCCTTTATCAAACTGGACACTAGGAAAAATATTTTTACTGTGAGGGTGGTCAAACGCTGATACAGACTTCCTAGAGTGATGGCTGTCAGGACTGTCAATGTAGGAGGCATTTGGATAATGTCCTCAATAATATGCTTTAACTTTCGATTAGCCCTGAGATGGTCATGCACTTGGACTAGCTGACCTTGTAGGTTCTTTCCAACTGAGCCATTCCATTCTCGAGGTCAGGTTTCTTGCTTGCATGCATAATCTAGATGCATGCTTAATTTCTGAAGAGCATGAATAAGCAGAAAAATTGTGTGACTGGAAATAGTTTTTGGAATGCCAGAGGAAGCCCTTAATCTAGTGTTAATTTCTCCAAGAGAAATTAGGCTGAATTTTGGAGTTACATGGAATGGTGCTAAAGGATATGTGCAGTCAGAACGGTACATTTCCTGAATAGCTACTATGCTACATCTTCTAATTCACCTTTAATATCCACTGTCCTTGAATTTTCTCATCTTCAAAACTGTTTTCACATCAAGGTTTGTTCAGTTTGTTTGGTTTTTATGTTATTGATGTGGTGGTTTTGTTTGTTTGTTTGTTGGTTTTCCCCTAAGTATGTATACATTTGATTTTCTTGGCCTGGAATGTCATGTTATCATTTCTTTCCTTAATGTGACTAAAACATTTTCTCCATGCTATTCATAGCTGACAAACCAAAACAGTGTTTGCTGAAGTTTACTTTTGACAAAATATAAATTTTCCAAAAGAAAATACGATTTAGAAGGTTTTGTCCATTACATATCCATATATGAAACATTTTTTATTTGGGGAGTAGCCTTTTGATTGATGATTGGTGATTGAAAGACAAAGTACTTGACTGTTTCTTTTCCAAAACTGCGCATAGCTGTTTACCTTGCAAAAAGCAAGTCACCAAAGAAATCTGACCTCTAATAAATACTGCTTTATTTTCTGTATTTATATAGTATCTAGTACCACTGTTTGTGCTGTCTTAGTGCAGCTAAAGAAAAGTTGAGCTACCTTGTCTTCAGTTTTTTGAATCAGTTTAAACTGGGAAATCATGCTGTGCTTGTAAAGAAGTGGAAGTTTTATACCCATCTCTCTAGGACAACTTACTAGGTTGTAGTGGCATACATCTGCCACTGCCTGGCATGGATTCACCTTGTCATAAACTCCAGCATCCATTTATACTCCTGTTTTTGTGAAGGTAGCAGCTAACTTCAGTCTGTTTCTTGGGTCCATGAATTTGTATGCACTTTTTTGAAAAAGACTTTCTTCATGAAGGAAAAGATACCTTTTAGGAAAAAAATGAAAGATATTTTCTGATACAAGCGCATATGGTTCTTGTATGCAGCTAAATCTTGTGCTTATGTTGTTTGTGATCCAGGAACACTTATTAAAGATGTATTGAAGGACCTAGAGAAACACCAGGTGAATGTGGAGAATCTCAGCTCAACAGAACTGGATGAAATTGCTGATACTATTGTCAATGCAATTCAGACTGCCATCATTCAGGAAAAAACAGAAGAGGGTGCTGGAAAAGCTAGAGAAGAAAAAACAGAAGCACAAATGAAGAAAGGAGTTGCTCAGGGAAGGGCAGAAATTCAGGCCAGATTAATGGAAAACAGCATTAACATGCCAGGTATTGATTCCAAGAATTAATTACAGCAAAGCATAGCTATCCTAATATTCCTGTGCTTAACATTCATGCTAGACATTTTTTAAATTTATTTTAAAGAAGACAAGACAGAAAGTTTTTGTATTTTTCCCTAAAAGCTGCAAAACTTTAGCTTTGTTGTTTTCTTTTTACGGCAGATCCTTTATTTACCTAAAATACACCTGTCTGAAAGAATTTGGTCTTCAGGTTTCACAAACAAGACAATCTACACACTCAATTATATTGAAAGACAAATTGCTTTATGCTGTGTGGTCTAATTTCCCATTCTTTAAAATGAGTTGTTTAAGCAAAGTGATAATGAAAAATGATTATATTCCAAGATTGTGTTTCAAAATATGGGGAAAAAATAATTGCATTTTACAGATAATTGTTCCTTAATGTACCACAATTGTTTTGCAAAAGAAAGCCTTAGGTAGGTACTTATAGAAAACAATTTGTTCCCTTTCATTCTTAGGGAACTTAAAGAGTTATTACGGTTATTTACTTCTATCTGGACACATTTTCATAGTGATGCAGATTCAGGAGCTACAGTTTTTACCACTGATAGCAGAGTGAAACTTAATTTACCATTTATCCGTTCTCTACTTTAGGAATGTTGTGATATCTAGTACACCAAAAAGCATTTGACATTATTGATTTTAAATGACTGTCCTTTTTCTTCTCAAAAAGAGGAGAATTACTACAATGGTGATATATTGAAAACCTTACTAGCTAGGGTATTGTAGATATTTTAATTGACAATTCTGTTTGTAGATTAAAAAGAGCAGTCTTGAGGGTTTGTCCTGAATCATGCTGGGAGAAATGAATAAATCTTAGTTCATATACCAAACATCCAGCATTGCCTGACTGAGGTTAATAATGTGACTGCATATCATCATTGCAGTTAACCTGTACCATGGTTTTGGTAGACAGTATAGAAATGTGTCTTTTTTTTTCTTTTTTTTTTTTTCACCAAAATGTGTGAGAGGTGTTCATGTTTCTTTTTTCTTTAATGTAAATGTCCATTGAGCCAGCTAGAATAATTTTATTTTCCTTAGATATCGATAAACTGATATGAAGATCAGACACTTAATTAGCAAAATAACACTATTAGATTGGCTTTTGAAGTACTCTCTCTATTGATCTTGCATTAATTTGCTGTCGAAGTGGGGTTAGAATAGCAATACTGAATTATACAGTGCTCTTTACTCTGCCCTTTCAGCTTTGATGTCTTAATGTTTAAATTGCACGAAAAGGCCACCACTACAAATAAAGCAGCCTATAAGCAGTGTTTGTTTCACATACGATGTTTTCCCTTCATAACTGTGTATCTGTGCTTTTCACATCCTACAGACAATGGAGCGCATGAAGCCAGTGCCAGAACTGATCAAGAGGTAGAGTACCAGTATTTTATCACAACATTCCATCCAAGAATGTCAGGTTTATATGCAGTGATGGCCAAAACCACGCTTTTGAATCATAAGAACTGTTTTCTCTCTTGTGCAGATATAGTTCAAGATGGGTGTTGCAGTTCAAAAAACAAAATCAGGTCCTTTTTTTTTGCCTTTCTTTCAGTTGTAAGTTGTCACAATTCATACCAGATCCCAAAGTTCAGACCAATTCAGACTCTTCCCCTGGTTAGTGAATTTGAAGTATTGAGGTGTTCTGTTGAAAATACTCTGCTTTCCCCTGTAATTTGGCTTCTGGTTCTGGGGAAAGTAAGCATCATTGCTCAGATATCTGATTCTGAGAGGCAGCTGAGTAAACATATTCCCTCTGAGGGCACATGTATGTGAGAGAGTTCAAAATTCCTTCTCTTTGGGGATCTGTCATTCTTCAGTTTTTCACTTTACAATCAATTTTTCCAAATCATTGAATATCAGAGATATTTCAAAAGTTTCAGGCATTAAAACTCATTTCCCAGGTGGCAACATCAGATATGGGATTCTAATCCAAATTACTTTAATAGTTTTCCTCGTGAGCTTTGAACCATACCATACAGACCTATGTCCTATATGCATCCATTTATGAGGTCCATTTATCTTTCTTCTTCTGGGTTGCATGGAGCAGAAATATCTCAAGGAAACATTTTTTTAAAACTGATGTGAAACTTTTCCTGCTATATGATCTATCAAAACCTAAAACAGCAAGAGTCAAAAATCAGTAAACCCTTTTCTGTTCACAGTAAAATCTCTTCAGTATCTGCCCATCTACCAAGCAAGGAAAACACATAGGTGGACAATTTGGCAGGAGTTTTAACCACCCACATGAAATTCTTCAGAGGGATGAAGTGCTGCACTCATGGATTTCTAGAGGATTCCATGTATAGAGATCTTGGTGACAGTTTGAATAGAGGATGTGACAGAAAAAAAATGTATTGTGACACAGAGCACAAAGTGCCCATAAGTCATCATCTCCTCCCAAATGCTCATCTGCAATAATTTTTTATGTAATGAAACTAGCTAACAAGTTATTCCAGGCAAAGTGTTTTGACGTTTGCCAACTTGCTTGTTGTTTCAGTTTATTAGAAGATTTTCTCTAGGTTTGTATTTGTAGCTTAGTGGTTCACTCACAAAGAACTTTGCACAGCAATTTCTGGATCTGAGTAAATGAAATATAATTTGTCATATAAGATCTATTTCTTTTCCTGTGTTATGACTTGTAAGACCCTAAAGAAATATGCATGTACCAGTTCTAACACATAGGCAAGTCTTGATGGATATTTGTATAATTTCTCCTTCTCCTCAACCTATTTGATAACAAACTTTTGTTCTCATAAACACACACATGAGAATGGACACTATGAAACTGTCATCAGTGTTTTCTTCTAGCTCTTTAGCAGAGGAAAGGGTATCAAGATTCTATCATGTTTGAGGAAGAAAATAACTATAAACTATAGAATTTTTTCACCTTGTTAAACATATTGAACAATACAGTGGCATAATTTAATATGCTTTCATTATTACTGAAGAAATATTGCATTCTTAGAGTCTTGCAGCATACAGAAATTAAGAAAATGACCAAAAGACATCTGTATGAATAGACTCTACCGTATCAATATTAACTTGAAGGATTGTATCCAGGTTTGTTTCATTATAACACATTTAGTTTAACAAATAATAATATTCTTTTAATACAGGAGAACACTGCAAAACTAATTAACTTATTGAAAGAGAATGCACTATCTGAGAATATCCCTGAAGACCTAATACCTGAAGAATCTGGGAAATCAGAAACCAAGAAATCTGAAGACACTGACTCTTCCTCAGAAGAAATACATGCAGGTGTGGAAAATGTGAAAAGTGAGACTTTCTCCCGGGAGCTGACAGCTGCAAAGAGCACTGAATCTGACTCCAAAGACCCAAGTGAGACCCACTACTGGACTAAGAATCCTTTGATGCAGGACAGAGACTCCTATGAACAGCCTCAGAAAAATGCAGGACAAGGCATACAGCTTGAAGTGAAGTCTGCAGAGGAGAAAGAATATGGCTATATTGTGACAGTGAAAGAGTAAGTATAGCAGCCAATTTGAATGGCATTTTTAATGGATAAAAGATGAAGTCATTGCGCCTAATGAAATATGAATGCACAAGAGGAAAATGCCACAGACTTGATTTTTAATACATCTGAAACTGTTTGCTACTGGTTCAGTACTTTGATGAAAATATAAGAAAACAGTTCCGCTTTTTTTTACAGTTGCCTTTCCTCCAACTACAATACTTAGTTTTGTAGATCTTTTGCTTGGACCTCACTCTATCTTCTCATGTTCCAGTGACCTTCCAATATGTCAGTAAGTGTGCTTATAGTTAGGATGTGGGCTTTAAATATTTGACTTGAAAGTAGCCTAAATATCAATTCGTGAGTCATTCTTTGAAAAAATGGCACAAAATAATAAAGCACAGTATTTTCTCTGTGGTTCCATTTTGATCTGAAAATGACACAAATAGGAATCCAAGCATCACATATGCAGCTAGTTTAGAAAGAAAGACCTAATGATTTCAGGTCATGTCACTAATGAATTTGACATTTAATACTATGCTTTCAAAAGGAAACTTTTTCTGCTACTGACAGACAGTTTATCATAGAAGCATTTGGGAGTATAGAGCGGCATTGTGAGCACTTTTACATCCTTACCCCTCTGTAGGAACAACGTTATATTTGATTGATCCTAACTCATCTTGTGTAAGAAGTTAGGAATTTCTAGGATGACCTTACAAATCTTTGGCCGATACTATTGAGAAACTGAGACAGAAACTTCTGTAGCATGGATAGATTCTTTTGTCCAACTCAAACTTATTAATGGAATTGCAGGCAACAGAACTGTGGAGGATTCTTGTTTTGACCACACTGTGTTGCTTTGAAATGCCTGTGGTTTGGTACCAGAGAGAACAACCTGTTCCCAGGGGCTGCACTTGAGAAAGATGGGATCACAAAGAAAGGATGACATTTTGTGGAAAGAGATTTTATGTAGAGCATGAGGGACAGGAAGTAGAGAGGAGAGTGAAAGCTGGGGCTTGGCAGCCTGCAAACATCAGACAGAGAAAGACAGAGACTTCTCAAAAAGTGGGGAACAAACACGCGCTCTCAGAGATGATGGAAGGAATATATTTCACAAGGACTCAGAGGTTACCCTGCAGAAAACAAAAGTTAGTTATTGGAATGAGAAATCCTGTAGGAAAGGGCTCACTCTTTGGGAATTTTGGAGTATGTGCCTTAAGGAGAGTCCCAAATTATCTGGCACCCTCTCACACTTCTATTAACTTGCCTGTTTGTCAATAGCTATTATTAATCACTTAATCATCAAGGGCTTTAGATTTAATTAACCAGTTTTAGCTGCTTTTGCAATTACAACTTTAAGTTGTTCTCCTGTAACATGTTCAGTCCTGAAGATTGGTTACTACTGGAACTTGGAACATGGCTAACTATTCTAAAAAACCTCTTTCTGGAGAAGGCTAGTTATTAACAAATTATTCTTCCAGTCTTTTGTTTAGGTCACACCTTGGTCCTTCAGATAGGTTGCCAACAGGGCACTCAGAAGTCTCATTCTGAGTTTTTGAAACCAGCTGACAAAAAACTGATTTAGGATGATGATAGGACACGATTCCCTAGTTTAACCAAACCTCTTGTGTCCTGCATATGAACACTATGTGAAGCAGTAAAAACTACTTTTAATCCCAGGTCAGTGCTATTTCTCCCAAGACTTTTAACTCATATCAGTGTGGAAGGCACCTTTATGTCCAATAGTAACCTATTGACACCATCCTAACTTACCTGGCTCATAAATTCTCTAAAAGCTTTTATAACTCTATGCTCTGAATTCTAGTCTTCACAGCATGTAGATTCTCTGCTTGTCTTACCTGGTTTTATTCCTAGCTAGCCTCAGTTTTTCCCCAACTTACGTGTATTATTATTCAATGAAACTTTTTAAAGGGGTTCATTTTCTCAAAGGGTACTGGTCCGTGAGAACTTCAGATACACAAATACAATTTACCATAGATTTGTTCAGCTCATTTACTAATTTTAATACAAAAAGGCAAAAAGTACATTTACTATATATGAAGTTATTACATTTTTAGTCATTTTCAGACAAAATGCTTTTAGATAATATTGTGGGTTAATTAAAGATTATCCCACAGGGCCTAAACTCCTCCCTCAGTTCTCCCCTCACAGGACCCAGGTAGTGGAATGAGAAAAGAGGTGGCGTGATTGAGATAAAAGATGACTAGTTTACTTAGAATGGCAAAGGAATGTAAGACAATACAATACGAAATTGAATTAGGATTGAGAGCAATAAATCTGACAAATCGGAAAATATGTATACAGAAGAAACGATGCATGCGCGTCCACAGTGGTGATCAGAGGCAAAAGGGAGGAGGAACTCCCGGAACCTGGAAACCATGTGGGAAGGGACAGGAGCATTCTGGGGGCTGTGGTTTCCCCTTAGCAACCCTCCCACCTGTGTCAGCTTATTGTATGATGTCATGATATGGAATACTGTGGAAAACCGTGACAGATATACATCAAGATGTGGTTAAAAATGCTCACATACACCTGATTTTTTTGTTTTTGTGATGGTAACCAGCTTGTTATGCAAAGCATATAGTATCTGTATCCAGTTAAATTAATTGATAACTCCTCACTAGATTCTTAGCCCTGTGAGACCTACTAGATCTCATCTTCTCCAAAGTCACTGTAGAGAAAATGGGAGTAAACTTTCCTGCTTTTTTTTCAGTCCCTAGTGCAGAATGAGTTAATTGTTAAAGACAATTAACTGATTAAGTTGAGCTAAAGTAAAATCTATTTTTTTTGTTTTAAACCAGGATGAAATTGCATTTGATCTACAGCAGAGATTTTATGATTTTATTGCAGAGATCTCAGCAATGATGTGTAACTCTTCAGTGATTTGACTTTGCTCAGAACTTCAACTTCCAAAACATACTTTTTTTTTTTTTTTTTGTAAGGGTGGTTAAACTTACTTGTATCAAATAGGTTTAACTGAAATGTAAGAGTAAAATGAAAAACATGAAAACTTTTATCTTTTTAAAAACATTTTTATGTATTCTGAAATATTATTAGAATAATAAAACCTGATCAGGAAATTCCACATGCTAAAAATGAACTTACCCACCCTGCAGGAGCAGTGAAATATGTTTTACAGTGGGTGGGGTATCTGTTACTTACTAATATTTCTCATAATCATTTCTTTAGTATATTGTAGTGGCTTTCCCCTCCCCCTCTGCCGGTGGCTGC
>VXAV01010259.1:22779-49611 GCA_013399715.1 Alectura lathami | reverse complement strand
TTTTTTTTTTTTTTTAAACTTTGCCTTCAGAAGCACCTGGGGGCCTGCAGATCCACGTGGATTTGGTGCATGTCAGTAACCGCGTGGGGGCGAGTGCTGAAGCAGAGCTGTGCGTCGCGCCCGCCCGGCTGCGGGTGGCACCTCCCCAGGGGACGCGTGGGGCTGTGCAGGGCTCTGCTGCTGCAGGCACAACCCCGCTGGGCCTGGGGCACCTCCGCGCCCGTGATGGCCAGGGGAAGGTCAGTGCAGCTGCGGCAGGGAGCAGAGCTGGAAGGCGTGTTAGGTCTGTGCCCTGGAAGAGCAAGGGAGGGAGAGGAACCGCTGTTGAAAGGGTCCCTGTAGCGCAGAGCGCCCGAGTGAAGTCGCCTGGATGATTCAGTTGGAAGTAATGCTTTCAGAAACAGGATGCCTCCGTTCCCTGCTACCTTAACGAAGTTATTTAGCACCCTACTATTACACTGCTTCAAGAAATAAGATTCACTGCCTGATAAAAATGACAGAAAAAATTGATGCGGGCAGAAGAATTATGTGTGTAGCCTCACCAGGAGCCCAAGCAGCTGTGCCATGCAGCGCGTTTTGTCTAAACAACGTCTTGCAGCAGGAGCACCAACTGCTTTAGAAATGTGCTGACTTCCGTTTTATTCCCAGTTAGCGAGGGATGACACGTTGTTGTTCATGTCAGGATCACTGCTGCAGCTGGCAGTTACGCCGTGCTGCTCTAACAGTGCCCTACTGCTTTATTAGCGTGCGCGGGGTATTCGCCGATTCTCGCCTACCTTCCTAACCGTGAGCATTTTACCAGGATATCTTGCTTTGCTTGTGAATTTTCTACTTTGCCTAACTTCTAATTTATCTTTATTGCTGCCGGTTTCATATTTTTCAATTTCTTTATACTTTTGGTATTTTTTTTTTCTGTTTCTTTAATTTTATTACTGGCTTCAGTTCAGCAATAAAGCAGGACGGGCTCCTAGCCAAAGCTGTCTTCGTCTCTGATTTGCCAAAGCAAATATATTTCCATAGTCTAGTAAATTCTCTGGAACTCCCACATTCCTTGTGCAGTTCTCCTCTTAAATTTTCCCAAAGGCTTTGGGGAAAACACATCTTGCTTTTGGAGCCCTCGGTATGCTCTGAAAGGGTTTGGGGAGGGCTGCGGAGCACCCTCTGAGTCCTCCCACGGCTTCTGCTGGGGGCAGTTTTCCTCTTGCAAACCTCCTCACGGGTGCCTGCAGCGTTCCCTGGTGTTCAGGGAGCTGCAGAAAGCTCTGCAGCAGCCACAGCACAGTCAAGGTATTGGGATTTACAGAGAGCGGTCACGGGGGTCCTGGTGCACCTGGCTCCATTTTCCAGCAGTGCTGTTCTGAGCAGCACACCAGTTCCTGGAATCTCAGGCACAGGCTCAGATTGCAGTGTTTTTGAGAGGTAATGAGAAAGGTAATTTTCCCAGCCTCCCTGCAATCTTCATCATCGGGGAGGTATTCTGTGCAATTTTCGGTCCTAGCTATAATCTTCCTGCTGGAGATGATAGCACACTGCCAGGGGTCCTTTGAGCCCTGCAGTGCTTCGGGGACCCCAGATGAAGGGAAGAAGAAGCGAGCACAGCAATGGAGGTGACGTCCCCGCTGGAGCTGCTCACATGTACAGCCCCTGCGCTGTGTGTCTGGGAGGTATGGATCTCTGCTCATGGGATGGGAAGCTTGAAGGACAGACCAAAGGTGGAAGGATGCGTTGGTGTCACACTGGCATGTCCCTGGTGTCACGCTGTGATCTGTCACACTTCAGGGGAGAAACCCACAGCACTGAAATGAGGAGAATCGTCGGAGTTCGGGCAGGATGAGCTGCTGCTCAGTGGCAGGGACACGAGGCTCCAGTGATGTTCAGCGCCTTTGAAAACGTGGTGGGACTTGGAAAAGCATCCGGGCTGACGGGGAATTTGCTTGGTCTGTGAAGGATTTGCTGAAGCCAGGGCTGCAGGGGGAGCACAGAGGCTCCCCCTCCCAGAAGATAGGTGCTGGCGGCTTGAGGGCAGCAGGGCGGGTGCTGCTTCCCCTGCTTCGAGCCCCTTGGAGGGCGGCATTCCCAGTGACAGCCCCTTGGTGAGAGAGCTCCCAGCACTAAAACCGATGGGAGCGAGCTCCGTCTGCCTCCTGGTTTAGCAGCGGGGCCTGGGATGTGTGTCTACAGGCAACAGGACACAAACGAGCTGCAGCGCTCAATCTGATGATGTGAAGGATTTCAAGGAATGAAAATGTCAAACCCGTTAAGCTGTGGAGAGCTTTCACCAGAGTGTGGGCAGCGGGGACTCCAGGAGGTTGTTTAAAAATAGGAGCCAGAGGGAAATTGCTCTCACAGTGGTGACGTTTGGTGTTGGTGCCCTTCTGGAGCACTTTTCACTCTGCTTTTTATAGATCACAAAAGGGAAAAAAAAACCACAAAGAATCATGTGACGCCTAACTTATGCACCCACTCGAGAAGCAGGGGCGCGAAACTCAGCTCAGGCAGCTGAAGTTCAGCCTTGATTGCGTCTGTGTCACCGCTCTGGGAGCCCGAACAAAGCAGCAGGAGGGGCTGGAGGAGCACGGAGGGGCTGGCCAAGGCCTGGGGCCCCTTGCTGGCGCTCCTGGGGCACCGACACCTCCACGTGAGGTATTTGACAGCTTTTCTGCATCTCTCGAGTGCGGATCCCTACTTCAGCGCAAAGCAGAACAGCGGGTCAGCCTGAGCTGCATAAGAGCAGAGGAATAATGGGTGCTGGGAGGAGTTTTAGGAACTTCAAGTGTTGAAGTGTCGTAGCTGTTTCTCCACTACGAGTGCGATGTGCACTTAATGTGGGCAGGGTTACCGATCGAGTTCTAGCACCTCTTGCTGCATGTATCTCAAGCTTGTGCTCGACAAAAGTGCATATGTGACAGCGGAGTCTTTTCTTGTGTCTGTTTCCACGCAGCCCTTTGTTCTGCACTACACTGAGCGGGGATGGCATTGCCAGGCCGCAGTGTGGCTTTAGTCAGAACAGGAGCGCGGTGCTGCTCCGTTCCTGCAGCCGCCTCGGCAGTGCCCAGCCCCGGGCTGCTTCGCGGCAGAAGGAGAGGGGAAGGATGGGCCTGCACTGCCCCTGCTGCCTCCCTCCCTTGCCCACCCAATCACCGGTATTGCCCCGTGCCGTTACATCCCAGTTACTGCCCTGTGCCGCCCAATCACCGGTGTTGCCCCATGCCAGCACAGAGCTTGGCAGGGCTCTGCCTCACAGCTCTGCCACGAGCAGGGTGGAACCACGCTGTTGGTGGTGGGGCAGCAGGTACCCGTTGGACCACACGGCCCAGCTCAGGCAGCAAACATCGCCGGTGCCGAACTGTTTCGTGCGCAGCCGGTTGGTCTGCGTGAAGGGGCTGGAAGGGACCCGGAGGATCTCGGCTCTGCCATTGCCACCGCTGCGGGCACAGGCAGGGACGGGCTGCGTGGTGCAATCAAAGCAGAGCACAGGCAGAGAGAGTGAAAATACACTGAGGGATACAAAGGGCAAGGCAGGAATAAAGGAGTCTGATCCAGGCATTCAGGTAGGAGATGACAAAAACATAAACAGCATGCTAGTGCCTGTAAATGAATTGTGACTGAGGAGCCAGGCGAGCGGAGCTGACAGGGAGAGTGACAGCTCCTCTTATCTCCTTTTCAATTACCTGCTGCAAAGTGGACCGCACAAAGACCGCGGAAAAGTCACAGCCCCTGGCAGAAAGCAGCCGGAGGATCAGCGGCCATCCCTTCCCTTGGAGCGGGGAGGAACAAAGCGCTGCCCCGTCCCATGAAACGAAGCTGCTGCTGTGTCCCAGGGTCTGTGTCCTGCGAGGGGGAAAGGGCAGGGGCAGGAATCCACGCTTCCATGAATTTGCACAGAATTCCTACTGAGGTACATTTCTGTTACAGGACATTCACACAGAGATCGCTCCCCTGTGCCTGTGTCAGGGAAGGGGCCCTGTGGTGGTTGTTGGCTTGGGGTTGGATCCAGAGGTGGGGGCACCTCCTTAGTGCTGGCTCCTCCATCAGCAGGGCTCCTCTGCCAGAGCCCTGGAACCACAGAGGTGCAGCACGGCCACGGGAGAGGGCAGGGGATGTCAGCAGGGCTGGGTTGCAAGGGTGGAAAAAGCCAGAAGGGAGCAAGCACCGCGGTCACATAAAAAGTCGTAACGTTCACCTTGTAAAAGCCACAAATTCCATGATTTAAAGGGAGGAAAACTACTATTTGTTTCCAAATTTACAGGCAATAATCCTTGATTTAGATCCCTGTCTGCCTCCTGTATAGACTGCAGTATAATTTAGAGGACAATAAAGCCTGGGACCATAATACCATCACCGCGATAAATCAGGCTGGCTACCGCCACTCAGAGCAGAAATTATTAATCTCTGTTCCAAATGATATGCCTGCATATTGCTTATTTTAGCTGTTTGTGCAGCAAGCTGAGATAGCACTTTCCCCCATTATTATTTTTTTACTTTTGCAATGAAATACTCTCCCCTCCTACCAAGGGGGCATTTATTACCCAGGATATACGGGGGCGGCCCCGCACTGCGCGCAGCGTCTCGCAGCATCTCCCAGCCGCCCCGCGCTGCCCTGGCCCAGGACGTCTCCACGCTGAGCGCACGCACGCTGCCGCTCTGGAGACGCTTTGGGAGAAGCTGCTGGGCGCACGCTCGAGGTGCTGCTGACAGCAGCCCCTGCTCCGGGCACACGTGGTGAGAGGCAGCAGCGGGTGGTCTGCAGTGCCCGACCTCGGCAGGGCTCCAGAGCCGACGGTGCTCCTGCGGGGAGCCTCGGAGAGGGCACACGCGTGGGCTGGGTGTCACCAGAGCCACAACAGTACGCTGCGGGGGAAGAACTCTTTTACCCATGTATTTTGTAAAATTTGTGGAGCTTGCAGTGACAGACCAACAATATTTTTGGCAAAGCGTATTTCCAGTGCTAAAATTTAACTTCAGAAAATTCAATGTTCTGGGGTTTTTGAACAGTGGAAGGGGAGACTGATAAATTTTGGGGCTGCAGCACCCGGCCAGCCCGGCTCCATGGTCTCGCTGGGTACCGGGGCCCTGCAGGCTCCTTGTCCCCTGCTGGCTGCGATCTGAGCAGCAGTGATCCACCTGAGCAGCAGATGCAGGAATGAGGCTTTTCTGTTTCCTTCCCATGGGACAGAGGCTGCCGAAGCTCAGCACGCTGTGATCCCCAGCACAGCTTGTGCTGCTGGGGGCCTGCGTCGCTTCCGTTTGCAGTGATCTGCCTTCATCTGGAGTAAAACAATAAAACGTCCTCAGGACTGCTGAAAAGCTTATGTTTTTAATAAAGTGCAATTTATTGGTTAGGCAAATAGCAATTTTTGGTTTTAATTTGCAGCTTCTCAAATTGCCTGCAAACCACACTTGATCTAAAGCAAAGGGCTGAAAGTTGCGTTTGTACTTAATGAAATATTCAGCACTGAAATTTTCCCCAGGAATGTCCCCATCTGCTGCTAGATTTCTCATTCGTGCTAATTATCAAATATATCTGAGCAGAGATAAATAATAGATATATTTTAAAGAAGCAGAAGTAAAAATTAATGAGTGTTTGGTGTTTTGGTAACTTTGAAGTTGCAGGAGCCTTCACGCACCCCGGGCTGCAGGCTCCATCCCTGCCGGGACGGCAGCGAACCCCTGCAGCTGCAGAGCTCGGGCCCTTCTGTTGTTCCTTGGTGTCGGCAGCTGCCTGCTTTTGGGGCTGGTCAGGACAGCTTTGGGGTTTCTCCAGGGCTGCTGGTGCTCCCAGGAGCCGGGGTGACCGGGTCGTGCTGAGCTGGTCGCACGCCCTCGCAGGAAGGTGTGTTCGGGGATAACGGCAGCGTTTGGTTCACCAAACATCTCACAGTGCGAGCCCGCTGCTTGGTTAGCACTGTGCTCTCAGAGTGCGCAGGGTTAAGAGGACTCGCGTGTGCCGTGCACCCTTACGCAGCAGCTGAGGACGGTACCGAGATGGGAACGCAGCAAAGCGCGGAGGGCTGGCACGGCTCCCAGTGCTGTGTCGGAACGGCCCTGAGCTCCTCTGAAACCTGCTCTGGGCGCAGGCTGCCCGCAGCCCTCTGGTGCCACGCGGTTCCCAAAGGGCTCCGGGGGAGCTCGGCGCGGAGCCGGGTGGTGGGAGCAGGAGGGATGGGGAGTGGCACACAGCGTGTCGGGGAGTTTGTTCTCTTTGTTCTATTTCTTCCTCACACTGAAAAATGTGGTGAGATCAGTGAGTGGGAAAGAAGGGAGTATGGCAGAGTGGCACTGTTATACCGCATTTGCGGGAGAGGGCTTGGGGAAGAACGAGAGAGCAAAGTGGTGTTTCCCCCTGCGGCGTAGGAACGTGGCACGTTCAGAAATGTCCTTGACCCTGTGCGCAGACCTCACAGGACCCGCCTGCCCCAGGCCCTGCGCCCTGGCCGCGTGCAGCAGGGCAGCTGCTCCGCTCCGGCGGCTCCCGGCAGCGCGTCCCCGCGGGAGGCAGAGCCCCGGGGCCCTGCGGTGGGGCCGACACGTGTAATGCTGACCCCGTAATTGCACTCCGTGTTGTTCAATTTTATCCCTTCTCACTGGAAGCAAATGTGTCCCTAATAGTGCAAATTGCTGTGGAAGTGTTAATGAAACACGTTGCAACTGTAGAGCGGGAAGAAATCTGTTACTATGAATTGCATTTCAATTTCCTTATTACCAATTAGATGAAGAGTGCCAGCCGGGTCATGTTTGTGTACAGCCGCCAGAAGCAAGCTTTCACAGCTCAAATAACAGGAGCAGGAGCTGCTTAATTGTTTGCTCTGCCTTCCACAAGGCAGTGGCTTGGTGCTCTCGTGCCGGGAGTGGAAAAGCTCTGCTTGGGGTGGGGATCCTCAGGGGGTCGGTCTGTCCGTCCGCCTGTCTGTGGGGCCCTCAGCAGTGCATTTCTTTGCCCATCGTCCTGAATGCCCCTGTTCTCAGGTAGAGCAGCTCTTCTGGCCGTTTCACATTCTTGCCTTTGGGATTTGTTCTTACTCTGCGGTGTACATCCCGTGTATTTCATGCTACACAGCGGTTTTTAAAATCTGTAGGAAGCTGCCTTGTTTATGCCAGTTCTACAGGTAAGCACAAGTCTGGTTTGTACCTCCCCTCTTCATGCCATGGGAGCTGTCTGAAAAGTGAAAGTGAGAGCCACAAATGCCACTGAAGATTAAAGATCCCTGTAAATGAGGCTTGATTCATCCTTCCATCATCCCTGGAAGAGATGCCTTGAACTCCAGAGCTTGCTGTTCATGAGGCTTTCAGATGAAAGCTTGAAACACTTAAAATTTGTACATTTCTGGTAGAAACTGCAGGCCAAATAATTGTGCAAAAGGAGGTAATTTTGGTTTGTCACCCAGGCAGAAAGCTCCTTTGATGTATTTTTAAAACACATTCCTGATGTGGAGATGAATGGCGGTAGAACAACCGGGGATCCCATGGCGGGCAGATCTCTGCTTCTGTCTGATCTCCTCCGTGTGGCCACAGCGAGATGAAAGCTTTGTCTTCTCGTCGGCAGGAATCTTTCATTCCTCCTCGCATCTGTTTTCCCCAGTTGATTCCAAATGACAGTGGAATTAACACAGATAATGGCAAGCAAAACCTGACTTAGAATGTTTTCAAAAAGACTTTCTGTCCCAAAGATGCAGCCCTGTCCCTTTCGGTCAGCTTCTCTGGTTTCTCGGCGCTCATTGCACCGTTGTCGTTCCGACCGCCTGCTTCGAGCTGAGGACCGCGGGGCAGGAGCCGAGCAGTGCGCATGACTCAGCCACGCTGAGCAGACCTCAGCACACCAGGTGACGTCTGCTGGTGTCCAGGAGCTCAGCAGACCCAGAATATAGCTGGGAGTAAATGGAGGTGACAAATCCAGAGCTTGCCAGGCCATCCCAGGCGGAGGTGACATCACGCCCCGTGCCCTGAGGACGTACAGTGGAAGACAGACCCTTCCTGTGCGTGGCGAAGCTGGTCTGTGTGCCTGTCTATCTGGCAGAGCTTTGTCTCCGCACTGCTCAGGGCCCTCCTAAGCCCAAACCCTCGCTGTGAGTTACAGGAAGGCCCCGTGGGGTCCCTCCTGGTGAGTGAGCAGCTGAGTCTGCGCCCCGAGGGGTTTTAGATGGGAGTGACTGGGACAAGAACGGGCTGGGGGCAGAGCAGCAGGGCCACGTGCCCCCAGCTCTGCCCAGCCCCGTGGCCATGCAGCAGGCGGACCGGGAGGATCCAGACCTGATCCTGCAGGAAGGCCAAGCGGGACGCAGACCCGATCCCATGGGAGAGCCAAGCGGGACGCAGACGGGCTCGGGGCAGCCCAGCAGGCAGCTCCGCGGGGCAGGAGGGGGTTCGAGGTCTCCACAGCTCTCAGCGGCCGGGTCGGAGAAGACCCCGAACCGCATCTTTCCTGGGTCACCTGATGGAGCCAGCGCAGGGCAGCGTTCCCTACCACAGCACCAACTAATGCGTTATGTCTTTGTTATGCTAATGTCCCGGCACCGCACAATTTAAATAGCACTTCCAGAAAAATTAAGTATGTTCATTGACACAGTGAAATGTTTTCACCCTCCATGTAACCTTCACAGTTTCTGTACAAAATCTATCAGTCAGTAAACTATTCATCTGCGAATGCTTACCAATTATTATGCTAATGTATTACAATACATTACAGTGAATTCTTTCTAAATGCCAGGAAATGCAGCTGTCTGGCAACCTAGCTCGCCTGTATTATGGAGCTATCAATAAACAGCAGAGCATTTGCAACTGGATTTTGACTGCTTTGTCAGAACTATGCACAATTTGTCTTATCATTTAATATTGTGAAGGAATTCAGGGCCTACTGCAATGAAATGTGTTCCCCACGCAGGGGACTCCAGTGGCACCAGGCGCAGAGCAGGGAGCTGCTGCGTGGGTGTGCGCAGGGGCAGCGTGTGCGCGACCACTGGGGCAGTGCACGAGCGCGTGCTGCGGTGTGCAGCTGCTCAGTGAGTCCTCTCCTCCTGGAACGGAATGATCCCAAAGGGCAGCATATGCAGGCTGCAGGCAGAGCTGCCAGGCTGCACAGCGTGTTGGTGGGGCACAGCGAGCCGGCTCCGGCCCCAGATCGCAGGGGCTGCTTCCAGCCGCCAAAAGGAACTCTCGCTTTTGTTGCCTCGCAGAGGAAGGTTTCGGTATTAGTGTAGATTTGGTTGTACTCTAGTCCCTGAGAAGCTACATGATAAAAATCCTAGTTTATTACCTAAAATTAATATTTCTTGTTGAAAAGCTGGAATTGCTCAGTCTGTGTGTTTGAACCTCGCTGCGCTCTAACGCCCTGCCCGCGCTCAGCGCTGTCCCAGCAGCGTTCTGCGTTGCCTTGTCTGAGAAGGTGCAGGTCCGTGCAAGAGCAACTCGCAGTGCTCTCCGCACTGTCGTGCAGGCTCACAGAAACGCACAGACGTGGCATTTTTAAATACGTGCAGTTGTGTAATACTTCAGCGGATGCGTTTACTGCTCGGCAGACACAGAGCACGGGAGGGGGCTGTAGCGCTGCCGGCCCAAGGCCCTGCTGCCATGGCCCAGGCTGTCAACGCGGCTCCCGAGCAGCCGCCCCTACTGGAGGTGAGTGCTTGCAGTGCGGCAGATGTTAGGGAGCTTTAGAATTGAAAATGCAAAGCGAAATAAATGCAGCTAGAGGCATCCATCAGAACTTCTCTGGTTCCGATATTTGTCTTTTCTCAGAAGCTTATGTCCATGAATTTGGTTATTAGAGTCATAATGTTCTAATTATTTCATTTAATACTCTAATTACCCCTTGTGATTAATCCTGACCATAACAGAAATGTCTGTGAGTCTGGAAGGCATGTTCCAATAGACTTTGCATTATGAATGTTAATTTGAGTTAACAAGGATGCTAGCTTGAGGAGAAGAAACCAAAGAGCACGGGGAATTGCGGCAGCTGCGTGAGCGCAGGGTCGGGAGCTGAGGCTGTGCTGGGGCTGTGCTGGGCTGCGTGGGGGCTTTGCAGCAGGGCAGGGCTCCCCCAGCCCCTGGGAGCATGCAGGGTTGGTGCACGGAGGCTGCCCTGCCCCGTGAGCCCCCAGCGCTGCGGGTGTTCCTCTGCATGTCTCCTTCACATCTGCTGCTTTGATGTGGACGCGGTGTGGGGCTCACACCTTGGCCAGGTGGTATTTCTGTGCATATTTGAGAGCTGCCTGATCCCAGCATAGTACCCTATTTCCCCTTGTTTTCGGCTACAAAGTCACATTCAGGAAAGGCAAACGTATCTCAGGTTGTACAGTGTGTCTGTTGGCAGATGCAGTGCAGCCGTAGGACACTGATGGGAACAGAATAGCAAAAACCTGTTCCTAATGTCTGGTCGTCAGGCCCAAGGAGGACCAGGACTCCATGGGCCTTGGTGAGGGAGCTTTGCAGCCGTCAGGTGTGTGCCAGCTGTGCACGAGTCTCTCTTTGCACACCTTCACGCTGCAGCTGGACCAAGCTGAACAATTGAGGCCTGGGTCAGCAGCAGAGCCTGCACCGAAGCCTGGACTTTTGTTGCTTCTCAAGGCAGAGGTACCAGCAACCGCAGGGCCACGTGTGCTCCGTGCCCCTCTCAGACAAGTGTGCATTCACATGCTCACACACACGTGTCCTCCCGACTGCACGCCTGCCTGCAGGGCCCGGCCATCTGCGCCTTTATGCGCACAGCAGAGGAACGTATGGACAAAGGGAGCCTGCGCCGCTGGCACAGGCTTCTGTGGCCTTTGGAGGAGGGCTTTTCCCATAAGACAGATCTTTAAGCAGCGTTGTGTTACGTAGAGCCAAGGGTATCTTCGCTGATAGCCGGCAGCAGATGTCAGCACGGGGCTGGGGAGGTTTCCGACCTCATCGGCAGCGCGGAGACCAGCCAGATCCGCTTGCATCGCCCGACCCCGCGTTCATCGCCGGGCCCTCCTGCTCCACCTCTGCCTGCTCAGAGCAGAGCTCCATGGACTTCCTTCTCCATACACAAGGAGTGGGATGTTGCAGAAGACAGCCCTTCAAACCCCGGAGCGATTGCTGGTGCCTGGCTTCCCTGCCCGGCCCCAGAACTGCTGGCTGCTGCCAGACCTGGCGAAGGTGACGTCCTGCATGCCCTGAGAGGTGCCAAGCAACGGCAATGCTCGATGAGCACATTCTGCTCTTACACCTGGCAGTGCCAGACTTGCGGGGCAGCTTTGCAGATGCCACCCTTTAGACGTTGCTGCCTGTGTCCTCAAACGTTTGCATGCCAGTGCTGGGGACATGCTGTGGCTCACTGTGGCTGGAGCCAGCCGTTGAGCAAAGCACGGCCACGGGGTGCAGGAGGGCTGTGGGAAGGGGCCTCCGCTGCCAGAGCAGGCAGAGAATTCCTTTTTCCTTCCCATTTACATGTTGCATATTCCAAAGAGGGATAGATAGGGACTGCAGCCACGCGGCTTCAGCTGTCTGAGCGATGGTTTGAGCTCTGCTGTGAAGTTCACATCTACTGAAATGCTTCTGTGCAGACCTGGATGTCCTTGGGCTTGCGGATACGCAGCGGGAGCCTGGCACGGCAGCAGGGGCACCGTGAGGCCGAGGACGCGCTGTGCAGCACCACCGAGGGAAACGCTGTGCTTCAGCTGCAGCCACATTAAAGGTTCCCAGAAGGAGCCAACCTCATCCTCCGTCAGCAGAAACACCCTCACGCTGCACGCTGAAAGCAGCTCGCTCGCTTTATGGCGAGGAGCTACAGCGAGGAGCAGCAAGGACGCATGCTGTGCCTGGGGGTGACTGCTCACCCCGGGGACACTGCATGGGGAGAGCTGAGCTCCCCCAGAGCCACAGAGATGCAGCGGGGACAGAGCCCCTGGGAGCACAGCAGTGCCCGTACCCCGTGCAGGATCTGGCCCTGGGGGCTGCCTCTGCCCCAGGTGGGGAAGCGCGGGCAGCTCCCTGCCAGCCTCAGCCCTGTCTGCAGAGCAGGGAGCTTCAGGGGGGCCAAATTCCCCTCGTGTTCCTGGCAGCCCGTTATTCACCACTGTTCATGTGGCGGTTAGGGGGCTGACGGAGGGAATAATGCAGCAATGTTCTCGTAGTGGGAGCCCAAGATAGAATATTCTAAGAGACAGGAGAAAATTAATGTGGAAAGGTGCGTTTACAGGCTGCTGTCACTGCCCGTGCTTGAAGGACTGGCTGTTAACACCTGGTCAACAACAACATTTTTCTCTAAAGATTTCTTTTAAAAGCATTGAGGATGATATTGAGGAGCATGAAAATAATCTGATTAATACGATGTCTCCTTGAAACATTTCTGAAACGTGTGAAGTGTGACTTTTACTGCAGTGTACTTTTCCGTCACAAAGTGAAAATCAAAGTGCAGAACAACACAGAATGCAGAGATCCCTACTACAGGGAGTTATGAGGCCATAAAACCAAACTATAAAGTTAAATAATTTACCATAAATATCTGAAGCTCTCAAATTATTCTCTATGTTAACCGCCTATGTTTAAAATGATCTTTGCTTTCACCGTGTCACAGATGGCAACATCAGACAAGAGAGTCCTTGACAAAATCTCGCTGTAATTATTCTTTCCACAGCTGCAGTTATTTTAATGCCTTTTCAGTTAAGCTGAAAGAGACGCACGCATTTTATCAATAAGGGCTTTTAACCAGTTTGACAATGAAGCGTTTGAAACGTACAGCGCAAAAAAAAAAAGAGCACCCAAAAACTTTCAGTGCATCTTGAAACCTGGGAGAGCGGCCGTGCAGGCGCGGAGCTGGGAGCCGCTGCTCCTTCTAAGCACCGTTTAGCAGCTAAGGCTAAAATTACGCTGGTTGTGATGGCACGGGATCGCTGTTCCCAGCCGCTTTCTGAGTTGCGCAGACGCAGCCTAATGATCAGTTTTGTTTTGGCCAGCGGCTGGTTCTGCCTGCATGGGCAAACTGCCCCTGGGGAGCAGGCAAGGACCTGACTGACCCAGGAGCCGTGCTGCTGAGCGGGGTCGAGGTTACAGACTGCTCGGCTGCAGCCAGTTTGTTTGGTGGTTTGTTTTCCCCCCCAGACTGCTTTAATGTGGCAAGCCCTTCTCCCTGAGCAACGCCGTGCGGCGTCGGGTGCTCCTGCCTCTAGAACCCAGCCCCGCTGGGTGCCGTGCTGAGGCCGTGCACTGCGTGGCACAGCCTTCTGCAGACAGCACGCACGCGGCCGTGGTGTCACCTCCCCGCCCCGGGGCTTGTTCCTCTGGGAAGCTCTGGAAGCTCCTTGCCTGTTCAGGCTCCCAGGCAGCAGCGGGTGCACTGTCGGATGACCCTCTACGCTGCAACTTCCATCTGCGCAGAGCAGCCCGTGAGTCTGGGCCGTTCCTCAGCGAGCTGCTCCCTCAGAGACAGCTGTGGGAGCCTGAGCTGGAGCATCAGGTTCCTGCTGCAGCCTCTCCCAGTGCTCCAGAGCATGCTAGCACAGCTCCGTGTGACCTTCACGTGGGGTTCTGAGTCTCTCCAGGGCTGTCAAAGCTTCTCCCCTAAACCTATGCTTCAGGGGCCCGAATAAGGGGCCGCGTTGTTTTAGGCTCTGGACCCTCAACAGCTCTCGTGAGAAACGAAAGAAGCCGACTCCTCTCTAAGTGAGTTGCTCCTCTCTCAGCAAGTTGCAGCTGCTTTTCCCTCCCCCTTTAAGCTGTCTGTTAGTCTAAAGAGCAGCAGAAATTCTAAGAAACTGGAGACAACTGAAATGACGGTAGCTGTACTGGGGGGATATTTTCCCATTTCAACCAAATAAAGTAAAATAAAAGGATGGGAGATCGGTGGGAGGTTTTTCAGAGTGCAGTCCTGGCGAGCTTTGCCATACAAAGAAGACATCGTGGTCTGCAGCGCTCACAGGCTGATTAATGAAGGTTGTTGTCAGGGAGGCCTGGCTTTTATGCTCAGCACTGAAAGGCACCAACCCTCAAAGTATTTGGCATTATACAATAACAGATTGCATGCAGTTAGCCTCAGAAAACAAATGTGCTCTCTCTTATATAAGATTATAGACCATCCATCACTGGCTGGCATTAAATACTGCAGAACACTAGTGTATGTAATTAGCAGTACATGCAATCCAAACGTGATTTTAGAGGGGCTGGAACAACAGGGAAGGAGTGGAAGTTCCCATTCCCCTTTCACTTTGCAGCTTCTTTCCTCTCCAAGCCCAGAGCTCTTAATTTTCCAGCCTGGGGCGGGATGAGCGTGGTTTTGGGACCCGCAGAGCCTTGAGCCTCCCCCAAATCCCTACCCCAAATCTCTGCCCAAATCCCACTGAGCCTCTTGTTGGGTTTAGACCGCGAAGGAAATACTGCTGTGGAGCTGGGATGGGGAGAGCAGGGTTTCTGTGGGATGCTCACACCCTTCCCCTTCTCGGCACTGTGCTGTGCCGTCAGCCGTGCAGTCAGGAGCTGTATTTACGGACTTGAATAAACAACCTCCATCCCTGAAGCGGTCGAGCATGCCTCGTGGAGTCCCCACGTTCCTTAGTTTTGAATCTCAGGCTGATAATTAAAAGAAAAAAGTCCCTCATACAAATTAACGTCATATTGTGCTGTGGAGCTGGCACAAAGCCGTTGTCACTTCCTATTTCAAACGCGCCTGAATTACAGAGACTTGGGGTTTTTCCTTTCTGTCAGAGAGGCAGACACGTCACTTGGCTGGATGGCAGGCAGCTATCTGCAGACGGATGTCCCCAGGGCTCTTCCCGGAGCAGCCTGCCCGTGACGGCTGGCACAGGACAGGATGGTGACACGGGGACGTCGCTGTTTGCCAGTTTGTCACCGCTTCCGTTTACCAACTGCAGGGGATCCCAGGGCAGAGTGCTGCAGGCACCTGGCAGGAGCAGCAGCGCAGAATTCCCAAGGTTCCCATAACGTCACCCAATCGTTTGTCCTGGGATGTGGCTCCCAAGGTTGCTCCTTCACCCCGCAACCTCTGGCACTAAAGGTACCGCAGGGCTGGTGGCTGTCCCCTGCAGGGCAGTGGCCTTACGCCGTGTCCCAAGACAGCAACAAACCTGAGCTGCTGCTGCTGCTGCTGCCAAGCATCCTCGCCCTTTGCAGGCCCTGCTGAGAGTGCTCGGGTCCCCAGGGAGCCCAGGCATCCTGCAGGCACAAAGCCCCCATGGAGAGCGCGCGGGTACCACCGGGCCGAGCCCGCAGCTGGGGACAGAGCGGGAGCCAAGTGATGGGAGCCTGCCACAGCCTCCTTGTTAATTAAGTGTCTCAAGTAGGGAGTTAATTGGGATGTAATAGCACAGCCTATTGTGCATTAGCTAAATACCAAGGGATTATTAACAGTATGTTTTCAGGCTTTCCAGTCCCATATTGAGTAAACAGTTGTTAAATTTCAATACGTAACTTTAAAAATGTACATTAAATAAGCAGTTAAGCACATTTAGGGCACGTGGTTTTTTTTCCAAAATGACTGAAGTTGGAGACTCCCAGGTTGTTATCTCCGTATTTCACTGGTTCGGTAGGGCTGTGCCTGCGCCGTCTCCTTGCTCTGCCTCTCGTTGGTGCGTCTCTCAGCTGTTTACATGCCCATGTCCAGCCTTTAAAGCCCTCAGGACTGCAGCAGCCCGGAGGAGCAAGGAATGGGTTTAGCCCTGTTCTGCAGGCACAGAATTAAAGCACAGAAGAGCAAAGTGATTTGTTCAAAGCTGCACGGGGAGTCTGTTACGGAGCAGAACGAGAGCTCGTGAAAGATCAAAAAATACTTTTCTAAAAATAAGGCTTTGAAAGTCTGTAAAGGAAACGCAGCTCTAACAAATTGCTGCATTACGATCAAAACCGCAATTAGTGCTGTGCCGGCTCTGTCGCTGGCGCTGCAGGATCTCGTGAGCGCTGCGGTGGCTGCTGCTCGTGCCCGGGTGCAGCAGAGGGGAGCGGGGTGTGGGAGGGGCGCGGGGCAGGGGCTGCTCGTGTCCCGGCGGACAGCTTCCAGCAGGAGGGGTGTTGGGGCAGCACAGGAACAAGAGGTGTAATCAGCCCGGTAACCATGGCAATGGATAATTTAGGGCCCGCTTAACCTTCCGTTAAGGTTGATCTTGAGCCTCCTGCTGCTCTCTGTGGCCGCAGTGCTGTGACAATGGGTGCTGCGCGTGCCCCACGACGCAGGGGAGTGGGTGCTGCTGCGCTTCGGGGTCCTCCCTGGACCCAGGCTCCCCCACAGGAGCCGGGAGGAGACCCCAGGGAAGCTGCGGAGCTTCCGCGGCCCCGTCCTCCTGCCCTGCTCCTTGGCTCGGTGATCCCTGTGGGTCCCTTCCGAACCAGGGTGCTCCGTCATCCTTGCGGGGCAATCCCTGTGCTCTGTGCTCACAGCATGCGGCTGTTTCCAGGAGGCCCCGCCGTGTCGCCCTTGATCCTGCGTCCTCGCTGCCCCCCGTGGTCACCTTCCCCGTTACTGTTGCTCTCAGTGGATGGGGTGCTGGTTGCGGTGTGTCGAGGCATCCTCGCGTCGTTTCGCTTCCGAGTGGGACGTGGAAGGTGTCGTACCACCGGGAGTAAGTCGTCCCCGCTGCTCTGCGTCGTTGAACATGTGATGCTAATTAAGAAACCAGGAAATTGGGAATCTCCAATAGAACGCTGTGAAATTGATGGGGACCTCCTGAAGAACATAGCGCCCCGTGCTCCCCATCAGGGGCCGTTAGCACCACTAAAGTGATCCGGGGCAGAGCTGCAGCGTGCCACCAGCAAATCCCCTTGGAAATCCATCACTCCCAGCGCCTCGATTCTGCCAGCTGCAGTCAAGGGGTGATTAACCCTCGAACATCCTGGCTACTTAGAAATAATTATTGTTATTATAAATCAAAAGTGATGGCCTACCTGGTCGCAAAAATGGATATACAAAAAAATCAAATTGAAGTAGCGTGGCCACACAGGAGAAATCATTTGTTCCCTACTGGGCTTACAAGTAATTTTCTGGCAATAAAAATGCAAAATCGCATTTTGTCTTGTAATGACCATAAATAATCCTTGGACAGGAATTCTTTCCAGGACTCCCAGTCCACTCCCTTGATGGCACGTTTTATTGCTCTGGTTTCTCTGTGCTTTCGTTCAAACTGCAGCTGTCACAGCGAATTTACGAATTACAGTCCTGTTGGCGTAAACCTTCATAATTCACGCCGAAATAGGTTTTCCCACAAACACTCACAAGGCACAAGGAGACAAGAGCACATCGAGTGACCTCACTAACGCAGCCAAACCCCACAGACTGCACTCCTGGGCGACGTGGCTGTATGTGCGGGGGAGGAATTCCCCGTGAGCTCAGAGCTGGAGCTCGGTGTGGCACTGAGCAGCGTGCCCGGTGTCACCAGGACCTTGCTGGACCTGTAGGAAACGAGGTGACAGTGAGCGCCTTGTTTCGAGGCATTGGCAGTACGCAGAAATCGCGGCCAGCAGGGCTAAAGGACAAGTGACAAGGTCAAACCCCAAACACGCCCCGAGTGCGTTCCTTGATGCTGCCGCAGGAGCCGGGGACGGCAGGGGGATGTCAGATCCAGGAAGTAACAGGGAGAGAGGGAAGGGGGGTGGGAGTTAATCGGGTCGGAATTGCCTCCAAAAAGTCCTGAAATTAAATGTGGGTTCATAATGTAAGGATAATGGTATGCAAATGAGGCTGGGTTCCAGCTTTTAGTGTGCCATTGCTCTGCTCCTAATTGGAAGAGATGGATCCAGCTACTCGAATTGCCACACTTGAGATCTGAAGTTACACCGCAGAAATGGAAATATTTCACGATTTTCCTCAAATCCCCACTACTGCATTAATGACTGAAAAATGAGGTAAATGTGGATGTAAGTACCTTGTTACGGATCAGTTTGCAGACAGATGGGCGTGTGTGCAGAGCTGTCTGCTGAGACACATCACTGGCACTGGAGGTAGCTGCTAGAGGAGCGAGGATTGTTTCTATTCAACATTTGTATTTGCAGCCTGTATCCTAATTGAAGCTGATAGCTGTGCGAAGACGAGCTCTGCGTTCTGAGGAATGTTGCCAGCCTCATCCAGGATCGAGCAGCACACCTTCTGGACAGGCCTTTCCCCATGGTGCAGGTGAATAGAAGGGAAATTTAGGAGCCTATTTCCATTCAAATATTATGAGCCAAACCTTGATACCACCCTGAAGCTAAGCGTCCAAGGACTCACTTTGAATATCTTCAAAGTAAAGACGACAAAAACTGATCTTGCAGAAATAAAAATTTGTAAGAAGAAAAGTGCATAAAATGAGGAAGAAAATGATTTTCTTTCCCTGTAAGGGAAAAGCGAATCTTTAAGAATTTATAGACCAGAAATTTAAACCAAGAACCTCCTTTTTATAGATTGCTGCAAGAAGAAGTTGCGATGGCTCGTGGGCAGTTTTCTGCCCGGCTCCAACGGGGCAGGCTCCCAGCAGCAGCCCCAGCCCACGAGGACACTTCTTTCTCATGGGAGCTGTCTGTGAGCGTCAGTCGTGGTAGCTTGGATCCCTTTTGCTTCCTCCCGTGGTTAATTCTCTGGATGAACCCATTCTAATTCACAGAGGACAACAAAGCGGTCCTTGTACACAAGTCCTTGAAGGGGCAAGGCCGACGTGCCCCTCAGTGCTGGGAGCTGCAGCATCCTTCCCTGGGAGCTGGGCACGGCGGAGCCCGAGCTGCGTGCCAGGGCAGGGAGCACCATTAGGAACAATTTAGGCAGGGTGTAATGCCGAGCAGAGCCAGGGAGCAGGGCCAAAGTGACCTGCAGCATGATTTGCAGTGAATGTCTTTTTATCTCATAAATAGGAGAGACACTTTGGGATGATTATCCACCCAGATTTATCTCTGCAGCTCCTTGTGTATCCTTCTGTGCTTAAAAATGTCTCACTGCCCTTTGCATTATTGCATTGCCCTTTACATTCATACTGCATAAACCTCTCAAGTACCGTAAAACTTACAAGGTGTAATATAACGCTGTGATTTTCTTTTACACACCATAAACAAAAGTCACTGGGAAAGGAACGCAGCAAGGCAGACTCTATTTGTTCTGACAATGACATGCTGTGATTCAGGGTGAAAATAAATACACGAGTCCACACGCATACACTCTTGCACGCTTAAATCACAAGATGGATTATCGGGCACTGATGGATCACTTCAGTGTATGAAAGGGATAAGGGAATGGATCACCAGCTACACTAGGAATCCAGTGTTAAGAAAGAAAAATACTGTAAATCTGTCCTGTGCAGGCAAAGAGCCTGCCATCGAGCCAGGGAGCCAGGGAGGATCCCAGGATCCCAGAGTAAATGAGCTGGGAGGGACCCACGGGGAGCACCGAGCCCAGCTCCTGGCCCCACCCAGCACCACCCAACCTCCGCACCCCATTTCCGAGAGCACTGTCCGCGTGCTTCGTGGACACGTGACGCCGTGATTCTCCAGCAGAGAACAGCAGCGGCTCCCAGTCATGTGTTGGCAGTGATGGAAAACCACTGGGAGGTGTGATTTGCCGCGTGCCCTGCAGGAGGTGTGATGCTGGAGAGGGAATCCTCCAGGAAATGGGATCCCTGCCCAAGAAATCCTGCTGGGCGCACCGTAAGGCGGAAGGCAGCAAGGCAGCAGCTGGGACGTGCTCTCAGGGAGAGCTTTCCCTTCCTTCTGCAGCACCGAGGATCCAGAACCTCTCAGACTGGCATTCCCACGCTGGCAGCCCAGCGGCAGCGCTCTGTTCCGCTGTCAGAACCCTCTAACTGGATGTAAGGCTGCAGATCCCTGCGGGCGTCCCGTGCGGCTCTTGGCAGCCTGCTCTCGGGTCCTGTGCGCAGCATGTGCTGCAGCCACTGCTCCGTCCGTGACCAAGCCTGCCCTGCGTGCCGCCTGCAGCTGCTGCTGCAGCGGGGGGGAGCTCCACAAGCTGCGCCCAGGCATCTAGCAGGGGGTGGAATTTGGAATGACTCTGTGGCTTACTTCTGAGTGCTTTGAATTCACTGCAAAACCAACCACCGAGTCTAACACTTCAGTCCCAACAGACAGTCATAACTCAGCTAAATCTGGGGGTTATACCAGATTTTATTTACTGTTTCATCCTGGGAGATAAAGAGGAGATGACAGTCATCTATTCATTAAAGCGGGGGAAGGCCGCCCACAGCTCGCGCTGGTTCTCTCCCCGTCCCCATCTTCAATCAACTGTGGATCTCACAGTCCTGGTGCTGCTGCTCTAAGAACAGTTCATGTCCTGCTCACCTGGGGACCGGTGAGTGCAGGGTGCTGCCCTGCTCACCTCCAAGTCCCTGATTTGCACGGCGGACACGCTGTAGCAATCAGATGTCATTAGCAGCTAACGAGTATCTAGTGGCCTGTGTAAGAGCAGTCGATGGCCTTTTCCCATTTCCTATTGGACATCATGAACCGCTGTGATGACCCGAGCTGCTGCAGTGGCACTGATGAATGCTCCTGAAGCTGCTGTTTGCAGATGTCGAGGACGGAAGGCTAATTTAAATCAATCAGCCTCAAAAGCCTTTGTAATGGGCTCAGCACCACGGTGCCCGGCACTGTGTGCCCCTTAGCGGGCTCCCGGTTCCCACTTCGCAGTGATGAGCAGAGTGCAATTGCAATTTCAAGAATTCATCTGAACATCCATGGAATTTTAAGTCTTTGTTTTGTTCCCTCGATACTAGCAGGTCTACGTGCACGCTTAAGGACTTCCTAAATGGGGATGTTTCTCTGGCTCAGTAGCTGCACAGACTGAGCTCACCCAAGTACTCTGTCTTGGTGTTAGACTTGGTGTGCCGTGAGCAAGCAGCCAGGCTGTGCTTCAGAGGAATGCAGGCAGGCTGGGGCATTGACATGGGGGGCTTCTGCATCAGACGCTGCATGGAATTCTTGCAGCCCAGCTTTCTATTGAAAATCTGAATGTATCGAGGTGTCTGGTAACCCCCAGATGCTGTGCAGCAGGTCGTCTGTGCTGTGACATCCGCAGGAGGGTGTGACCTGCAGCAGTCACGTCATGAGTGGGGTGGGAGGGACCTGAAAGGCCCCCCAGCCCCAACCCCTGCCGGGGGCTGGCTGCCACCCCCAGATCAGGCTGCCCAGGGCCCATCCAGCCTGGCCCTGGGCACCCCCAGGGACGGGGCACCCACAGCTGGGTGTTGGCACCGTTGCTGTTTGGTGTACGTACGGCAAAATTCGGAGCAGCATTGTGGAATTGCCTCTCGCACCGCCCTATTAAGCGATGTTTGCAGCAGAACAGCATTTTGCTGATTGTCTCCTCTCCCAGCAACAGCAAAATGGTGTCATCCCCAGTTGAGTGACTGTGCTCAGTGCTCCCTGCAGATGCAGTGCACTAGGGGAGATGCTGCTGAGCACTCGGAGAGCAGGGAGACCTGAGTCTGTTTGGGGCTTTTTTATGAGTACTAAAACCAATCACATTATCTCTGTTTTTAACATTAACAAACATCAATAGTACCGTGCAGCTCCATCCCCTCTCCATCCATCCAAAACATGCCAGTCCCTGCCTGAAAAAGCAACCTTGAGCTTGTAAGGGGCATGGGAGCCTTGGCGTTCGGCGGCACAGGTTGTCACAGTCACCGTGCACCCACTGCAGACAGCAGCGTCGGCAGAGCCACGGCGGCCGAGCCCCCGCCGCTGCAGGCAGGCTCCGCTCGGCAGCGCGCTCGGGAGCCCACCCCGGCCCCCTTCAGCCTTCGCCTCTCGAAGCAGCTCTGCTGCTCCCCGTTTGTTCTGTGCCTCCCCCAGAGGCTTCGGCCGCTCTGCCTCCTGAGCACGCAAAGGGAAAATACAATAAAAAAAAAGTCTAGACAGCATCGCGTTAATCCTCTAGCCAAAAAGAGGGGGAAAAAAAAAAGATTGCACAGCAAAACGGGGGGAGAAATGCAGTACATTGGATTATGAGGCTTAACGCGTGCTGTGGACAGGGCGCAGCGCCGGGTTCTGCTCGGAGCCGTGTCCCCACGGGGCGCTCCGGCTGTCCCGGGCCGGTGCTGGGACCGCTGCGGGCAGCAGCAGCTGGGGGGAGGCAGGAGCCGGAGCCGCTGCTTTTCCCCTGCCCGAGCAGCGGGAGCCGGCGAGGAACCAGTGCCCTCTGCTGCTGCGGGGCCGGGCGGGAGCGGCGGCTGGATGCCAGCGGGCGCTGCTGGCTCGGTGCGCGGCGAGAGCCGGGACAGCGAGGCTTTGCATCAGACCGAACTGCTTTTGGTATCGTTCTGCGCAGGACTGCGTCTTGATGGCCTTAAAAAAAACTTTTTTGTCGTATCAGCCTCCATTTGGTCTCGTCAATAAGAACATCCAGAGATGGAGAAATTAAGTTCAGAGCGGTAGCGGTGGGTTTGCACCTGCTGGCGGTAAGGCAGAAAGCGGCGACGCGCGGGGAGCACGCAGCTCCGTGGCAGAGCGGGGGGCTGGCTGCAGGAGGGAGCGGGGAACCCCTCCGAGCACATCAGCCCCTCCGTGCTTATAAACCCCCCGAGCACACAGGATGAGCAGCCGCCCTGGGCAGGGCTGGCTGTTTTGGCGGCACTCCTGCCCCCCAATGAATGAGGGTTTTTTTCTCTTTTTTTCTTTTTTTTTTTTTTTTTTTTTTTTTTTTTTTTTTTTTTTTGTGGTTTGATCTTAATTTCCTGCATCAAGTTCTCAAGAGGATGCCAAGATCAAATAATTAGACTATTCTGTGATAAAGAGGTAACATTGTTATTCAAATGTATTCCGAACTAATTTACCACCAAACAGTTTACGCTGCCATCCTTGCATCCTGCTGAAATTACCAGAATACGTTATCTGACACACAAAGCATCTCCTGACCTGAAATAACTTCATCAGCCATGAAGTGCTGGAGCAGTGGGTGTACGGCCACCGAGATACAAATGGAAATGCAGGAAAAGGCACACAAAGGCAATAGAGTGATTTAAAATAGAAAGAGAAAAAAAAAAAGCACTTTACTTGCAACAGTGACCACGCAGAAAGCAGAGCCCCGAAGGAACTGCTGTGTGCTTGGCCCGGGGGTCCCGGTGCTCCCCCCGCATCCAGCCCCGTGCCCCGCCCCGCGCCGGGGCTCTGCCCTCAGGCTTCACCTCCTGCAGCGGGGCAGCCCCCAGCTCCAGCCACTGCCTTTTGCAGCCTGAAAAAGCATGGTGCTGGCTTTTCTTTAAAGGAAACTTCGTTTGCAGAGTGTGGGAAGGTGATTGCAAAATAAAATTCCAGGCAGGCGTAACGAGCTTCAGAAAAGCCAATCACGCAGAGGAGGGTAATTATCCACAGAATTTGTTTTCTATGTATTTATATAAAATAATCAATGATTTTTTTTCCACACAGACTCCAATCCAATTTGATTGTCTTTGCTGTGTTACTTGCAAATCACACAATCGATGCCCCGGCCCTTTCCCCAGGCGAACATGGCTTAGAAAGAGGCTCTGAGAAATCAGCCCAGCGCGCTCCTCCTGCAGGCCTGGGGCTTGGCTGGAGCCCGTCCTGCACCCCGCGGCTGCAGGGTCACGGGGCTGGGGCTGTCAGAAACAACGGGGGTGCAGCCACCGTCACAAATAGCAGCAGGACTGCGGTCCTAGGGAAAAACAAAACCAAAAAAAAACAAAATACAAAACCAAAAGGAAAGCAAACAGCCAGAAGTGCGGGTGATTCCTTTTAGGAACAGCGAGAGAAAAATGGAATCTCTCCCTGCAGAGAGGAGGGGCGCGGGGTGGGGGCAGCGGTGGCAGCGGGGCCTGGGCGCCAGCTCCCCAGCAGCGCTCGGGTGCAGACAAAACCTGTCACCGGCGAGCGGCACGGCGGGGCTGGGCTGGCTCCTGCCGGCTGCTTTCGCCGTCTCGTATTAATCTCGGCCCGTTGGCACGCATCTGACCCGCGCGTGTATTTTGCTAACAGGCCATCCATCAGCAGCATCATCCCGAGCGATTTCTGACGGCGCTCCAGCAGAGCGCGGCTGTTGGTGGCCGCGCTGCCGGCCGCCATCCTCGGGCTCGTGANTGCCGCTCTGCTGATGCCCGCGCTGCGAGCAGGCTGCGTGCCACGCGAGGGCACGGCATCGCGCCCGCTGGGGTCTGCCCCCGGTGCCAGCAGCGCGAATGCAGAGGAACCGCGCGCCCATCCCTGTCCGTCCGTCCTTGCAGCAGGGTGTCTCGGTGCCAAAGCCGGCACCCTGGGCGCGCAGCAGAGCTGGGGGGGGGGGGGGTTCTGATGCAGCATTTTCAAATATTTAACAGATTGCATAATAATTAAACAGCTGTTGAGCAAGCTTCAGACACCAACTCCTACTTAGTAAGAAAAAAATCCCACAGTGAGGCATAGGTTTCTTTGTACCAGTATTTGTGTAGATTATGTTTAGATGTGTAGATTAAATATTTATATTTTACTTGTGAGAGAAAGAGCGCTTTTGGCTTTTCCTTTCCTTTCTTAGATATCTCTCCTAGAGAAAAAAAAAAAAAAAACACAAAACCGCTGTATTTATTTTAATTGTCAGCTTCACAGGAAAACAAGGGTGCTTTGAAAAGTTACCTGTTTTCTCTCTGCATTAATTTTCAGTTTTAAAACAGTACTTACATAAGTGTTCTCCAATTCTTGGCATAACCTAATAATTAAAAGAATTACTTGAAAGCCAGGGCAGCTTTGCACAAATTAATGCAGGGAGGAAAAGCTGCAATTTCCCAGTGAACAGAGAAACAAGCCAGAATTATGCCAGTTTTAGCTGAGAGCAAAGGTAAATGCAGATCTCCCTGCAACCCCATGGAACGCTTGTTTCTGACCTGTAAGTTTCTTGTTGTACTGACCGAGGGAAGGCAAGTCGAGGGGCTGAGCTTTCGGTTACATCTCACGAGCTGGAGCGAGGCGCAGGCAGTGGGGGAGCAGCAGGAGCTACCCTGGGCTGCACGGGGCTGCACAGAGCCTGCCCCTGCTCCTGGTGCCGGCATCGCTCAGCCTGGTGCCTGCAGTGACGAGGAGCAGAGCTGCAGCACGAGCACACCATTTTGGGGTGCGCTGGTGGCAGTTTCCCTGCTGGGAGCTCCTGTATCCCTTTGTGTGACTGCTCTGAGCCCTGCCTGGAAAATCCATTCTCAGGACAGCGGAGGCTAAGCAGAGCCCCAGAGATGCTGCTGTTCCCAAACACCCCCTGTGAGCCATGACGATGCCCTCGGGGGTTGTGGCAGTGTGCATCCTGCTCGCACCCTGTCCCCCTCCTCTCCCTGCTGCCATGCCGAAAGCAGGGCGAGAGCTGAGCCCCCGCGTGGGCAGGAGCTCCCCTTCCTGAGCCCTTCCCCGGGGAAGTCGCACTGGCACCGAGCCCCTATGGTCTCCGCAGCCTGGGACTGCTGGGTGACAGACCAGGGGACCACGGGGACACAGCGGGGTGCCTCCGTCCCTGCCAGCGCAGCGCTGCCGCAGCCTGGTGTGCCCTGTCCGTGGGGCACTGCTGCAGCCCCAGCAGCTCCTGCTCCGAGCGCAGCAAGCAGCTCAGCTTGAGCCAAAGGTCAGCACCCAGTGGGGCCCAGGACCCACAGGCAGGTCCCGTTCACCTTCTCCATCAAAATTCTCGGTGCTGCAGCGTGCACAGGACTGCAGCTGCCTGGTGTTGCTCATTCACGGCAGCACATGAAGAGCAGGAGTTCACCCTGCAGGACTCAAGCCCTTGCCCGTGTCTGAGCCGTGCGCTCTCCTGAAGCCCTTCTGGAGGTGACAGTATTTCAGAAAGCAGCTGCCCTTCAGGACTAGCGTTTTTCTCTTACTGGCTTTGCCATGCCTGCTGTGTACTTGCATCGGGATAAATAAGACCCATTTTTTTTTCACTAAAAAATGTCCACAAATCTATTCAGTGTTCAGTGGTTTCTCTGGCTTAGAATTCGGTTTGTGAGAAGACAGGTAACCCTGTCCTTATCATCGTCACTGGGCAGACAGCAAATCCCTGGGAGTGTGTACTGATGGCGAAGTACATGGGATGAAGCAGGGAATCAGAGTCTGTACATGACACGCTTACGCATCTAGTTTAATTAGAGAAAGAAAGATTGTAGACTCTTTCCCAAGCTGTTATATGTGCAATTACTTTATGTAACATTATTAAAAATTAATTTTCCCCAGAACCTCAGCTATTCAATGAAAACCTCCCGGCCCCCAGCAGCGGCTGCGGCGTAGCCACCCTGCGGGCTGCGGGCTGAGTGCGGCTCCCGGCACCGCCTGCCCCTGCGTGGGTGCACGGTCCCACAGCAGCACCCGGTGCCCGGCTGTCCTGAGCTGAGGGCTGCTCCTAGCCCTGGGTCAAAGCACCTCTACACAGCACCGCTCTTGCAGCAGGCTTGGCACCGCTGCTCACAGCCACACAGCACCCTCCTTGCGCCTTGAGCCGGCACAGCATCGCCTTCTCCGGGGCACAGCATCTCCCTCTCAGGGACACAGCATCCCCTTCTCCGCGGCACGGCATCCCCTTCTCCAGGGCACAGCATCCCCTTCTCCGCGGCACGGCATCCCATTCCCCGCGTCACTGCATCCCATTCTCCGGGGCACAGCATTCCCCTCTCCACATCCACAGCATCGCTTTCTCCGGGGCACAGCACTCCTTTCTCCAGAGGCGCAGCTTCCCCTTCTCCAGGGGCAAGACATCCCACCTTGCGCAGGGCACCGCAGCCCTCCTTGTACCATTCTCAGCACCCCTGTTCTGCTCTTTGCACCGTGCCCAGCTACCCCCTTGCAGGGCACAGCCCCTCATCGCCCCGTGCCCCGCACGCCGCTCGCTCCGGGCTCTCTCCCTCCAGGCACCGGGCAGAAACGCACCGGCTCCGGTCCCGCTCCTCGCTCGCTGCCAGCCCGCTGTCGCCGGGCAGGGCAGCGGCACCGCACCCCCGC
>VXAV01010259.1:0-22382 GCA_013399715.1 Alectura lathami | reverse complement strand
GGTGCCGGTCGGGCGGCACCTGCGGAGCCGGGGCTGCCGGTGCGCCCGCAGGAGCGGCTCTGTCCCCTCCTACCACTGATGCGCGCGGCTCGCACAAAGCCCCGGAGTGGAGCGTGCACACACGCACACACTCGCACACACTCGCACACACGCACTCACACCCGCACCGACACGCTCACCCCAGGGGCTGCGGGAACGGCCCGCCCCGACGGCTGCCCCACGCCCCGGCCCCCAGCGTCCCGCTGTTCCCGACGGGCCTGGTGTGGCGGGGATGCCTCTGCCCTGTATCCCCGGAGCTCCCGAGGGGAGCGGTGTCTCTGGACGTCCCCGGTGTCCCCTGTGTTCCCCGAGGTGCTCACTGTCCCCTGTGTCCCCAGAGCGCCTGGGAATCCCGGTGTCCCTGCGTCCCCAGCAGCCCCTCTGTCCTGGGAATGGCACTTTTCCCTGTATCCCCAGAGGTCCCCGGTGTCCCCTATGTCTTTGGAGCTCCTGGGAATCCCAGTGTCTCCTGTGTCCCCAGAGGTCCCCACTGTCCCCTATGTCCCCAGCAGCCCCCACAGGCGCAGGGCAGTGCAGGGCAGCATGGCAGGGCTGGGGGCTCAGGCTGGGGGGCCCACAAGCAGCCACCACTGATTGTAATGACCGCGGTGACAGAGACAGAGCGCGGGGAGCGTGCCGGGGAAGGAGGCTGCTGTGTCAGCTGGCGGAGCTGGGCTGGGGCAAATTTATTTTTTCTCATTTAAATAATTCGATCTATTCCATCATTTCCAATCGCTCTCATTTGCGAGCTGTCTGCTAACTACATCGCCTGGAACATCTGAAGAGCAAATCTTTAATATTCTTGCAAACATGCTATTAGTCCGTATCTGCTCATCCTTTTAGTTCTCCTTGTCTCTCTTTCCTCGGCATGCTCTGTGCTGTAGGAAGAGCCGATCTCCGCCCTCCCTGCAGCTCATCCCAGGCTGCCGTAGCTCCCACCCCCCGGCACCGCAGCCAAGGGGGAATGTAAGCAAATCCTCACTGCTCTGAAAGTCACAGCGCAACTCCTGGGATTTGCGTTTGGCAGAAGATGCAGCGGTGCCCATCACCGTGGCGTCTGACCCTGGGTGATCAGGAGCTGCGGTGGCTCGGGCAGGGCAGCTGGGAGCTGAGGTCAGCTCAGAGCCTTGGAAAAAGCTGTAAGGGCCTCGGGGCGGGGGGCTGCAAGCACACAGCAGCCCCAGCTGCTCCCACCCCTCTCGGTCGGTCTAACTCTTCCCAAAGCGCCGCTGTGCCTCCCCGCAGCTCGCGCTTCACTTTGGGCAAGGGGGGCACCCTGGGCATGACCTCGGCCCACAGCTCGTTTTGTGATGGTGGAGGTTTTTCTTTCTCCTAGAACCAAGCCAGAGAGGCAGAGGCACTGCCCAACACCGTCAAAGCCCCGTGCAGATGTCTGTTCCCAGGGGTCCGTGGCTGTTGTTTTCATGCACCGACTGGACCCCACCACCGGCAGGAAGTCTGCTCACCAGGGCCAAGGACAGAGAAAACAGTGTCTCACACTAGGGATATTTTTATCTTTCAGGCCACCAGAAGTGCATGCCAGAGATTTTCTTATTGCTTAAATGAAGGACTGCTGTTGGTGGGGACTTCTTATAAAAGCAAATGTCACAAACTGGTAAATCTTTGCACCTGGGAGGGAGAAGGCAGAGAGGGCTGCTCTTTTTTACACTTTTCAGTCTATGGCATGTAGAGAAGAGTTTCATTTTCAGTAACTCAGGACAGAAAGTTGATTTTGTAAACTGTTTAAATGAAAAATTGCTAGGGCGGTGTGTTCTGCGGGCTCACCGTTGGTGAGGTACTGCTGCTCGCTGCCTCCAGGCTCTGACAACGCTCCACCTTCTGCTTTGGTCTCAAACTTTTAGGTGGTGCACCACCGATGCCCTAGGGGTTTCTTTTCTTTCTTTCTTTCTTTCTTTCTTTTTTTTTTTTGATGAAGAGTTTGGTTTGCACACCTGTGAGCAAAGATCTTTACCAGTTAGGCCAGCTTTCTCCATCAGCTGTGGTTATTCTGTAATTAAAGCATGACAAAATGGCTGCAGAACAGGAAAGTGGCCCTGCAGAGTGAGGGGAGCAGCTCCTGGGGATGGAGCTCCAGCTTGGTGCTGCGGGAGGGTAAGTGCTGTCTCAGCTGGGTTGGAGGTTGGCCTGGAGTGGTGATTTGGGCTTAGAGGGAGTGGATTTGGGTTAGTCAGAGGTAGGGCTTTGCGGCTGCTGTGCTGTTGTTTTGCTGGATGACAGTCAGGTGTAGCAGGGGGGCTCTAGAGCTCTTCTGTGGTTTGTTGCCATGTGGCTAACATCAGTAGTGTGTGTTTGTGCATTTCATAACCACTGTGGGGGTACCTTCACTGCAGGCATTAAATCACTGCAGAGTGTATCTGTTACCAATTACTGCAAGTTTTGTTTTGGTTATTCCGAGCTTGTTACGAGGGCATTCAGATGTGCTAGGTTTTGCCTTCTTTAAAGTGGCTGCACGTGGCATCCAGAGCTCCCCTCGGCACACGTGGAGTTACTCATGAGTGTTCCACGTCTTTTATATGCATGAAGCCTCGGTTTTCTCGCCCACAAATAAAGCTGTAGACTTATGGATGTTCTCAAGACTATGAATTTAATGCAAGACTTCTTCGTGTTGAGTATGAAGGGGAACTGCCTGCAAAAGTAGAAAAAAGTGTTGACGTTATTTCAGTGATATCCAGGGGAAAACGCAGGTTGGCTAAGGACTTCAAATCCGATTCCTGCTACAGAAGAGGCTGGAACCTCAGACGCAAGCATTCCTCTGGCTGTGACACTTTTCCATGCTAATGAAGAAAAAGAGGCTTATTTTTCTTCCAGTAGTGCCTGAACGGGTTCGTTTGGATTAGCGGCATCCACGTGCCCGTGGTTCGATCGACGTGCAGCCGGCGTCCTGCGGCTGCAGTCAGCCCGAGTTACCCGGCCCAGTGCTCGAGCTGCTGAGATTCGTGTGCGAAGTCTCCCAACACCGGGGAGTGAAGGCAGGGGCTGGCGGCTGCGGATTTCTGGGACTTGAGTGCCCTCTGCTGAAACCATCCCGGCTGTCCCTTCGTGCCGGCACCCCGCAGCCTGGCTGATGGGCTGCGAAATCACGCTGAAGGCTGCGGTTCAGCCGCGATGGGAAAATTCCCCCTTGTCCTCCCGTCTCATCATACACTTGAGGGTTTTTAAAATGCCTGGCTTCAGTTCTGACTCCTGCAGCTCTCTGTGGGCTGTAATGTGTAAACACCGAATGGCAAGCTTGGGTGCAGTCAGGGTTCCTTCTCAGTAACCGCCTGGAGCGGTGACGGTGCTGAGGGCTGCACCAGGGGGTGGGGGAAAAGGAAAACTTCGGGTTCCTGCTGAGCCCCGTGCTGCTGCTGTCCTCTGCCCTAAGTCCCCGTGCTCCTGCAGAGATGGGGACTTGGGAGAGTGCCCAAAGCAGCTTGCATGCTGCACGAAGTGCTGCTGGATGGGTGATTTGGAAGCCTGGAGATTTCCCCCTTCCGAGACTTCCATCAGGCCCGTTTTCTCTATGTGATTTCATGCAAATCTGCTGGGCAGCGCGTTCTGCAGTGTGCTCAGCTCCATGGAGCCATTGCACGGCTGGGTGGGGAGAGGGGATGCTGGAGGAGAGAGGAGAATGCATTTTTTGGTGCAATCTGTGTTACAGAACAATACTCCTGGAAGGACTGGTGCGGCACCACGCTGCATATATTTGTGTTGGAACGCGCCGTGGTGTCATAGCTGGTTTGAAATGTACCCGGTTCTGCTGCATGCATTATCGTGGCAGTCAGGCAAGCGCTGGGAGTGCGTGAGCTCCTGTCAAAGCAGGATGGGGAGCAGGGGAGGGGAAGGGTGCTGCAGCGCTCTGTTCGCTGTGCGTGGGTGCTGGCAGGGGCAGTGCTGAGCGGAGCCCAGCATGACCGCATCCACCAAGGGCTCCGTTGCCGCTGTCCTGGGGAGCGGTGGCACCGTGCATCCCTGTGCACGTCCCCAGCAGGGCTGGTGCCACCCATCGCGGGCTCGGGCTGCTCCATGGGGCTGGGGCTGGCCCTGGGTGTCCCTGGGCGGGTGCAGACCAGCGCTTCCTTGGCCTGGCGGTGCTCGCATTGCCAGCTTCCAGAGGTGCTGGTCAGCAAACAGCAGCTGATAACCACAGCGAGCGGAGGTGTGTGCTGGGCTTTGCCTGGCTTAGTGGTGGCTGATGGTCACTCCTAGGATAAGGAGATAACAACGGGGGGCAGCTGGGAGCTCGCGGCACCGCGGGCGGGAGCTCCCCGTGCCTTGGGGCCAGGCTGGGGGGCTGCAGCGCATCCTGCAGGCTGCGAATGAGTGAGACCACGTTCAGTTATTATTGTCATCTCTCCACGTGCTCAGCACCCGATAGGGAGGTGGCTCTGGCCAGCCAGTGCTGTCAGCTCCTTTCTCTGGCTGCAGTGTGATGTTCAGGAAGAGGCCGGGCGGAAAGGCGGAGTTGCGCCAGGCGGCCGTCGTGCCTGTTTCTCATCCCCTTTCTGCAGAGGTAGGAAACCATCCTTTTTTCTTTAGGGGAAAAAAAAAAAAAACAGCCAACCCTATTTTCAGGATTGGTGGGAGAAGCAATGCGCAACTGATGGGTGTAAATTATGCCTGCTTAGTCAGACAAGAAAATTAGAGGCTGCAGAATTAGGCTCTGCTTGCAATTATCTTTACACGGAACCAGTTTACAGAAAAACCCATCGGCATGCTCCTTGGCTTTCTGGTGCGTTCTCCATTGATTCTGTTCTTGGCCTGGCAGCCCAGGAAGGCTGCCTCACCCTCCTCCCACGGGGCTGGCCACGAGCTGATCACATCCCCTCGTGTCCCATTTCCTGTGCCAGGGGCTGCAGTGAGTTCCTAACAACTTCTTTTCACCCTGCATGCAGAGGGCAAGGAAGGAGCGTGTTGTTCTGAATGCTGCTCAGGTCAGATGCTGCTGCGCTCGCCTCCAGCTTGGCTCCCAGCTGCAGGGAGAGTTGTGCACCGCGTCCCTGCAGCGAGGCTGTTGGGTGGCCTTACTTCAAGCTGCTGGAGGGCTGCTTTTAAATCTGGCACGGAACCAGAGCACTGCACCAGCTGAATGCCTGGTGCCCGTCAGTGCCTGGGCACGATGGTAATTTCAGTGCTTTTCAGCTTAGCAAGCAGTAGGGGACTGTGCAGCTTGTAGCATTTGTGTGTTGAAAAGGCAGTGCAGGGAGGGAGGAACCTGTTTGGTTTTCTTTTTTTTTTTTTTTCTTTTTTTAAGTCTGTTTGTTATTTTAAGTGTTAAGAAAACAGAGAAAATGACTTTCAAAAGACAGAATGGATTGGGTTCTGAAGTGTAACGTGGAAGCATTGGGAAAAACAGAGAGAAGCCTGCTGGTTCCACTGCAGGTGAGGAGCAGGCAGGCAGCGGGCTGTGCTGGCCCTGCATCTTTCTCTAAACCATCTCCAGAGGCTGCCTTTGGCCGTGCAGCAAGCGGAGGGCTCCCTTCCCCCCGTTTTCCATCACTGGGCTGTGTTTGCTCATCGCTCCTGTACCCCTGATTCCTGCTGCATGAAGGCAGGAGAGAGCTGGGAGCTGGCCCCTGTCCAGGCAAGGGAGGCTGCTCTTCTATCTCTTCCTTCAGCACGAGGCAAACACAAGGCACGTGACTCTGAATTCATTGGGGTTTTGCTTCCAAGTCTTGCTTGCGTCTGGAAGGAAATGAAGTTCATCTGCTATTTACTGATCGCCGTGGGCTGCGGCCCCTCGGCACTGCCTGCGCCTGCCCAGTGGCTGCTCCGGGGGTGGGCTGTGCCCTAGGGGGGCCAGCAGAGCTCCATGGATCCAGGTGGGGAGCAGCAGAGCTACAAAACCTCCCCGGGGGCTTGGTTCTTCCTCTTGGCACCAGTTTCCTCCCTGCCTGCAGCAGCCGGAGCTGCGGAGCAGCAGAGCCGTGTCCCGGTCCTGCTGGTTCTGAACTTGACGCAGCCCCTTCCTTGAGCTCCATGGCTGCCAGTTTCCTTCCTGCTGGATGGGGAGGCGGAGGAATGCTCGTATGTAGGTCTCAGTACATGCAAACAGAGCTGATATGGCTTTATTTTAGACAGGGTGCGCAGAATCTGTGCTGCATCTGCTGCCCGCAGCCCTCCATTTCATGGCGGGAGCACAATCTGCATGTTGAAAGCTGATTGGAAAATAACGAGCCTCTGTTTGTAATAAATTTTCATAGTTTTCTTTGGGAAGCTTTTGCTTTTTCCAAGTGTAAGAGTAAAAAATAGAGCCGTGTACGGTAAACTCTAGATCTCTAATGTAAAACGTCATCTGCAAGGAGGTATTGTGGTGGCTTTTTTTGGGTATGAAAGAAGGAGGTAAATAATTCTGCATAACTCAGTTTTGGTGTTAGTGCTCACTGGGGGGAGGGAGAATCATGTGTTGCCAGAATCAGGCATTCTGCACAGTTTTTAGTTGTCTAAAATCCCTTTTTTTTTTTCACCCAGAGGCGTGGCACTGCGTGCTGGGCGGTGCAGCCCCGGGGAGCTGTGGTTCTGTGCCCCCATGTCAGCGGGGTAGAGATCAGGGTGGTGGTGGGGCGGTTGACCAGAGAGGAAAAACAAAGATACCCGCCTGTGACTTAGAGAGCAGAGGAGAAACCCTCCGAGCAGATGGAAGTCCCGGAACTGAGTAAGGAGCTGCGCTGCCCCGAGGCGCTGAGTTCAGCAGGCTGCCAGGTCAGGGCTGCCTCTGTGGAGGGGAGGGAAGGGGCCAGGTCTGTGCTGCAGCGGGGGGCTTCGGAGCTTGGTGTGCCTATGGCCTCTCCTTGCTGTGCTGTCAGTGCTGTGCCATGGTCAGACCAGTGCTTGAGCAGCCTGTGTGCCTCCAGAGCAGCTGACAGCCACGTGTGAGGGGTTGAGGCAATGGATGTGTAATTTTCTGTAATTTTAGTTTCTTAGCTCAGAAAGAGAGTTTCCTGGGGCATGGCCCACCCTGTGGTGCTGGGTTTCAAAATGAGGATGAAGGGAAAACCACGGTGCTGTGGCAGCAGCCATGCCCTGCAGTGGTGATGGGGGATGAGGGAGCAGACAGCCCTTGGTGCCACCAGTAAAGCAGCGCCTGCTGAGATGCTGCTGGCTCTGAGAAGAAGCAAATGCAAAGTGGTCCTCACGCACTTGGCAGCAAGGGATCCTGCAGGCAGCTTGCAGCAAAGCACCTTTACGCTGTGCTTAAGCAACGTGAGCCGTGCTGCCTCTGGGGGTTACTAATTCCTGCAAACAGAGAACTACCAGAAGGGAAAATACCGTTACTCGTTAAGCCTTAAAACCCTGGAAAGGTGAAACTCTTGGGTAAGCCTGTCTTTGTTCTCCTGCAAATAGGAACAGAGCTGCCCCTGCACCTCCTCTCAGAGGGGTGTGAATGGAGCGGATGCTGCCCTTGTTAATAATGAATTGATGTGCTGCTGGGATGAGTAACTCAGGATAAGGCATTGCCATCTGCTCTTAGAGGTAATGCGAAATAGATTTTTGGAAGAGTGCTGTTCTGGAAAAAGCCAAAATGCACCTCGTTGTGTTTGTTGCTATTTACTAGTTAGCTGAAGGCAGCTAATGAGTCATCAGAGCCTTTGGGAAGTATTCCTTGGAGAGGCAGAGAGAGAGAGCTGCTGCTGGGGCGAGCAGCTGCAGAGGCTGGAGGTTCTCATATGTGTTTGGTGGAGGGTCTGGAAGTCCTGCAGGGCTGCCCCCCCTCAACTCGCTTCAAAACATAACCCAGTATCGCTTTATATCACATGATATCACCTTACAGCTAACCAGAAGATGTTGTTGCATCATCCTGGCAGAGGACTGTGATCCCTCCTTGAGGCACAGAGTAGCAGCAGGAGCACCGTTTGCTTTCCAGAAGGAGCAGGTTTTGAACGTGGCTCGCGCGCATGTGCCGCGGCAGTGAGGCTGGGACGTGCTTCGGAGAGCGGCAGGTGCCGCGGTATGCTTTGTCCTGGGCAATGAGCTGGGTGTATCAGGGGGTCCTTGCAGATGCACAGCAGTTGAGTGCTGTGGTCCCCGAAACGCTGCGTTCCTGGGTACCGCCTTGCTCTGCGTTGTGCTGGTGGGAAGATGGATCTGGCAGAGCCAGGCGCAGACAAGAGCTGTCACTCCCTTCAGCAGTACCCTATAGCCCGTCCTGGGTGTGCGCTTCTGCCAAGGGAGGCTGCAGGGTGGGGAGGCGGTGGGATTAATTTCTGGCTCAGGGAGTAAACAGCTGTAGGTGAAGTCAAGGGTGATCAGCCTCAGCGAGACAGCCATTTCCCAGGAGGTGCCGAGTGCCAAGGGTGCCTTTTGCTATAAATTGCTTTGGATGTTTGAATGCAGACCTCCTATAAACTCCAGCACTGCGCAGGGCGCTCGTGTCCTCGCGCTGCCGTCGTGCCCTCAATCACTGGGAGTTGTTCAAGGTTGTAGGCAGAGCCTGTAGTCATCCAGAACTAAATCCCAGCGCTTTGCCTGCTGCAGCCCGTATCCTTGCACCTAGTTCTTGGAGGTTCCCTTCTGCTCAGTCCTGTGGGGCACTGCAGCACCGTGCTGATGCCTCAGAAGCATCTCGAGCAATATGCAGACACAACTCAGTTAGTTATTTCTGCAGCGTGCTCTGAGCCTGCTTAAACACAAACAGCGTGGTGCTGGGCACCCGCTGGCAAGCAGTGCAGTCAGCCCCCTGTTAAAAACAGCAGAACAGGTTTAATCTCTGGATGGCAGGGAGGTTTGCATTGTCAGCATTGTTTGATCCAAGTTTTAAGGGCAAAATTGAAATCGTTCTTCACCAGGCTCAACACATTGATCTCCAGCACAAGAGCCCTTGTAAATAACCTCCCTGAGGCCATGTCACCCTCTTTCTCCTCCAGACCACTCTGCTCCATGAGAAGGGCGATCCCCAAGGGTGCTCCAAGAGCAGAACAAGTGGAAATGTTTTTTTGTTTTATTTTTCTCTCCTTCCTCCTGCTGCAGCCCACCATCAGAGGCACGCATCGCATGCTCCAGGTCTCAAGCCATCAGTGAGGCGAAATAGGGAGGCTCCCAAATTCCCCTTACCCAAACGGCTTGCCGTGCTCCGTCTGAGGTTGCAGCCCGTGGAGGCAGTCCTGCTGGGGTTCCCCTCCATCTGGCAGCAGTCCACCACCACCACCCCTTTTCCAAGTCCATCTCTTTCTCTCCTCCCAGGGAAGCCCAACCTCCCCGTCCTCGCTGCGCTCAGGGCAGCGGTGACCCTCGGCGCCGTGCGGAGGAGCCAGCTGTGGCCGTGGGCTGGCTGCAGTTTCACCTTTCCGTCGTGCTGGTCAGTGCAGTGCCTTTGCCGTTTGTGCTGTGCCTTTTCCACTTGTCAGCAAGCTGATGGGCTCCAGCACAGCCTTCGGGGAGAATGAACGGCTCTCTCTCAGGATCAATAGGACGTTTTCAGGAATACCTTCAGCTGAAAGGAATGGCAGCTGGTGTTAGACGTGCTCCAAGCACAGGATTTCCCTGGCTTTGTCAGTCATGGGCAGCTAGCTGACAAAAAGCAGCATCTTTCCTCACCGAATGAGACCAATGATCACTGTAAACGCTGTCAGCTGAACAGAGCGTGGCTCGGTTTGTGCTGTGGCCATGGAGCAGCCGCTCCGTCCGAATTGCCCCGCGGTGCAGCTTGGGGTGCTCGGAGCAGCTCGCGGGGCACGTCCCGACTGCGGCGTGCTCAGCTGGCTCCGTCCGTGGCCCTGGGGGCGTCCGTGGCTGCCTGCACCTCCCCTGGGAGCTGACCCCGCGAGGCACTGAGCGCTGCAGGCTGCGTCTTCAGAGGCCTCGGGGTGTCTTTTGATGGCAGTCTGTTTCATTGGCTTCAACGTAGGAACATGCTCACGTGATCTGCGGAGTTGAACCCAGCAAATGTGGCTTTCAAATGAGATGGATTTCCATTTTTTTTTCCCCGTAGGTTTGTTAGATATTTAGCAGGTTTGAAGGAACACTGTGGCAGTTCCTGTGGCCTGCTTCAGAGCACAGACAGGCTGAGCCTATCCCATAGCTCTGCACTGATTCAAACACCACAGGTGTACCTGTAATTCTCCTATAAGGAAAAGAATAATAGTAATTGGGCAAATCTCCAGGAAAAGCGTCTTTAAGAGCCACAGGCTTCTAGTTCGTGCTCTCCTTTCTCTGCTGGGCCACTTGTGGCCAGGGCAGCGAACGAACCCTTCTGCGGAAGACAGCTGCGCAGCGCCCTGCCTTTGTGGCCGTGGATCCGTGGGAGCGAAGGGGTCCAGGACAAGGCAGGCAGAAGATGAATGAGAACAATGCACGATTTGAGAATGAAATGAAATCATCTTTAATGAAGCACTTCAAAAATAGCTTTGTCACTTTTACCTACAAAGGAGGTTATTGTGGTGAAATTACGTTATCATCTCTTGCTGGTTTTAAAACCCAAGCTGTGCCTCCTGGGGAACGGCGACTCTAAAAAGATCTTTGCTTTTTTCAAGGGAAAAACAATGCTGGGAGGATGCATGCTTTCAGTCAATGGGGTCTCATAACTAATGGATCAGAGGAGTTAGCAGCCAGCATCAAACTGAAGGCATTAATAGCTGTTGCTTTCAAGTCAATGGAATTGATCAGCAAATTCAGTTTATTTCTGAATGGTCATTGTAGAAAAGCGGAGAGCAAACCAATATTTAAAGATGTACCTGCAAGCAATAATACATGATTGCAGGCTGTGGCAAGCTGGGCAGCAGAAAAAGGGCTGAATGGCATAACAGATCATTCATAATTGTCAGCCAAATTGCATAGCTGGTATTGAGCTTAAAAAAAAAAAACTGTAAGAAGCATTTCTTATTGATTTCTGTTCTGTTAGAAACAATATAAGGCTGCCTTAAAGAACTGGGGACAGGCTGCCATTGATTCTCTCTCCTTTTGAGCAAATTCCAGTTGAATTTGAGATTTGATTTTAATCTTGGTTTTATTAATGCTTTTCTTTCTCTTCAACTCCTCTTAGTACAGCAGAGGTTGGGAAACACAGGAGCTGGACTGAGATGTGGGGAAGCTTATACCAAAAGGCACAAGCTCCCTTGAAAGGAGCTGCTTCCAGGTTGCCTAGTGCCAAAAAAATACATCCAGAGCCCGATGCGAATTGCGGAGGGCAGATCCTGCTGGGTTGGGCAGGTGTGCAGGGTGTGACACCCCCAGCTCCCCCATCGCTTTCTGCTTCCCTGCCAGACTGCTGATGAGCACCGGCTCCTGCCCGCTGCCCCCGGCGGTCCCTCAGTGCGTGACGGGGGGGCTGAGGCACCCCAGCCTGGGGCCACGGGCTCCATTCGCTCCCGTCGTCCCCTCCCCAGTGCTCAACAATCCCGTCCCTGCTCTGGTTCCTCTCACACACCCTCTTCTGTACAGATCTGTTTGCTCTCCTGTCCTTCCGTTGCTGGGCAGTAAAGACACAGCCAGCCGTGCCTGTTCTTCCTCTTCCCCAAAACCACGGGCAAAGCCTGCGAGAGCGGCGGTTATTGAAGGTCTCCCTTACACGGGAAGGGGATGTAATCACCCTTCACGGGTGAGGTGTTCCGTGGGGATTCGTGTCCCATTATTCTGCATTAAACTGCTTCACTTCAGGTTTTAGTGCCTCCGTTAAAAGGAGGAGGGCGAGGCGTGCTGCTGTGCTGCCTTGCACGTGGCTTTGGGGTGCTCGTGGATGCGCCCATCGCCCAGGTCAGGCCCCTGGCAGTGATTCCTCGCATCCACCTGGAGTCGTTTCTCTGAGAGAAGCCTGCGGCGATGAGTGGTGATTTTCCCGGATTTACCCGTTGCCTGTACAGTCTCTGTGTGGGACAGAGGGCTGGAGGAAAGCCAGAGCTGCGTGGGGGCAGCCTCCGGTGGCACCTGGCTGTGGCACGGGGTCACCACGAGCCGGGCAGGGGCTGGTGCCGGGGGTCTGCAGGTGGGGTGGGCTCTGTGCGGGTGGAAGGCCCTGTGTGGTTTGGGGCCAGGGTGGCTGATGCCTGGTGCCGTGCCCAGGGCTGCCCTCAGAGCTGCGGAGGAACTGCAGGATCAGCGCTGGAGCTGCTGCGAGCTGGTCAGATTTACATACGTCTCATGGCTGAGCAGTTTGGGCTGAACAGATTAGCTCGTTACACTCCTGATGGAACAATCCGTGAGTACAGCCCGGCCCTGTGCCGGGGCTGTTCTGAGAGGGGGAAAATCCTCGTTTACTGCCAGTGACATTCAAGTGGCAATGAAAGCAGAAAAGCACCTGGAGCTGTAGCTTTTATAGATATTAAAGAAAAAAAAAAAAAAGTCAAGATGTTATTCCTATCGTGAGCCAAGGCAGGACAAGCAGAGAGATTCTGGTGGCTTTGATTTAGCTGCTGGCCTCGGGAGCCAGCAGAGGCGAAGCACACAGCTCTCATGCAGCTGTTCCCCGTCCTGTGTTAGCAGCTGGGGGCTGCTGGTGTGGATCCTGAGCCTGGTTTTTGGGGTGGGGACGTGCAGCAGTCGCTGGGAGGAGTGCCCCAGCAGTGGCATTCACGGCTCTGCAGCCACCGATGCTGGGGAGAAACGTCCAAAGGAGCCAAAGGCTGCTCCCACGCCAGCTGCCAGCCGCCTCAGGTCCTGGCCGAGTGCTCCCTGGGCTGGGGCCAGGCGGCCTCGGCCTCCAGCCCTCTCTGTTTCTTTTGCAGGGGGCAGAGCGTGCCGGTTCAGCTGAGCCCTTTGGTTGTGTGGGTCGGGGGATGCGTGGAAGCCCCTGCTGCCTCCAGCTGTGGGCGGCTGTGTGCGTGCAGCTGGCCGGGAGTTTGCTCCTCGTGCTGCTTTATTTTACAAGAGGCTTTTGCTGAAATGTTCTCCTTCCAGCACCGTAACTTTAATGTATTTTATAGGGAGCTTTTTTCTGTGTTGTTAAAAGGAAAAAATAGTGCTGGTGTAACCGCAGGCTGTGAGATGGGGGGGGTGGCAGTGGCTGCCACAGGGCTGGGAGGAGCAGACCTGGCTCCGTGGGGAGTGCTGCGCTCCTTGGCCGGCTGCTGCTGGGCTCAGCCACCGGTGCTCTGCTATGGGAAGGTGCAGACGTGTCCAGAAGAAAAGAAAAAAAGTAGAATCAGTTTTTTTCCCAGTCGTTCACACAGTGTGTGGCCGTGGGAAGGAGGTGTGATGGCAGGGCGCGTGCCGTGCCGCGGGGTGCGGGGCAGCGCTGCTCCGCTCCCGTCGGTGCTTGCGTTCAGCGCTGCTCGGTGGCGGTGCTGGCACCGAGGCAGATCTGGAGATAGGCACAGAGCATGAGCGCAGAAATCTATTAGCATAAATTACTGGTGAATTCACCCAAAAGCTGCGTTCCAACCCCACGGTTAAAAATAGTGACGGCACTTCAAAGGGACAGTAGGCCCGATCTATTTTTGAGATAACGTGGATAGCTTCACACAGCAAAGGATCTTGCTTACACTACTTTCCTTGGTTTTCTGCATAATCTGCTGTGTCCAGCTCAGATTAGATAAAAGCAAAGGCAGGATTGCTTCTTCCTCCCCAGCATTAACTCTTTGCTTCTCCTCACCCAGGGATGAGCTCTCCCAGCTGGGCGTGCAGAACGTGGCCCTGGGCAGCCGGGGCCAGACAAAGCCTGCGCCGGGCTGCTGACAGCTCCGTGCTGTGCTCCTGTCGTCTGCGCTTCGTTTGTGAGAAGTGCTGTAATTATCCCCTGGCAGTCATCTCGGGAAAGGCGCACAACTTGAAAAGAAATCCAGATGGGTACACCTGATTGCAAAGAAAACGCTTTAAATATTGAACAATTTTTCTAAAGGCCTAAATTTTCTATTTGGCTCAGCACTTAGCTTTTGTGCAGCCATTCTGTACCAGCTCAAACAATGGGGGTTTTAATGGCATTAATGAGGGCATTAATGGCAATAAAAATGAAGGTGGGTTCATCCTCCACACCCTGTTTTTGCTGTTTTGCAGCTCTCCTTGCGATTAGCAAAGTCCTTAAATCTGTCTTCCCCCCCTTCAAGCCACACACCCCTTCCCAACCTGTCAGTCTGCGTAAGCCAACTGCAGACTTCTGTCTTGTTCCTGGGAAGAGCTTTTTGTGTTCAGCATCTGAACGAACCAGTCCCCTGTTTACAACATCTACATCAAAATAAGGCTTCTGGAAAAAAAAAAAGCGCAGCTTAGCAGAATAAAAAAATAAGCGTGAAGTCTCTAGAGAACTAATTTGTGTATGTTTCAACAACAACAGTAATAAGAAAGCCGAAGACAGGCTGGCTTGGTGCTGCAGAGGTGCTGCAAGAACGTGGTGCTCTGCGCCTTCTGGTGCTGGGCTGTTGGTGCAGCGGGATGGCAACGGGGAGGCAGAACCCCGTTGGGGTTCTGGGCTCATGGCTGAGAACATGAGACCCTCCTGCTGCCTGCAGCCCTCCTCCCTGCCCGCCTGCCGCGCACACACGGCCTTGTCTGGTGGAGGAGAAGCGATCTGGGAGCTGGCAAAATGGAAGGAGGCTGCTGCCGGTCACCAACAGCCCCACGCCTTGTGCGGCTGGTGCCGGTGGAAGGCTCCAGTGCCACGGCTCATGGGGCCAGCTCGTATCCTCCAGCGCGTGTCCGTGTTAGTGAGAAGTGGTTTCTGAATTTGAGGGTTGCGTTTTAGTTTCCAGCGCTTTCTTTTGACGGGCGAGTCGAATATTCTTGAAGTATCAAAACAATCTTTGTAGCTGTGTAAGGGTATCATTAAACATGAGCCCGGCTTGATCTGGATGCTGGCAAAACAACTTCAAAAGTATCCCAGTTACATGAGGGGAAGGAGATGTGTTCTCCTAGGATGAAAGCAGCTGTGAGAGAATAGTTTAAAGGAAGGACTGGTCACAGGCGAGGGAGGGCTGCCTGGGGATCCTCCCGAAAACAAACGAAGGAAGATCTGTCTGCAGGCAAATAACCGCTGGGTGCAGCCCCGCCGCTCACCCGGCCCTGAGCCCTGCTTTGAGGAAGGAGAGGAGGCAGCGGTGACTTTCAGTGCGGCGCAGAGCTGGGGTTTGCTGGGCCCCACGGCGTGCGGCTGGGCAGCGGGCGCAGAACAAAGGGAAAAGCGGCTTCGTGCGGCGCGGGGGTCGCTGCCGTGGGCTGCTGCGGAGCTGGGAGCGCTCCAGCTGCAGGTGGGGGACACGGCTGCGCGCAGCACCCCTTGCTCTCTGTGTGCATCCTCTGGCAAACGGGAGTGCTGGGGCTGATCTAGCTCAGTATTTGCTCCATCTTTGAGTGAAGTTGCAGAAGTGACGCTGGTTGTTAGAGAGAAGGGAATCCTGGTGGAATCTGGGAGTGCACGGAGCACCACCCTAACACACCTTCCTTTGGGCTTGGAGGAGCAGCACCCCCACGTTACAGCCAGGCACCTCTGGAGTCGCTGCCCCTCCAGATGTTGACAACCATCCTTCATTTTAGGGTTAGGGCAGTAACAGCAGGTCAGGACGAAGTGCTTTGTACGCTAACACTGCCCGCGTTTATGAGTTAATGGAGTGAGGTCCCACGGGTCTGAAAAATCTGTGGAGGATCTTCATTTCCCCCCAGTTTTTTTTCTTGCCGCTGTTAAGCCTGGTTTTACTGGTGCATCAGTGATGCACAGTTGTGCAGTTTTCCCCGAAGGTCACTGTGCAGTGAATATGCAACTGCACAAACAATTTCTGTGTGTCTTTTAAAAAAGAAAAAAAAAAAAAGAAAAGGTGATATTTTTCTCTTTGCATGCAGTTTTCTAAGAAGCGGAGAGTAAAGAGCCATAAAATTTTCCTTTATGGATGTAGAAGACAGCAGCAGAGTGTGCTAAAGTGAGCGAAGAAAACCCAAGGTGACATTTAATTTTAGCGATAATAAGCTATGGCAAAACTGCTCTTATTAAAGACCTGAGGCAGAGATGTTCAGCCAGTGTCGTCTGGAGCAGACGCTGCAAGCAGCAAAGGCAGGCAGGGTAAGACACCTTGAGCACGATTCTAAGAGCCAGGCATTAATTTTAGGGATGAAGAAGTAGAGCACCTGTGCGAGGCAATAAACGAACAACGCGGGCTGCAGGCAGGGATGGGGCCGCTCTGCTCCCGGGCTGGCACAGCGGGGTTAGCACCGAGTCCCGGCTCTTGCTGGCCCCAGTGCGCGGTGCAGCTGCTGGGGATGGCAGCGTTGGTCCTCGAGGCCCCGAACGACACCAGCGTGCCTGGTGCAGGGCCCCGGCTCTGCCCCCCTGGCTGCAGTCCTCTCGCTGGGCTCCCTTTATCTGCTGTAAATTCTCCTGGCTGCCCGTTTCCAAGGCAGGAGGGCTCTGTTAATGGGTCTCGCTGCAGATGTTTATTCCTGGTGGCAGCTATGTCTGCGGATAATTGCACGACATCTCTTTTGGCGGCACTTTCTGGAAAGAATTAATAACACCTAATAGGGTTCTTAGGAAGCCGTGCAGCCTCGCTGTGGGTGCGTGCCGGCGGCGACCCAGCAGCACGTGGAGCTGCTCCTGCTCCCCGGAGGACACAGCCGGGGCCGCGAGCCTCGGGTCGGGGCTGCTGGAGCCGCGCTGTGAGCGGCTGCTTCACAAGAAGGGCTGCAGCAGTGCTCTGCTAGGGAGCTCTGAGCCTGCTTTTTGGTACAGCTGCCTCTGCTCACATGTAAGATAGATCTAAAAACCCAGTGTGGGAGCTGGACTGAAAGAACTTGGCGGTTCTGGCTGTGCCCCAGCCTCTGGGTCACGATTTGAGCCTGGCTCCTTTCTGCTTTGCCTTTGTGGTTGCGAGTGCCCGAGGATCTCTTGGTGCTGTGCAGTTGCTGCACCCTTGGCAAGGCCATGGGTGAGCCGGGTGCTGGGGCACAGAGCTGCTCCCAGTCCCTGCCCACGGCATCGCCTCCGCTCCCAAGGTGTGCCCGCGTCACTCCGGGAGCAGCAGGAGGAGAATGGCCCTGCGAAGCCGATGCCTAAAACAAGCTGCTTGTAGAAGGTCTGAAAACACGAAGCAGAAGGCAGCAGGCTGAGCAGCAACTTGTTAGCTCCTGGCTGTCTGGAGAACCAGACCTCTCTGCATGGATGTGGATAAAAATAGATGCACAGAGCCACAGCAGTGAGGGGGTTGTGCGGCAGCCTCGGTGCTCACAGGAGCCAAAAATACCTGCAGAAATGACGGGCAGTTGGAGTGACACTTGCAGAAGGCTGCTAATGGCAAGAGATTCCTGCCGTGCCCCTGGTGCAGGACGCGTCACCCCCGAGCTGGCATCGCAGTGGCCTGGGGCTGCGCTCCGTGCCTGCTCTGCGGCATGGCCCTGCCCAGGGAGGGCTGGGAGCAGCAGGCAGGAGGGAGCACCCTCGGCCCCAGGGCTCAGCCTTGGGGTCAGCGTTATTTTCTGCTTCCACTCTGCAGAATGACAGGAGAAGCGATCGCGCTCACCTCAGCGAGAAAGCGGAGCCTCCTATTGTCGGGGCATAATACGGGACAATAATTCTTGAGGAGATAGCGAGAGGCAGAGCTTCTGTGAAATGCTCCCACTTTGTGTGTAAACCCATCTCTATTTCTCAATCCTAAATGGGCCGTGTATTGAAAGCGCCGTGTAAGAGCTGTCTCCATTCAGCGTAAAAGCTGCAAAGAAATAGAAGCTGCCCAGAATTGCTCAGCCTCCAGAGAGAAGGGAAGCTTTTTTTGCTCTTGTTGCAAGGGTGTGATGATTCCATGGCTTTGAGATTGGGTGAAGGGCATTGAGTTTGGTCACGGGCCCTGAGGCATTTTGCTGGGCGGTGACACGTGGAGCACTGCAGCAAGGTCCTCAGCACCGCTGGGGCTTGCACACCCGGCGTGCTGCTGGGTGCAGCCACCGCAGTCCGTGGTGCGTGCGGGAAAGGGGTCCCTCCTCTCTGCGGTGCTAGGTCGGCAGCTGACCCGGCCACTTCTCACATGCGGGAGGCTGGAAGGGCTCAAGCAGCCACGTAGGAGCTGAGTTGCTGAGGTTACAGCCACGCTGAGACGTGTTTTCACCTGCTTTTATTCCAGCAGCAACCCCGGGGTGAACCCCTCCTGCCTCCCCCCTTGGCTCTGCGCCCTCAGCTCTGGTGGCCGATGCCGCAGGCGTCCCCCTGGGGTCCTTCTGCCAAAGCCTGACTCCGTTCCCAAACACCGGGCTCTTTGCTGGCCGGGGTGACCTGGAGCCAGGGGTGTCTGAGCTGCCCGGGCGCCTGCTGCCTTGTTGGTCGTCCCGATGTGCTCAGAGCTAAAAGCTGGAGGTCAGTGTTTGAGCAGGGCGAGCAGCATCTGGGACTTGGTCAAGATGTGCTCTGTTGCAGTTCTGTGTTAGATTTCCGCTGTCTGCAGTGTCTGGGGATGTGGGTGTCTCGTCGGAGTGATGGGAACAAATTACTTTATCCTCATCCCTTCAAGACTGCCTAAGTCCTCTGCAGCTGGGATGTGTGCTCTGTTGGAGGGAGCGTGTGCAGCGCAAGGAGAAGGATGAGCACGTTAATAACCGGTTGGCGTTGGGCTGAAAGGAGCCTCCAGACGTGGGGTGTTCAGCTGAACATTCTTCAGAAGCCTTAAAATAAAAGCACGGATGGGAACAGCCGCCCATCCTGCGGGGAGGCTGTGCCCTGCGGGAGCTGCCTCCACAGCTCAGCGCAGCCCCAGCGGCCGCTCACATCCCTGCAGTCTGGGGTGCTGAAGGGACACGGGGCTCCGTCTCCTGCGCCTGGCCACCCCTGGGCTCCGTCAGAGCGGGACGTCCGCGAGGTCTCCCTGCCTGCCTCCAAGCCTGGGCTGCACTAAACATCATACACCAGCTCTTGTGTGACTCAACTGTATTAATTGTTGCATTAAATTATATGGTATTATTCAAAGGGAATGTTAATTTGATTTCCCCACAACTGTGTTCAACTTAATTTTTAATCAAATCTGACAGCAAGAATTTAATTCAGGTGCTGCATCTTGGCTGTAAGAGGACCACGTACGTAACACATGTGCTGAACTCATCGAGGCCGTTTGCAGCACTAATGCAGATTAAACAGAGGCGAGTGCTGAGCTGGGGGCTTCAAGGACTCGTTCTCTGCCACCAACCAAGCGTCGTGGGGGCAGAGCTGCGCTGGGCTGGGGCGGGATGGGGGTGCTGGGAGCGCCTGCTGCTGCCCCAGCCCTGACGGGTGCCCCCGTCACGCAGCCCAGTGGAGCTCCCGCTGCCGGCAGCAGGCACAAGGCAGAGCTGGGTTAGAAAGCAGGCTTCAGTCTTTGCAATTTAGACAGTAATGCGGGAAGGGGAGGGGGGGAGCCGAAGGGAATTTGCAGAGGCAGAGCGAGCATGGAACCGCATCTAAAGTTGGAAGCAAGGAGAGCATTTTCCAGGCAACTGCAACGTTTCTGAACTTCGCCAAATGAAAGAGCATCTTCCAAAGTAGGGCAGGTAGCAGCTCGGTTTCTGTTCACATTGCCTGGGGTTGGTCTGCATGCAGGAGGCCAGCTCGTGGGGATAAAGGACTGCTAATTAGGAGAGCTTGGCTAATTAAAGACAAAATAAAACGCTAACCCCCAGCAAGCTGCTGGCCTGCGGATCACGGCGGTGTGAGCACCGTGCAGGGAGCCCTGGCAGCCCTCAAAGCCCCGGTGGAAGCGTTGCCCTGCTGCTCTGCTTCCCTGGGCGCGGCACCGCGCTGTGATCCCGAGGCGTGCGTCGCTGCGTGTCTCCTGGCAGGAAACACAAGATCTGAACAGGTTCCTAATGGCCGCAGGAATCCTTCTGTTCCGTGGGAAGCTGGTATTAATAAGGGGTGTCAGAACCTATGAATTCTGTTGTAGCGATATTCATTATGTGTGAGGTACAGAGGGAGCGTGATGCAGCCAGCGCGGTGGATTTTATTTGTTGCAAAGAGGGGAGCTAAGTGGGAATAAATTAGGCATGATGTGTTTTAGGATGTGCTGTATTCTGTAGCAGGGTTAAAAAAAAAAAAAAAAAAAACTGCTCAGAAGTGTTGATACAGAAAAGACTTCCAAGGTACAAACAGATAAAAACACAGAAAAAGAAAAATACATTGAATTCAGTGCTCAAACACTGTCCTTGCTGAACGTTTAGAGGAGGGCTGCAGAGAGCAAATACTCTTTCTGTTCTAGAAACCTGCAGAACCAGGATAATTGCTACCTGTGGTTGCTGTGGGAACCATCACTTTTCAATTCCAGATTTTAAGCACTTAAAGTCTCAGCCAAATGTGCCACATTAATGTGACTCCTGTCATATTACGGGAAATCAGCCAATTTGTGGTTAATATAAACTGGTTAGGAAGAGAGAATTTTGTAAAAGCGGAGAATCAGTCGGCTCCTTTCCCTCCGAGGAGGCCTGCTGGAGCCCGGAATCGTTGCGGCTTTTGCAGTCCCAGGGGTGCCCCCGTGTCCCGCGGCTCTGCCCCGGCCCCGCTGCGTCCCCACGCCCGGCACCGAGACCCGCGGTGCTGCACGAGGACTCTGCGCTCCCTCCAGCAGCCCTGCCCCAAAGGCTGCGTCCCACCGGGGCTTCCCACGCGTGGGGTTTGGGACCTGCTGGGGGCCGTGGTCCCCGTGGTGCCCTGTCTGCACCCAGCCGCTGGTGCAAGAGCCGAAGCGAAGCAGGGCTCCGAAGGGGCTGGGGCTGCGGTGCCCCGAGGCTTCTGCGTGGTGCTGGGGGTGTCAGGCGCGGGCGGCTGGGAGCTGTGCAGTGCCCAAGCACATCTGCCTCCAGCAGCCTGGGGGGCGCAGGGTGGAAGGAGGGGGATTTCGGTGGCATCAGCGGGATGCAGGTCGGGTGCTGTGCTGGCTTCAGGCGTCCCCCGTTTGTCTGCGTTCCTGCCCTGCCCGCCTCTGTCACCTTGCTGCGCCCTGCGCGTGGCTGGGTGACCTTTAAGGTCCAGGAGTTTTATGGGGCCATTACTTTATTAGCCTAATAAAAGGTAACTGTCATGCCCAAATTTAGTGCTCCTCTGGAAAGGGCCGGGAAGGATCCTGCTGCCGCGGGGAGGAGGGGAGAGGTGGGCTCTGCACATCCGTGGCACGCTGGGCAGGGGCCTGCAGAATTTTCCTGCGCTCTCAGTTGAAGGAAGGGGGACCCAGGGGCCCTGCGTTCCGGGCGGTGCTGGGTTGGTTTGGGTACGGTTCTGTCCTGGTGGCTGCTGTGGAGCTCGAATACCAGATCGAGTTACAGAAGGGCTGTGTGTTATGTGTGTCAGGGAAAAGGCTTTGCTGGAGCAGTTAGGCTGGAGGCTGGGTCAAAACGTCTTTTTCTCTTAGAACATCTCGGCTGCAGAATTTTGAGGAACTCAGACTTGTTTTTTCCTCTAACACTTTATTAAATACGTTCCTTAAAAATGGAACTGGGGCCAAAGCACATCTCACCCGCTTGAGCTTGGAAATCTGGACTGGATTTTAAACCTATGACGGTACAACTCTTTCCAAATTCCAATTAACGAGGCATTTTTCTTTCTCGGTGTTTTTTTCTGCATAAGCCTCTATTCTCTATGCATTTTTAATAAGCTTTATCCTGGGAAAACATGAGAGCGCTGACTGCGAGTGAGAAGAATAAAGGCAGCTGCTGCATGGCTCTGAAAATCTGTTAAGTACTGGAAAGCTTGCAGTAAAAAGCAAAGCGATGGAGGAATGTTAGCTCTGTTCTAGTAAGAAACTGTGAATGAAGATAAAACCTTTCACAAACCATGCCTGGCTGAAAGAAGTGCGGAGTAACAGCACAGATAAACCCGTGGCAGTGCTCGTATGTGTTGCAGAGAGGGGAATAAACAGCAGAAGATCCCCACGTCCTTTTTCTCATCCTAAATGGCAGCGCTTTGGGCTTTGGGACTGATTCCTCCCGGAGCAGGAAGGGAGAGTGCTGGATCGGTGCAAAATGCTGGCAGCACAGGAGGAAAAAACGGCCACAGAACCACGACAGCAAACAAACGCGGGTTCTTAAGGAGAACTTAGGTACACAGATGATCTTTCTAGAATGCGTATTTTTGTTATTGTTGTGTTTCAAGGAGTTCTGGTGGTGAGGAGGTGCTGGGTCCTCCCAGGGACGGGGTGAAGCCCCCAAGAGGGGCATGGGGCGTGCAGGAGGCTGCCCTCACCCCGTGCCTGTGCAGGAATAAGATTTGGGCGTAAAACGTAGCAATGAAGCGCATTTCTGGTTCGGGGCTAACCATCTGAAGCGCACGGCTTGGGTCTGCAGGGCCGGTGCGTGGTGCCTGCCGTCCGCATGTGCCAGCGCCCGCGGTCGTTTACCCGCGCTCACGACCGGTTGCGTAACCCCAACATTTTCCCACAAATTGCATCCGCCAGCTTTCTGCTGCTTCCCTTCCGTCCCCGCTGCTCCCTCAGCCTCGCTGCAGCCGTGGGGGGCCAGCCCGCAGCCGGGCTGCTCCCGTGTGCGCG